>OY728121.1:1279697374-1280310430 GCA_963277665.1 Viscum album | reverse complement strand
TTTACCCTTTGTGAGATTTTGAGCTCACCCTTTTGTATGTTCTCTTTCCACAGGTCAGGAAGAAGGTTATTAAGTAAGATATGCCAAAAAGGGACTATAGATATGATGAAATAAATGGGGGATAGTGTAGATGCTTTATGAACCAGTTGTTTAGGTTTCCCATTTTCTAAAGACACTATAACTATACGGTCCTTTCATGGTTTTGTTATATGTTGTAATAATAATGCTTCAATTTTTTAAGTATTAACCATGTATGTAATGTATGGTTCGTTATAGTTGGTATCAGAGGAAAGGTATAGTCGACCTTTGGAAACTAGGATGTGAAAGCCTTATTAAGAAACCTAAGGATATGTATAAGCAAAGAACACAATCTTAGTGTTTTAGAAATGGCCATGAACAACCTATGATAAGACCTTAAGTGTGAAATTTTATTCTTGATTATGTGGTTTTCCTATTATAATTAGTGTTTCTCACACTATTCTTCTTGGTTTTAGTCAATGGCTTGAACATTAAGAAACCATGTTAATGCGGGATGCGGTGGGAAATGCAATGATTGTCCCCCTGAGAAACCAAACGTTATGGGAGATGTAATGAAAAATCTTTTAGCCATGATCACACAACTTTCTCATGCTATGAACCATGCTGGACTTCCAAATGAGCAAAGGAAGGAGAAACATTCTGTTGAATCCTTCATGAGGAAGCGTCCACCTTCATTCAGCGGGTCTTCTAATCCATTAGTGGCTGAACAATGGATCAGTACCACTGAAAAGATATTTTCAGTTCTTCAATGTTCTAAACATGATAAAGTCATCTTAGCAGTATATCATTTGGAAGGTGATGTTGATCAAAGGTGGAATCTTATTAAGAATACGAGGCAAAGGGATGAAATTGAGTCCATGGAATGGGATGAGTTCAAGAACTTATTTTTCAATAAGTATTTCCCTCGTATTTTTTGAACAAAGATGGAGAAGGAGTTTCTAGAACTAAAGAAAAAGTATGATGAATCCGTTGGTACATACGAAGTAAATTTTACAAGGCTTGCAAGGTACGCTTCTGGAATTATTATCCAACCTGAGAGTAAGATCGATTGATTCTTTAGTGGCTTAAAACCAATTCTTCGAAGGGTGTTAGCCATCAAGGACTTCAATAGCTATGAGGAAATTGTTCGGTGTGCTCTCAAGGTTCAGATGGAGATTGGTGTAACCCATCAGTCACATGGGTTTGATAAGAAGAGGAAATCGGAATTCAAAGGAAAATCTAAATACCACACTGAAAAGAAGATGAGTTTTCCCTTATGCTCAAAGTGTGGAAAGAAACATGGAGGAAATTTTCTTAAAGGGACAAGAAAATATTATAAGTGTGTAAAAGAAGGTCATCGGGTAATTTAATGTCGAAATAATGGGAAGAAGATGTCTAATGATGCAAAGTAAGGAAGGGATACACAGAATGAACCTACTACACTTCAATGTTTCAAGTGCAAGGAGATGGGGCATTACACCAATCAATGCCCAAATCCAAGGGTTAATGATGATGATCGACGTCAACAAACTCTTAAGGCCAAAGAGAAAGGAAAGTCACATGCAATTACTATCGGCGATGTCGATTACGACAACAAAGTAGTTATAGGTACACTTACCATCCACTCTAAAGTAGAAAATGTTTTATTTGTTTCTGGATCCACCCATTCTTTTATTTTTGAATAATTTTCTAAGGGTATCACCGTATTACCTCAAAAATTAGATGTTGAGTTGGCTGTGACAACTCCTAATGGCACAACGGTCGCATCAAAAGTTTATAATTCTTCTCTGATTGAAGTTTGTGGGAAAGGGATTCATGAAAATATTGTGATCCTTCCTATAGTGGAATTTGATGGGATTCTTGTCATGGATTGGCTTTCTTTATATGGAGATAATATCAATTTCCAAATAAGGGAAGTCACATTTCATATTGTAGATCACTCTATGATCGTCTATCAATGTAAGGATGAACATAACCTTCCAGTGGAAATTTCTTCCATCATATGGGTCTTGATTCCACTAAATGAAGGTTATTTATCTCAAATGGTTGGTGAGAAACTCACGATTAAGAATATTCCCATTGTACGGTAGTTTGACGATGTCTTTCCGGAGGAATTTCCATGTCTTCCACCAAATTGTGAAGTTGTGTTTTCAATAGAACTTGTACCAGGTGCTTTTCTTATTTCAAAGACACCTTATAGAATGGCCCCAATCGAGTTGCAGGAATTGAAGAAGCAACCCCAATAGAATATTGATAAAGGATTCATATTCCCTAGTGCATCACCTTGGGGAGCACCTGTTCTGTTTTTTAAGAAGAAAGATGGATCAATGAGACTCTGCATTGATTATCGAGAACTTAACAAGATCACTATCAAGATCAAATATCCTCTCCCATGCATTGATGACCTATTTGACCAACTACGCGGAGCTCAATACTTTTCTAAGATTGATCTTCGTTCAGGGTATCATCAATTAAGGGTCAAAAGGGAGGATATACCAAAGACGGCTTTCTGTACAAGGTATGGACACTATGAATTTATAGTGATGCCATTTGGTCTTACTAATGCCCCTCCTATATTCATGGATCTGATGAATAGAGTCTTTAGAGACTATCTTGATCAGTTTGTGGTATTCTTTATAGATGATATTCTTGCTTATTCAAAGAGAAAGTAAGAACATGAAGATCACTTGAGAATTGTATTAAAGACCCTATGAGAGGAGAAGCTTTATGCCAAATTTACCAAGTGTGAATTTTGGCTTCAAAAAGTTGCATTTTTTGGTCACATAATCTCAAAAGAGGGGATATCTGTGGATCCAGCAAAAACAGAGGTTATCGAAAGATGGTCGAGACCAATAACAGTAACCGAGATCCAAAGTTTTCTTGGTTTGGATGGATATTATCGACGTTTTGTGAAAGATTTTTCATGATTATCTAATCCACTCACCATGTTGACTCATAAAGGAGTTAAGTTTGTTTGGATAGAGGAATGTGAAGAGAATTTCAAGGAGTTGAAAAGAAGGTTATCCAGTGCACCTGTGCTCACACTGCCTTGTAGTGGAGAAAGGTTTGTGATCTATAGTGATGCATCCAAGAAGCGATTGGGGTGTGTTATTATGAAAAATGAAACGATGATAGCTTATGCCTCACGACAGTTGAAAATACATGAGAAAAATTACCCAACTCATGATTTGGAGTTTGCTACGGTAATCTTTGCATTAAAGATTTTTAGGCATTATCTTTATGGAGAAAAGTGTGACATTTATACTGATCATAAAAGTTTAAAGTATATTTTCACACAAATGGATATGAATATGCACCTAAGAAGATGGTTGGAGCTGATTAAGGATTACGACTACTCAATTCATTACCACCGTGGGAAAGCAACCAAGGTGGCAGATGCATTAAGTCGACAAGACCATGCTATATTATCCATGATGAGGATCACAAAAATCCAATATTTATGGATTTACAAAGGATGGATCTTGGAATTATAATGAAAGGGAAAAATCGTATCTTTCCTAAATGAATGTTAAACCATCTATACATGTGATGATTAAAGAGGCGCAAAAAGAAGATCTCGAGTTATAAAAGAAGGTGAGAAATGTTCCGGAATTCAACCTTGATTGTGATGGGATAATAAACTTCAGGAATTGGGTTTGTGTTCCTCCCATACCCGAATTAATGAAGGAGTTGCTGGATGAGGCTCATAGTTCTTCATTCTCTATTCATCTTGGAAGCACGAAGATGTATAGGGACCTAAAAGAGTACTTCTGGTGGGATGGCATGAAAAGAGATGTTGCTGAATATGTCTCTTGATGCTTGGTTTGTCAGCAAGTTAAAGCTGAGTGACAGAAGTCTAAGGGGATGTTAAAACCATTACCCATACCTAAATGAAAATGGGAAAACATCACTATGGACTTTTTCACTGGACTTGCCAAAACATCCAAAGGCAATAATGCCATCTAGGTCATAGTTGATCTTCTTACAAATTCTGCACACTTCATTTATATTAGAGAATATTTCTCTCTAGATCATCTTTCCAGGATATATGTAAAGGAAGTGGCAAGATTTCATGGAGTACCACTTTCTATTATATCTGATCGGGATCCGAGGTTTATCTCAATGTTCTGGCAAAGTCTTCAGCATACTCTAGATACAAAGTTGAGTTTCAGCACTGCTTATCATCCTCAGACAGATGGTCAGTCTGAGAGGACAATTCAAACTCTAGAAGATATGTTGAGAGCTTGCTCTATGGATTTCAAAGGTGGTTGGGATCAACACCTACCTTTGGTGGAATTTTCTAATAAAATTAGCTTTCACTCCAGTATTCAGATGGCTCCTTATGAAGCTCTCTATGGAAATAAATGCAGGACTCCAACTTGCTGGGATGAAGTTGGGGAAAGAAAGCTATTAGGACCTGATCTTGTTGATGAGATGGCAGAAAAGGTTATATCTATTCAACAACACATTAGAGCAGCTCAGAGTCGACAAAAACGTTATGCTGACAACCGAAGAAAAGACCTAGAGTTTGAAGTGGGTGATAATGTGTTCTTACGAATATCTCCTTGGAAAAGTGTAATGAGATTTGGAATGAAGGGAAAGTTGAGCCCAAGATATATCGGTCCTTTTGAAATTCTGGATCGTGTGGGGAAGGTAGTTTACCGATTGGCGCTTCCACCAAATCTCTCTCAAGTTCACAATGTGTTCCATGCATCTCTCCTGAGAAAGTACATACCTGATCCTTCACATATACTCAGCTCAGAAGTTGTACCGCTGGAACAAGATCTTTCTTATGAAGAACAACCGATAGAGATTCTGGCTCGTAGCGAAACAGTCCTACAGAACAAGACCACTCGATTGGTGAAAGTTTTATGGAGGAACCACCAATTAGAAGAAGCTACATGGGAACTTGAGGATATGATGAGGGAGAGGTATCCTCATCTGTTTGTTACGAAGTGGAGAATTTCGACGGCAAAATACATTTTAAGGGGGGTAGAATGTTACACCCGATACTTTAATGAGAAATATTTTGTTTTTATGTTATATAAATCATCAAAGGAATCTTTCACTACACACAACACTATCTTGGCTTGCTTTACACCCAACCGCGACCTTCATCGATAGCTTCCGTCGTACTCAATAACCGAGTTTCACTAAACAACGATATATTATTATATTAGCCATTATGAATAGTATTAACTGAATTTTGAATTTTATAAAATTTTAATTCATCTTATACATTTTCTAGAATGTGGTATGAAACCAAAATCAGTTTTTTGGATAAAAGAATTATTTTTCAAAAAATGTAGTTTTACCGCCTTTTGATGGCGCACGCACATTAAATCTAGTTTTTGACAAGTTTATAAGTTCAATTTGAAAAAATAAAATTCTTACTTAGAATCATGATATAAAAATTTACTTTGGATAAATTTTTCATATTATTCTGATAACTTTCATATTTTAATGAATTGTAAAAACACGCTATATTTTAATTAAAAACAACTTTTTCATCACAATACTTTATATAGATAAATTATAATATTGAATGTTTTTAATGTATAAATAGAATATATTTTTACCATTTAATATAATGTATGCCATTAGCATTAATTTTACATTTAATTCATAGGTGAAAACATTTCAATCTTTGGAAATGTTTTAACTTTTAAAACCTGTTTGCTTAACAACGAGATTAATTTTAATTTAATTACTGCAACTTCTGTGTTTTAAATTTTGAAAGATGGATTCCATATTTGGAATCAGTCGGTCCAAAATATGTAAATAGTTTACTTTTATTTTTATTGATATTATGAATAGTAACTACGGTAATTTTTATTTACTACGGTTAAAGGTAAATAGGGTAATTCAAGGTTAAAAGAATATTATAATAATTCCAAATTACCATGACACTTGTCCTAACATTATTTTATGAGTAGTGGCCGACCATGGGCATCCTTGGATTGATTTTGGGACCCCATTGATCCACTTGGTAGTGACAATGACAATTTGGATTAATTAATTTAATGTAAAGACAAAATTGACATTAACAAAAATCTTTTAGTAATTAATTTTTATGAGGGGATATATAAATTATATTTTCGACTATAAATATTCATTGGAAGGATAAAACTATTTCCTACAGAATGATATTTTTTTATATAATTTTTAGACCCCAAATAAATCAAATTATTTATGACACAATAATGATGAAGTATTTACCTCATTAATAAACGATTTAAGTAAATAAGATTATAATGATTAAAATATTTTCCAAAATATGTACAATTCTGATTGGATGATTTTATTTCTACAATGAGTCATATTATCTTCATCTTTAATGATTTTTGGAACTTTTGAAACCGAAGATAAGTTTATAATAAAATAATATTTCCACACTTTCCAAAGGTGCCCTCTCCTCCCTTATAAAAGGGCACCTACTCCCTCTATTCCTCACACCAATTTGAACCTTCAAGCTCGGCCAAACCCTAACCATTTAACATCCCCACTTCCATAGAAACCTACTATAGGTACTGGTCTTATCAAAAGACTAACTCTAGTGACTTAAGACAAAGTTTAAAGGAGTCACTTCGAGAAAGAGGTAATACATTCTACCATTTTCTTCAAGTTCCATTCTTCTTCTACTCCATATTATTTAGTTGTTTAACTATGAGGTAATAACACAGGTATCCCTCATATATGGATATGTAATTATAAATATGAAACACCCCTATTTCACCTCTTATCCATCCTACGGAAAACAAAATCACCGCGCGTGCGTACGTACGGAATACCGTCTCCACGCCGTGGTGTAATCTGTTTTCCACCACCACCATGCTTGGATGGGTAAAATGGTGTAAATAATAACTATATATGATTATTTTAAAGTTATATTGATTCTGAAATAGTATACATACACTTCAATACAATTCCACGATCATGGGAATGATATCATCGCTCGTGTGTACGTACGGCCTACCGTCTCCACGATGTGATGCGACTCGTTCTATATGATCTTCATTTAATAATGATTATATAAATGAATTTAATTAATTAATTTGATATATATTACACTAATACCATTATGTAAATGATGTATCTATATCCTATAAAGAGTAATAATAATTTATTCGACAAAACACGCATAAGAACAAAAAGTAATAAACACCCGAATAACAAGTATTAATGAAATATTACTAATAAGAAGCTAATAATATGACCATATATGATATCATAACAATGAATATGATTCTATAATAAGTCGATGACATTATTTAAATCATTATACCGGAGGTTTGGACACGTACAAAGCATATCGGACCTAAGGTTAGGGAAAATATCACAATCTCTTTTTTATCCGAGATTGTTTATACTTTGGTATTTACTGGGGTGTATTTTATCATCCACATCCATATTTCCACAATATATAATATTATTTCCATCCAACTACAATTGTTTAAATCCAATTTTACCCTTCGGTCAGTTTTTAGTAAAAGATATGAAAGGAATATTTTGTCGTTTTTCGTACGAGGTGCTTTTTGACTTTTCCGACAAAAGTACGAGAAGAATGTTTTTTAACTTATACGGCATGTATGGATTTTTAAAACATTATTTCCAAGAAGATTCCTTTACAAGTTTTCCAATTTATTTTTAATCATCTTCTTTTAGTTTAGAATTGTATGACATGTTAAGAAAGGAAAAGTGTTTTTGAAGTAGAAAGGACATTTTCCTCAAGAATGGAGTTCAAGTGTTTTATCAAAATTATTTTCCATCTAAGATAATCTAGGGTTCTATTTCTATCCCTATTATTACCTTGATTTTATTATGTTGTGATGGAAATATTTTATGAATTCCTTTATCTTATATGAATTGTTTTATGATGTCATAATGTTTAAGATTCCCAATTTTATTACATGGGTTATGCTATGATGTATGGTTTATTATATTGTGGCACACATAAGAATGGTATCATTATGAGATGGGTGGGACCTATATCTCCCTCCAATGCATTGGGTAATGATTTTATATCTCATGAGATAGACATGGCTGGAACGGTATGTTAAACTGGTTCAGTGAAACAGGACTGAAACGAGGAGTGAACTCAGTTCAGAAATGGACTTTGTCCGCTAAGATAGTCTTGGCTATGAGTCTTGACTAATAAGAAATGATTCTCTATGATTATGTGTGTATTCCACAAAGTATCATGTTTTATGTTAGGATTATTTGGATTATATTTCACTACCATTATTTATCCCATGTTATGAAATTATGATCTCTTTTGTAGGGTAAGATTTCCAAAATGTTATGTACTTATGAATTTGATGTGATTGATATTTCTTTTGTTTACGCTTACTAAGCATTTTAGCTCACCCTTTTGAATGTTTTCTTTCCCAAGGTCAGGAAGAAGGTTATTAAGTAAGATATTCCAAAAAGTGACTATAGATATGATGAAATAAATGGGAGATAGTGTAGATGATTTATGAACCAGTTGTTTATGTTTCCCAGTTTCTAAAGACACTATACCTATAGGGTCCTTTCATGGTTTTGTTATATGTTGTAATAAGTATGCTTCAATTTTGAAGTATTTACCATGTATGTAATTTATGGGTTTTTATAGTTACAACCATTACCCATACCTGAATGGAAATGGGAAAACATCACTATGGACTTTGTCACTAGACTTCCTAAAACATCCAAAGGCAATAATGATATCTGGGTCATAGTTGATCGTCTTACAAAGTCTGCACACTTCATTTCTATTAGAGAGGATTTCTCTCTAGATCAGCTTGCCAGGATATATGTAAAGGAAGTGGTAATATTTCATGGAGTACCACTTTCTATTATATCTGATCGGGATCCGAGGTTTACCTCAAAGTTCTGGTGAAGTCTTCAGCATACTCTAGATACAGAGTTGAGTTTCAGCACTTATTATCATCCTCAGACAGATGGTCAGTCTGAGAGGACAATTCAAACTCTAGAAGATATGTTGAGAGCTTGCTCTATGGATTTCAAAGGTTGTTGGGATCAACACCTACCTTTGGTGGAATTTTCTTATAATAATACCTTTGACTCCAGTATTCAGATGGCTCCTTATGAATCTCTCTATGGAAAGAAATGCAGGACTCCAACTTGCTGGGATGTAGTTGGGGAAAGAAAGCTTTTTGGACCTGATCTTGTTGATGATATGGAAAAAGGTCAGATCTATTCAACAACACATAAGAGTAGCTCATAGTGGACAAAAACATTATGCCGACAACAGAAGAAAATACCTAGAGTTTGAAGTGGGTGATAAAGTGTTCTTATGAATATATACATGGAAAAGAGTAAGGAGAGTTGGAAAGAAGGGAAAGCTGAGCCCTAGATATATCAGTCCTTTTGAAATTATGGATCACGTTGGGAAGGTAGCTTACTGATTGGTGCTTCCACCAAATCTCTCTCAAGTTCACAATGTGTTCCATGTATCTCTCCTGAGAAAGTACATACTCGATCCTTCACATGTACTCAGCTCAAATGTTGTACCGCTAGAACAAGATCTTTCTTATGAAGAACAACCGATAGAGATTCTGATCGTAGCGAAAAAGTCCTACGGAACAAGACCACTCGCTTGGTGAAAGTTTTATGGAGGAACCACCAATTAGAAGAAGCTACATGGGAACTTGAGGATATGATGAGGGAGAGGTATCCTCATCTGTTTGTTATGAAGTGATGAATTTCGAGGGATAAATTTATTTTAAGGGGGGTAGAATGTAACACCCAGGACTTTTATGAGAAATATTTTGTTTTTATGTTATATAAATCATCAAAAGAATATTTCACTACACACAACACTAGCTTGGCTTGCTTTACACACAACTGCGGCCTTCCTCGATAGCTTGCGTCGTACGCAATAACAGAGTTTTACTAAACAACGATATATTATAATATTATCCGTTATGAATATTATTAACTGATTTTTGAATTTTATAACATTTTAATTCATCTTATACATTTTATAGAATGTGGTATGAAAACAAAATCAGGTTTTTGGATAAAAGAAGTATTTTTCAAAAAATGAAGTTTTACCGCCTTTTGATGGCGCACCCACATTAAATCTAGTTTTTGACAAGTTTATAAGTTCAATTTGAAAAAATAAAATTCTTCTTTATAATCAAGATATGAAAATTTACTTTGGATAAAATTTTCATATTATTCTGATAACTTTTATATTTTAATGAATAGTAAAACACGCTATATTTTAATTAAAAACAACTTTTTTCATCGAAATACTTTATATGGTTAAATTATAATATTGATTGTTTTTAAATTATAAATAGAATATATTTTTACCATTTCATATAATTTATGTCATTAGCATTAATTTTACATTGAATTCATTGGTAAAAACATTTCAATCTTTGGCAATGTTTTAACTTTTAAAACCTGTTTGCTTAACAACAGGATTAATTTTAAATTAATTACTGCAACTTCTGTGTTTTGTATTTTGAAAAATGGATTCCATATTTGGAATCTGCGGGTCCAAATTATGTTAATAGGTTACTTTTTTTTTGATTTTATGAATAGTAACTATGGTAATTTTTATTTACTACGGTTAAAGGTAAATAGGGTAATTCAAGGTTAAAAGAGTATTATAATAATTCAAAATTACCTTGACACTTGTCCTAACCTTATTGTATGAGTATTTTCCGACCATGGTCATCCTTGGGTCGATTTTGGGACCCCATTTAGCCACTTGGTAGTGACAATGACAATTTGGATTAATTAATTTAATGTAAAGACAAAATTGACATTAACAAAAATCTTTTAGTAATTAATTATTATAAGGGGTTATATAAATTATATTTTTGACTATAAGTATTCATTGGAAATATAAAAATATTTCTTACATAATGATATTTGTTTTATAATTTTTAGACACCAAATAAATTAAATTATTTATGACAAAATAATGATGAAGTATTTACCTCATTAATAAATGATTTAAATAAATAAGATTATAATGATTAAAATATTCTCCAAAACATGTCCAATTCTGATTGGATGATTTTATTTCGACTATGAGTCATCATATCTACATAGTTAATGATTTTTGGACCTTTTGAAACCGAAGATAAGTTTATAATAAAAAAATATTTCCACACTTTCCAAAGGTGCCCCTCTCCTCCCTTATAAAAGGGCACCTCCTCCCTCTCTTCCTCACTCCAATTTGAGCCTTCAAGCTTGGAAAAACCCTGCCCATTTCACTTCCCCACTTCCGTAGAAACCTAATAGAGGTACTGGTCTTTTCAAAAGACCAACTCTAGTGCCTTAAAAGAATGTTTAAAGGAGGCACTTTGAGAAAGAGGTAATACCTTCTACCATTTTCTTCAAGTTCCATTCTTCTTCAACTCCCTCTTCTTTAGTTGTTTCATTCTGAGGTAATAACATAAGTATCACTCATATACTGATATCTTATTATAAATATGAAACAACCCTATTTAACCTCTTATCCATCCTACAAAAAACAAAATCACCGCGCGTGCGTACGTACGGAATACCGTCTCCACGCCATGGTGTAATCTGTTTTCCACCACCACCTTACTTAGATGGGTATAATGTTGTAAAGAATAACTATATATGATTATTTTAAAGTGATATTGATTCTGAAATAGTATACATACACTTCAATACAATTCCACGATCATGGGAACAATATCATCGGTCGTGCGTACGTACGACCTACCGTCTCCACGATGTGATGCGACTCGTTCTACATGATCTTCATTGAATAATGATTATATAAATGAATTGAATGAATGAATATGATATATATTACACTAATACCATTCTGTAAATGATGTATCTATATCCTATAAAGAGTAATAATAATTTATTCGACAAAACACGCATAAGAACAAAAAGTAATAAACACCCGAATAACAAGTAGTAATGAAATATTAATAATATGAAGCTAAGAATATGACCATATATGATATCATAACAATGAATATGATTCTGTAATAATTAAATGACATTATTTAAATCATTATACAGGAGTTTCGGACACGTACAAAGCATATCGGACCTAAGGTAAGGGAAAATATCACAATCTCATTTTTATCCGCGATTGTTTATCCTTTGGTATTTACTGGGGTGTATTTTATCATCCACATCCATGTTTCCTCAATATTAAAAATTATTTACATCCACCTAAATTTTTTTAAATCCAATTTTACCCTTCGGTGAGTTTTTAGTAAATGATATTAAAGGAATCTTTTGTCGTTTTTCGTACGAGGTACTTTTTGACTTTTCCGACAAAAGTACGAGAAGAACGTTTTTTTAACTTATACGGCATGAATGGATTTTTAAAAAATTATTTCCAAGAAGCTTCCTTTACAAGTATTCAAGTTTATTTTTAATCAACTTCTTTTAGTTTAGAATTGTATGTCATGTTAAGAAAGGAAAAGTGTTTTTGAACTAGAAAGGATATTTTCCTCAAGAATGGAGTTCAAGTGTTTTATCAAAATTATTTTCCATCTATGATAATATAGGGTTCTGTTTCTATACCTATTATTACATTGATTTGATTATGTTGTGATGGAAATATTTTATGAATTCCTTTATCTTATATGAATTGTTTTATGATGTCATAATGTTTAAGATTCCCATTTTTATTACATGGGTTATGCTATGATGTATGGTTTATGATTTTGTGGCACACATAAGAATGGTATCATTATGAGATGGGTGGGAACTATATCTCCCTCCTATGCATTGGGTAAAGATTTTATATCTCATGGGATAGACATGGCTGGAATGGCAGGTTAAACTGGTTCAGTGAAACCGGACTGAAATGAGGAGTGAACTCGGTTCAGAAATGGACTTTGTCCACTAAGATAGTCTAGGCTATGAGTCTTGACTAAGAAGAAATGATTCTCTATGATTATGTGTGTATGACAAAAAGTTTCATGTTTTAAGTTATGATTATTGGGATTACATTTCACTACCATTATTTATCCCATGTTTTGAAATTATGATCTCTTTTGCAGGGTAAGATTTCCAAAATGTTATGTTCTTATGAATTTGATGTGATTGATATTTCTTTTGTTTACCCTTACTAAGCATTTGAGCTCACCCTTTTGTATGTTTTCTTTCCCCAGGTCAGGAAGAAGGTTATTAAGTAAGATATGCCAAAAAGGGACTATAGATATGATGAAATAAATGGGAGACAGTGTAGATGCTTTATGAACCATTTGTTTATGTTTCCCAGTTTCTAAAGACACTATTCCCATACGGTCCTTTCATTGTTTTTTTATATGTTGTAATAAGTATGATTCAATTTTGAAGTATTAACCATGTATTTAATGTATGGGTTGTTATAGTTACAACCATTACCCATACCTGAATGGAAATGGGAAAACATCACTATGGAATTTGTCACTGGACTTCCTAAAACATCCAAAGGCAATAATGCTATCTGGGTCATAGTTGATCGTCTTACAATGTCTGCCCACTTCATTTCTATTAGAGAGGATTTCTCTCTAGATCAGCTTTCCAGGATATATGTAAAGGAAGTGGTAAGATTGCATGGAGTACCACTTTCTATTATATCTGATTGGGATCCGAGGTTTACCTCAAAGTTCTACAGAAGTCCTCAGCATACTCTAGATACAGAGTTGAGTTTCAGCACTGCTTATCATCCTCAGATAGACGGTCAGTCTGAGAGGACAATTCTAACTCTAGAAGATATTTTGAGAGCTTGATCTATGGATTTCAAAGGTGGTTGGGATCAACACCTACCTTTGGTGTAATTTTATTATAATAATAGATTTCACGCCAGTATACAGATGGCTCCTTATGAAGCTCTCTATGGAAAGAAATGCAGGACTCCAACTTGCGGGGATGAATTTGGGGAAAGAAAGCTATTAGGACTTGATATTTTTGATGAGATGGCAGAAAAGGTCGGATCTATTCAACAACACATAAGAGTAGCTCAGAGTCGACAAATAAGTTATGTCAACAACCGAAGAAAAGACCTAGAGTTTGAAGTGGGTGATAAAGTGTTCTTACGAATATCTACTTGGAAAAGAGTAATGAGATTTGGAAAGAAGGGAAAGTTGAGCCCTAGATATATCAGTCATTTTGAAATTCTGGATCATGTTGGGAAGGTAGCTTACCGATTGGCGCTTCCACCGAATCTCTCTCAAGTTCACAATGTGTTCCATGTATCTCTCCTGAGAAAGTACATACCTGATCTTTCACATGTACTCAGCTCAGAAGTTGTACCGCTGGAACAAGATCTTTCTTATGAAGAAAAGCCGATAGAGATTCTTATCGTAGTGAAAAGGTCCTATGGAACAAGACCACTCGCTTGGTGAAAGTTTTATGGAGGAACCATTAATTAGAAAAGCTACGTGGGAACTTGAGGATATGATGAGGGAGAGGTATCCTCATCTGTTTGTTACAAAGTGACGAATTTTGAGGAAGAAATTCATTTTAAGGGGGGTAGAATGTAACACCCGAGACTTTTATGAGAAATAGTTTGTTTTTATGTTATATAAATCATCAAAGGAATCTTTCACTACACACAACACTAGCTTGGCTTGCTTTACACGCAACCGCAGCCTTCCTCGATAGCTTGCATCGTATGCAATAACCGAGTTTCACTAAAGAATGATATATTATAATATTAGCTGTTATGAATAGTATTAATGGATTTTTGAATTTTATAACATTTTAATTCATCTTATACATTTTCTAGAATGAGGTATGAAAACAAAATAAGTTTTTTTGGATAAAAGAATTATTTTTCAAAAAATGCAGTTTTACCGCCTTTTGATGGCGCAACCACATTAAATCTAGTTTTTTACAAGTCTATAAGTTCAATTTGAAAAAATAAAATTCTTATTTAGAATCAAGATACAAAAATTTACTTTGGATAAATTTTTCATATTATTCTGATAACTTTCATATTTTAATGAATACTAAAAACAGGCTATATTTTAATAAAAAACTACTTTTTTCATCGCAATACATTATATGGTTAAATTATAGTATTGAATGTTTTTAAAGTATAAATAGAATAAATTTTTACCATTTAATATAATGTATGTCATTAGCAATAATTTTACATTGAATTCATAGTTAAAAACATTTCAATCTTTGGCAATGTTTTAACTTTTAAAAACCGTTTTCTTAACAACAGGAATAATTTTAAATTAATTACTGCAACTTCTGTGTTTTGAATTTTGAAAAATGTATTCCATATTTTGAATCAGTGGGTCCAAATTATGTTAATAGGTTACTTTTATTTTTTTTATATTATGAATAGTAACTACGGTAATTTTTATTTACTACGGTTAAAGGTAAATAGGGTAATTCAAGGTTAAAAGAATATTATAATAATTCAAAATTACCTTGACACTTTTCCTAACCTTATTTGATGACTAGTGTCCGACCATGGGCATCCTTGGGTCGATTTTGGGACCCCATTGAGCCACTTGGTAGTGACAATGACAATTTGGATTAATTAATTTAATGTAAAGACAAAATTGACATTAAATAAAATATTTTAGTAATTAATTTTTATAAGGGGTTATATAAATTATATTTTCAACTATAAATATTCATTGGAAATATGAAAATATTTCCTACATAATGATATTTTTTTTATAATTTTTAGACACAAAATAAATTAAATTATTTATGAAAAAATAATGATAAAGTATTTACCTCATTAATAAATAATTTAAATAAATAAGATTATAATGATTATAATATTCTCCAAAACATGTCCAATTCTGATTGGATGATTTTATTTCGACTATGAGTCATCTTATCTTCATCTTTAATGATTTTTGGACCTTTTGAAACCGAATATAAGTTTATAATAAAATAACATTTCCACACTTTCCAAAGGTGCCCCTCTCCTCCCTTATAAAAGGGCACCTCCTCCCTCTCTTCCTCACACCAATTTGAGCCTTCAGGCTCGGCCAAACCCAGACCATTTCACTTCCCCACTTCCTTATAAACCTATTAGAGGTACTGGTCTTATCAAAAGTCCAACTCTAGTGCCTTATGAGAAAGTTTAAAGGAGGCACTTCGAGAAAGAGGTAATACCTTCTACCATTTTTTTCAAGTTCCATTCTTCTTCTACTCCATCTTATTTAGTTGTTTCATTATGAGGTAATAACATCAGTATCCCTCATATACTGATATGTTTTTATAAATATGAAACAACCCTATTTCACCTCTTATCCATCCTACGGAAAACGAAATCACCGCGTGTGCGTACGTACGGAATACCGTCTCCACGCCGTGGTGTAATCTGTTTTCCACCACCACCTTACTTGGATAAGTATAATGGTTTAAAGAATAACTATATATGATTATTTTAAAGTGATATTGATTCTGAAATAGTATACATACACTTCAATAAAATTCCACGATCATGGGAATGATATCATCACTCGTGCGTACGTACGACCTACCGTCTCCACGATGTGATGCGACTCGTTCTATATGATATTCATTGAATAATGATTATATAAATGAATTTAGTGAATTAATATGAAATATATTACATTAATAAAATTCTTTAAATGATTTATCTATATCCTATAAAGAGTAATAAGAATTTATTCGATAAAACACATATAAGAACAAAAAGTAATAAACACCCGAATAACAAGTAATAATGAAATATTACTAATAAGAAGATAAGAATATGACCATATATGATATCATAAAAATGAATATGATTCTGTAGTAATTAAATGACATTATTTAAATAATTATACAGGAGGTTCAGACACGTACAAAGCATATCAATCCTAAGGTAAGGGAAAATATCACAATCTCATTTTTATCCGAGATTGTTTATCCTTTGGTATTTACTGGGGTGTATTTTATCATCCACATCCATGTTTCCTCAATATGTAATATTATTTACAACCACATAAAATTGTTTAAATCCAATTTTACCCTTCGGTGAGTTTTTAGTAAATGATATGAAAGGAATCTTTTGACGTTTTTCGTACGAGGTACTTTTTGAATTTTCCGACAAAAGTAAGAGAAGAATGTTTTTTTAACATAGAAGGCATGAATGGATTTTTAAAACATTATTTCCAAGAAGCCTCATTTACAAGTTTTCATGTTTATTTTTAATAAACTTCTTTTAGTTTATAATTGTTTGACATGTTAAGAATGGAAAAGTGTTTTTGAAGTAGAAAGGATATTTTCCTCAAGAATGGAGTTCAAGTGTTTTATCAAAATTATCTTCCATCTAAGATAATATAGGGTTCTGTTTATATCCCTATAATTACATTGATTTGATTATGTTGTGATGGAAATATTTTATGAATTCCTTTATCTTATATGAATTGTTTTATGATGTCATAATGTTTATGATTCCCATTTTTATTACATGGGTTATGCTATGATGTATGGTTTATGATTCTGTGGAACACATAAGAATGGTATCATTATGAGATGGTTGGGACCTATATCTCCCTCCAATTCATCGGTTAAAGATTTTATATCTCATGAGATAGACATTGCTAGAACAGCAGGTTAAACCGGTTCAGTGAAACATGACTGAAACGAGGAGTGAACTCAGTTTAGAAATGGACTTTGTCCACTAAGATAGTCTTGGCTACGAGTCTTGAATAAGAAGAAATGATTCTCTTTGATTATGTGTGTATGCCACAAAGTTTCATGTTTTAAGTTAAGATTATTGGGATTACATTTCACTACAATGATTTTTCCCTTGTTTTGAAATTATGATCTCTTTTGCAGGGTAAGATTTCCAAAATGTTATGTTCTTATGAATTTGATTTGATTGATATTTCTTTTGTTTACCCTTACCGAGCATTTGAGCTCACACTTTTGTATGCTTTATTTCTCCAGGTCAGGAAGAAGGTTATTAAGTAAGATATGCCAAAAAGGGACTATAGATATGATGAAATAAATGGGAGACAGTGTAGATGCTTTATGAACCAGTTGTTTATGTTTCACAGTTTCTAAAGACACTATACCTATACGGTCCTTTCATGGGTTTTTTATATGTTGTAATAAGTATGCTTCAATTTTGAAGTATTAACCATGTATGTCATGTATGGGTTGTTATATTTACAACCATTACCCATACCTGAATGGAAATGGGAAAACATCACTATGGACTTTGTCACTTGACTTCCTAAAACATCCAAAGGCAATAATGCTATCTGGGTCATAGATGATCATCATACAAAGTCTGCACACTTCATTTCTATTAGAGAGGATTTCCCTCTAGATCAGCTTGCCAGGACATATGTAAAGGAAGTGGTAAGATTTCATGGAGTACCACTTTCTATTATATCTGATCGGGATCTGAGGTTTACCTCAAAGTTCTGGCAAAGTCTTCAGCATACTCTAGTTACAGAGTTGAGTTTCACCACTGCTTATGATCCTCAGATAGACGGTCAGTCTGAGAGTACAATTCAAACTCTAGAAGATATGTTGAGAGCTTTCTCTATGTATTTCAAAGGTGGTTGAGATCAACACCTACCTTTGGTGGAATTTTCTTATAATAATAGCTTTCACTCCAGTATTCAGATGGCTCCTTATGAAGCTCTATATGGAAAGAAATTCAGGACTCCAACTTGCTGGGATGAAGTTAGGGAAAGAAAGCTATTAGGACCTGATCTTGTTGATGAGATGGCAGAAAAGGTCAGATCTATTCAACAACACATAAGAGCAGCTCAGAGTCGACAAAAATTTATGTCGACAACTGAAGAAAAGACCTAGAGTTTGAAGTGGGTGATAAAGTGTTCTTTCTAATATCTACTTGGAAAAGAGTAATGAGATTTGGAAATAAGGGAAAGTTGAGCCCTAGATATATCGGTCCTTTTGAAATTCTAGATCGTTTTGGGAAGTTAGCTTACCGATTGGCGCTTCCACTGAATCTCTCTCAAGTTCACAATGTGTTCCATGTATCTCTCCTGAGAATGTACATACCTGATCCTTCACATGTACTCAGCTCAGAAGTTGTACCACTAGAAAAAGATATTTCTTATGAAGAACAGCCAATAGAGATTCTAATCGTAGAGAAAATTTCCTACAGAACAATACCACTCTCTTGGTGAAAGTTTTATGGAGGAACCACCAATTAGAAGAAGCTACATGGGAAATTGAGGATATGATGATGGATAGGTATCCTCATCTGTTGGTTACGAAGTGACAAATTTCGAGGGAGAAATTCATTTTAAGGGGGGTATAATGTAACACCCGATAATTTTATGAGAAATATTTTTTTATGTTATATAAATCATCAATGGAATCTTTCACTACACACAGCACTAGCTTGGCTTGCTTTACACGCAACCATGGCCTTCCTCGATAGCTTGCATTGTACGCAATAACTAAGTTTCACTAAACAACGATATATTATAATATTAGCTGTTATGAATAGTATTAACGGAATTTTTAATTTTATAACATTTTAATTCATCTTATAAATTTTCTAGAATGAGGTATGAAAACAAAATCAGTTTTTTGGATAAAAGAAGTATTTTTCAAAAAATGAAGTTTTACCGCCTTTTGATGGCGCACCCACATTAAATCTATTTTCTGACAAGTTTATAAGTTCAATTTGACAAAATAAAATTCTTCTTTAGAATCAAGATATAAAAATTTACTTTGGATAATGTTTTCATATTATTCTGATAACTTTCATATTTTAATGAATAGTAAAAACACGCTATATTTTAATTAAAAACTACCTTTTTCATCGCAATACTTTATATGGTTAAATTATAATACAGAATGTTTTTAAAGTATAAATAGAATATATTTTTACCGTTTAATATAATGTATTTCATTATCATTAATTTTACATTGAATTCATAGGTAAAAACATTTCAATCTTTGGTAATGTTTTAACTTTTAAAACCCGTTTGCTTAACAATATGATTAATTTTCAATTAATTACTACAACATCTGTGTTTTGAATTTTGAAAAATGGATTCCATATTTGGAATCAGTGGGTCCAAATTATGTGAACAGGTTACTTTTATTTATTTTTTGATTATATGAATAGTGAATACAATAATATTTATTTACTACGGTTAAAGGTAAATATGGTAATTAATGATTAAAAGAATATTATAATAATTCAAAATTACCTTGACACTTGTCCTAACCTTATTGGATGAGTAGTGTCCGACCATGGGCATACTTGGGTCGATTTTGGGACCCCATTGAGCCACGTGGTAGTGACAATGACAATTTGGATTAATTAATTTAATGTAAAGAAAAAATTGACATTAACAAAAAGCTTTTAGTAATTAATTTTTATAAGGGGATATATAAATTATATTTTCGACTATAAATATTCATTATAAATCTAAAAATATTTCCTACGTAATGATATTTTTTTATAGTTTTTAGACACCAAATAAATTAAATTATTTATGACAAAATAATGATGAAGTATTTACCTCATTAATAAATGATTTAAATAAATAAGATTATAATGATTAAAATATTTTCCAAATCATGTCCAATTCTGATTGTATGATTTTATTTCGACTATGAGTCATCTTATATTCATCTTTAATGATTTTTGGACCTTTTGAAACTGAAGATAAGTTTATAATAATATAATATTTCCACACTTCCCAAAGGTGCCCCTCTCCTTCCTTATAAAAGGGCACCTGCTCCCTCTCTTCCTCACACCAATTTGAGCCTTCAAGCTCTGCCAAAACCTCCCCATTTCACTTCCCCACTTCCTTATAAACCTACTAGAGGTACTGGTCTTATCAAAAGACCAACTCTAGTGCCTTAAGAGAAAGTTTAAAGGAGGAACTTCGAGAAAGAGGTAATACCTTCTACCATTTTCTTCAAGTTCCATTCTTCTTCTACTCCATCTTCTTTAGTTGTTTCATTATGATGTAATAACATCAATATCCCTAATATACTGATATGTTATTACAAATATGAAACAACCATATTTCACCTCTTATCCATCCTACGGAAAATGAAATCACAGCGTGTGCGTACGTACGGAATACCGTCTCCACGCCGTGGTGTAATCTGTTTTCCACCACCACCTTACTTGGATGGATATAATGGTGTAAATAATAACTATATATTATTATTTTAAAGTGATATTGATTCTGAAATAGTATACATACACTTCAATACATTTCCACGATCATGGGAACAATATAATCGCTCATACGTACGTACGACCTACCGTCTCCACGATGTGATGCGACTCGTTCTATACGATCTTCATTGAATAATGATTATATAAATGAATTAAATGAATTAATATGATATATATTAAACTAATAAAATTCTGTAAATGATGTATCTATATCCTATAAAGAGTAGTTAGAATTTATTCGACAAAACACGCATAAGAACAAAAAGTAATAAACACCCGAATAACAAGTAGTAATGAAAAATTACTAATAAGAAGCTAATAATATGACCATATATGATATCATAACAATGAATATGATTCTTTAATAAGTCAATGACATTATTTAAATCATTATACATGAGGTTCGGATACGTACAAAGCATATCGGACCTAAGGTAAGGGAAAATATCACAATCTCATTTTTATCAAAGATTGTTTATCCTTTGGTATTTACTGGGTTGGATTTTATCATCCACATCAATGTTTCCTCAATATGTAATATTATTTAGATCCAACTACAATTTTTTAAATCCAATTATACCCTTCAGTGAGTTTTTAGTAAATGATATGAATGGAATCTTTTGTCGTTTTTCGTACGAGGTACCTTTTGACTTTTCCAACAAAAGTACGAGAAGAATGTTTTTTTAACTTATATGTCATGAATGGATTTTTAAAACATTATTTCCAAGAAGCTTCCTTTAAAAGCGTTCATGTTTATTTTTAATCAACTTCTTTTAGTTTATAATTGTATGACATGTTAAGAAAGTAAAAGTGTTTTTGAAGTAGAAAGGATATTTTCCTCAAGAATGGAGTTCAAGTGTTTTATCAAAATTATTTTCCATCTAAGATAATATAGGGTTATGTTTATATCCCTATTATTACATTGATTTGATTATGTTGTGATGGAAATATTTTATGAATTCTTTTATCTTATATGAATTGTTTTATGATGTCATAATGTTTAAGATTCCCATTTTTATTACATGGGTTATGCTATGATGTATGGTTTATGATTTTGTGGCACACATAAGAATGGTATCATTATGAGATGGGTGGGACCTATATCCCCCTCCAATTCACCAAGTAAAGATTTTATATCTAATGAGATAGACATGGCTGGAACAACAGGTTAAACTGGTTCAGTGAAACGGGACTTAAACGACGAGTGAACTCGGTTCAGAAATGGACTTTGTCCACTAAGATAGTCTTGGCTATGAGTCTTGACTAAGAAAAAATGATTCTCTATGACTATGTGTGTATGCCACAAAGTTTCATGTTTTATGTTATTATTATTGGGATTACTTTTCACTACCATGATTTATCCCATGTTATGAAATTATGATTTCTTTTGCAGGGTAAGATTTCCAAAATGTTATGTTCTTATGAATTTGATGTGATTGATATTTCTTTTGTTTACCCTTACTGAGAATTTGAGCTCACCCTTTTGTATGTTTTCTTTCCCCAGGTCAGGAAGAAGGTTATTAAGTAAGATATTCCAAAAAGGGACTATAGATATGATTAAATAAATGGGAGACAGTGTAGATGCTTTATGAACTTGTTGTTTATGTTTCCCAGTTTTTAAAGACACTATACCTATACGGTCCTTTCATGGTTTTGTTATATGTTGAAATAAGTATGCTTCAATTTTGATGTATTAACCATGTATTTCATGTATGAGTTGTTATACATGTGTTTATTTTATTATTATAATACCCATGACTATGTTTGATTATGACATTATTTACTCATCTCATATTCCTACCATAAAGTGTTCATGCTTATTATTTGTAAAGTCATGTTTTTTAAATTATTCACCATGCCTAATGTTTAATGTTATCTTTCGCATTATTTCTTACCCTTACTAAGCATTTGAGATCACCCATTTCTAATGTTTTATTTTCCCAGAAATCCAAGAAATGTATTCTGTTTTATTAGAAGGGTTATGCAAGGGGATTAATAGCGCTCTAAAAAAATCATTTATGTTATGGTTTATTTTTCTAATGTGAAATGTAACGTTCATGTATTTAATATATTTTCCTAGACTACTAAACTGATCGGTTCTTCGAGACTCGATTCCTTGTAATCATGAAAATGTATTAAAATAATACACTAGCTCTGGGCTTCTGGGTTCGGGGTGTTATAGTTGGTATCAGAGGATGTTTAGTACAAACCATGGAAACTTGATTTAGATAAACTCTAATTAGAGAACATTAACCGGAGATAGACTTTGAGGATAAGTATAGAAGAACATCAAAGAATTTTGGTAATGTAGAGATTTTCTGTGTTTTCCAAGAAATTCATCCCTTTCTGGATATGAGTAGTTAGAGACGACTCTATCACAGATGTACCTAGGAGTGAAAACTCTGACAAGGACTTTAGGGCTTCACTCGGGGTATCCTGGTACACGACAATGGGCCTTGATGCAGTCTTGGTTACGACACTCCCAGGGGAAATGCTTAGGAAAATTCACATTTTCATTTACAATCCATTATTAAGGATTTAGGAGTAAATATTTCCTCAAACAAAACATTTTATGATTATAGATTACATGCATAACCTTTTCAATTTACGTTAGGTATTTTACAAGTTTGGAATTATGCATTGCGATTCAAAAACTAACCTAGTGTATTCCATTGTATAGAAATGGCATGTAGTAGAAGAAATGAGAATTCCACCAATACGTATGATTAAAATATTAAGGAAGATCACATCTTTCAAGGTATTAAGCCATCGTTTAAGAGGGAAAAATTCTCCCATGTACTCTCATCATATAAAGAAATAGTATCATGTGTTAATAAGATAAGTAAATAATAATATGAGTCCTATGGATTTAAAGGGAATCAATATAAGAAAAGGATGGAAGAGAGAAATATGGATAAAGGGAAGAGGGGAAAGAATGATTTTTCCATATCTGATAGCTATGGAGAAAATCACCTTAGAAAATGTCTGAACGAAATGGGATTTTGTTATAAGTGCGAAGAAAAAGACACCATGTATGTGATAATAAGGGTAAGAAAATGGTTTCAAATGTACAATGCTTCATCTTCAAAGAGTTGGGACACTATGCGAATCAATGTCAAAATCATCAGAGTATGCCCCAAATGAAGCTATTGGATAATAATCAAGTTATGGTACTACTGAAGAAGAAGAGGAATGATTAGAGTTATTCTGTTGTTATTAAATTATTGTGTCATTTGAGTATTGTATTAATGATGTACATGATATAAGAATTATAGAGTATATAAGGATTTTATTGTAGTTATATTTCATTAAGGACATGAGATTGTGTGGAACCCTGAAAAGTGACTCAATACCAAGTTAAATTTTTTGGAAAATATATGGTTGCGAGAAAGATAGACCATAATATGGTTCTGATACTGAGGTAGTGATTTTGGAATAATATATGATTGATTTGGATAAATATTATTTGATATTCTTGACTACCTTAAAACTAATTAATTATTTTTATATTCCATCATTGTTGTAGTTTACAACATTTTTGAATAGAATGAGTATATCCAATATTCTATAAGAAATTAGGGAGCATGAATGTAATCAATAATGTTTTATGTTAATTCATGGTGTTACAGTGTTTTAAAAGAATACATGATGAAGGTATTCACATGTAATTATGTGGAAAAAAGGGTCTTCATTATGTTTACCTTTCTTATAAATTTTGAACTGTGAGTTTGGACAGAAGTATTTTTGATAAATAAAAAGGTTGGAATTGATTAAGTTTGATGTTGGATACAATTATTAAGGTTAAATATTTTCTAGAGATTATTTTTGGATTTTCATAAAAAGGACAACCTGGAGGTCAGGCGACAACCCGTCACGTCTGACACAGCCGTCTGACTTGAACCCACAACCGAAGGGCGATAAGGGTGCATCACCTACCACTGACCAACCTGATGTCCTGGTTGGTATAATGTATATTTTTAAATAGTCTAACAAATAAATTATAAATTCAATATTTTTGGAACCCTATAAGATTAGGATAAAAATATTATTTTTGAATTCTATTATCTTTTTGAGTGAAAGATGAGTTTGTGACAGGAATTAGTTGAAGGATGATGCTTTTCTTTTCAAGTATATTTTTTCCTCTTATTCTATGAATAAAGTAATTCTTAAACAATAGTGAAGGGATCTTAAAACCAAAATTTTTTTATCCTAATACCCTATGTTTTGTTGAACCGATGATATTATAAATCATCATAGATTTATGGATTTGAGACCCCCAATTTTACCCTTGTTTGTGATTAATGACCTCAATCACTCCTTATAAATATTTATATTTTTCCTCCAATTATGTTTCTCAAATTTCCACCAATGTTCTCCTAATCGAGATCACAATTTTTTGGTGACGTTTTCACATCCCTTTCCCTCTTATTGAGGATAAACTTTATTTACTAAATTTCGGATGTGGGTTTTCCACAAAGGTATTTTTTTATTTTTAAACTTTTATTTTCGAAGAACAATTTCAAATTGTGAGGACCCAATTTATTGAATAAGGGGAGAATGTAACACCCAAAGATTTCATACTACTTTATCTCACTAAAGTAATTCAATAGCTTACGCTACACACAACACCGAGTTCGAGCGCACCACAACTTTCCAAATTGGCCGTTCAAAAAACAGTTACGAATAGTATTAACTACATTTTGAATATTATATACTCTATATAATTTTAACATATATATTATCTGTTTCTTAGACCTAATATAAGAACAAATTCATTTTTTGAGATAAAAGATGTATTTAAAAAAAATGCAATTTTACCGCCTTTTAGTGAAGAAACCTTTTTATAACTAATATTTGACACATTTATAGATTAAATTTAGTGAAGTTAAATTATTCTTTACAATAGGGACATACAAATTTAGTTTGGATAAATTTTTGGTACTTTTATGATAACATTCATATTTTGATAAATAGTGAAGGTTTTAACTAAAAACAACTTTTTTAATCGAAATAATTTATAGTGTTAAATTATGCATCTGAATTGTTTTGAAGTATAATTAGATTATATTTTTATCATTTAATACAATATAGGTCATTATAATTAATTTCACATTTAAATTTTATATAAACACATGTCAATATTTTGATAGTTTTTACTTTTTAAAAACCCACTTTTTGGATTTGACAACGGGAATTAATTATAAATTAATTTCTGCCACTTCGGTGTTTTTAATTGGGAAAAAATTTATTCCATATTTGGAATAAGGTGGTTAAAATTTTGACAGTAGGTAAATTTTATTTTTATACATTTTGAATATTTATTTCAAGAAATATTTTATTTACAATGGTTAAAGGGTAAATCTGGTAAATAAGGGTAAAGAAATATTATTATAATAATATTAAATTACCCTAAAATGTGTTCTATTATAATTGGTTGATACATTTACGACCATGGTCATTATTTGGATGATTTTGGGACTACTTGGAGCCACATGAGAGTGATAATGACACTTTATGTTAATTAATTTAATGTAAAGATAAAAATTGATGTAAGCATATATCTTTTAGTAAAAAGATTTTAACAATGTCTAATATAGGTTATATTTTAGAATATAAATATTAATTATAATTCTAAAAATATTTCCTACATAGTGGTATTTGTTTATAATTTTTAGACATTAAAAAATTAAATTTATTTATGACACAACGATGATGAAATAATTACCTTATTAATTAATAAATCAAAAAAATGGTAATATAAATTTAAAATAAATATAATTTCAACGTTTTTATGACATACATGAATTTTCTAGGTGAATATGACTTGTTAGTGTTGATTAAATGTATCTTGTTCTAAGTAATCAAGTTTTGATGACTTCCACATAAACCAAATACTAAATAGTGTCAAAATTGACATAAATGAGTTTTTAAAACAAATATTATATTATCAAGTTATGTAACATTCATAAAAATAAAAGGTTCAGTAAAAATCATTAAGTAATATTATATATTTAATTAATTAACCAATTTTGGTTCTCTTGGAAATTTAGAGTAATTTTTTTAACCATATAGTGTAAGAATACAAGAAGACATGGTAAAAGTTAAACTATTTAACTAAGAGTTAAATTTAAAAGATAAGGTTAATATGGTGAACTAAACCTTTCAAAAACCTAATGGTTGAGTGATTTTAGACCCATAACCACTTTATACTATAATTAAATCATTTTGGATCCATTAGTAACCGAAAATGAGTTTATTATGAAATAATATTTCATGTTTTTTCTAAAGTGACCCCACATCCCTTATAAAAGGGCACATAATCTTCTATCCAAATCACACCTCCAAATCCATTTGGCTCGGAACAAACCTACCAAAATATCCTCCAAACTTCCCTTAGATCTTCCTAGAGTCCTTACGTTGATCAGAAATCCATCCTATGGATCCCTTTTGATCAACTTGAAAGGAAACACCTGGAGAAGAGGTAATAATTTTACCACTGTCTTTCAATTTTTTTTTTCCACTTCCTCTTTATTTGTTGTTTCCATAAAAAATCATAACTCTAGCACCTTATACATAATGTGATGTTATTATAAATATGGTACAACCATATTTATTATTCTATCCTCTCTATGAATGATAATGTCACCATGTGTGCATACGTACAACTTAACTTCTCCACGTAGTGGTGTAATTTGTTATTCAACACAATGTTATTTGGATGGATATAATGATGAGTAAAATGTATATAAATAATTAAAATAACATACTATTTTCAATGTAAAAATAATATACCATCCAATTACACACCTTTTAATCATTAACGAAATGACATCGTCGCTCGTGTGTACGTACGACTTACTGTCTCCACGACGCAATGAGGTTCACTTCTACATTCACCATTCAATGATGATTATAAAAAAATATTTAATAAGTATATAATATATGAAATAATAATGCTACTATATAAATATATATGTATGTACTTACATATATCTTATTCACTTATTTCCATTCAATACGATATGAAAATGGAAACAATGTTTATGCGTACGCACGACCTACCATCTCCATAAATGGTGTTTTACATATCATATATATATCTACTATAAATATTTATATTTTAAATATATATGATATATAAATCATGTGTTATATTCTCTAAGTATTTAAATGATGATCTAAATGATACGATCAAGAATAAAAAGTTAAAACATGTACGATAATGAAAAATATTATTACACGAAATCTTAATTTAACATGGAAATAATTATTATATGTGTAGTATAAGGTCCTAAATTAATCATGTATGATATAATAAATTTGAATATGGTTCTGTTATAATTTAAAAACATACTATTGTCATTATACAGAAGGTTAAACGTACCCTTGACCAAAGGAAACTGCAAGGTAAGGGTTATTTCCTCAATCTCATTATTATCCGTGATTCTTTATGTGTAATTATTTACAGTGACATATTTATCATTGACACCAAGATTTCATAAAAGTGCTTTCAAAAGGAATATTATAAGGTTTTATTGGAGTGTCTATTTAACTATATCATCATTTTAAATGTTTTAAAGATTTATATTTCTAAACCCTTTTAATTAATGTCCATGTTTTGAAAATGGTTTTAAGGATTTATTTATATAGGCATGAATGTTTTGAAACGATAATTATTTTAAAAAGTGTTATAGTTGTATGGGACACTTTGATTCAAAAATCTCTTTTAAATTATTTCCTTTATAAATGTGTGACTTTTAAATGTTTTCATTAAAAAAGGATATTTCACTCAAAAATTTTTACAAATCATTTTCATCAATGTCAACATCATTTGATGGATCTTAAATGTGTTTGAAGTTGATTTATTTTGATAAAAATCTTCCATATAGTATTAAAGGTTTTGTGATATATTTGACTATGAATGTGTCACTTTTATACCATTCATGGTTTATGGTTAATGTATTGAAATTTCATATGCTAGTTTTAATACGAATGTTTATGTTATATTTCAACCTTTTCATATGTGGAATGTATTGGTCTTAGTAAGTGATAGGTGGATCCTACTATAGCTCCTCGGTGCATCGATAGGTCTTACGTGACAATTAGACCTGAAATTAGAAGGGGCATTTCTCAATTTGATATATGGTTTTGGTTGAGCCCGTAATTATTTTTAGACGTCTTGGCTGAGGCCTTGATAAAATGTTTCAAAATGTTTGGCTTTATATATTCCCACATTATGAAAATATTATTGATGGTTCATGTGGTTATTCGACTATTATAATACCAATGACTATGTTTGATTATGGAATTATTTACTCATATCATATTTCTACCATAAAGTGTTCATGTTTATTATTTGTAAAGGCATGTGTTTTAAATTATTCTACATGCCTAATGTTTAATGTTATCTTCCGCAGTATTGCTTACCCTTACTGAGCATTTCAGCTCACCCCTTTCTTATGTTTTATTTTCCCAGGATTCAAAGAAGTGTATTCTGATTTATAAGAAGGGATATGCAAGGAGATTAATGGCATTATCAAAGGATAAATTATGTTATGTTTTATTTTTCAAATGTTCAACGTAACTTTCATGTATTTAATCTATTTTTCAAGAATGCTAAACCGATCGGTCCTTCGGGACTTGATTCCTTGTAATCATTCCAATTTATTAAAATAATTCACAGGCTCTGGGATTCTGGGTTCGGGGCATTACAGTTTTTATCAGAGTAACTCTATAAAAACCATGGAAAATATATTTAGATAAACTATGATTAGAGCACATTAACCTAAGATAGACTTTGAGGATATGTATAGAAGGACTTCCAAGAATTTTGGTAATGTAGAGATTTTGTGAGTTTTCCAAGAAATACATCCCTATCTGGATATGAGCAGGTAGATACAGGTCTAGAACATGTCTACCTAGTAGTGAAAACACTGACAAGGACATTAGGTCTTGACCTGGGGAATCCTAGTACACGATAACGGGTCTTGCTGCACTCTTGGTTATGAAACTCCCAGAGGATATTCTTTAGATAATTCACATTTTCATTACAAGATATTATTAAGGATTTATGAGAAAATACTTCCTCAAAGAAAACATTTTATTATTATAGATTATATGAATAACCATTTCAATTTATGTTAGGTAATTTAAAAGTTTGGAATTATTCTTTGTGATTCATAAACTAACCTAGTGTATGCCATTATTTAGAAATGGTTCCTAGTAGAAGGAATGATAATTCCCCCAATACACATGATTGAAAGATTAAGAAGGATCACATATTTCATGGTATTAAGACATCATTAAAATGGGAAATATTATCCCTTGTATTCTCATCATATAAAGATATAGTATCACGTGTTAATATGATAAGTATAAAATTATCGGAGTCCTATGGCATTGAAGGGAAGCAATAGAAGAAAAGGATGGATGAGAGAAAGATGGATAAAGGGATGAGGGTAAAGAACCATTTTCCCATATGTGATAAATATAGAAAGAATCACCTTGGTAAATTATTGAATGGAATGAGAGTTCGTTATAATTGTGGAGAAAAAGGTCACCAAGTACGTGATTGCAAGGTCAGGAAAAAGGTTTCAAATGTACAATGCTTCCTCTTCAAAGTGTTGGGACACTATGAGAATCAAGGTGAAAATCATCAGAGTATGCCCCAAATGATGGTATTGGATAATAATCATGTTATAGTACTGCCGAAGATGAAGAGGAATTATTAGAGTTATTATGTTGTCATTAAAGTATTGTGTCATTTGATTATTGTATTAATGATATACTTGTTATAAGAATTATAGAGTATATAAGGATTGTACTGCAGTATTATTTCATTAAGGACTTAAGATTGTGTGGAACCATCAAAAGTGACTCAATAGAAAGTTAATTTTTTTGAAAATATATTGTCGAGAGAAAGATAAACCATAATATGGTTCTAATACTAAAGTAGTGGTTTTGTAATAGTATATGATTGATTTGGATAAATTATATTGGATATTCTTGAATACCTTGAAACTGATTAACGATTTGTATATTCCATCATTGTTGGAGTTTACAAAATTTTTGGATAAAAGGAGTATATATAGTATTATATAAGAATTAATGGAGAATTAATGTAATCAATAATGTTTTATGATAATTCAGAGTGTTACGGTGTTTTAAAAAAATACATGATGATGGTATTCACATATAATTATGTGGAAAAAAGGATCGTTATTGTGTTTACCTTCCTTATAAATTTTGGATGGTGAGTTTGGAAAAAAGTGTTTTGGATAAGTCTAAAGGTTGGAATTGATTAGGTTTGATATTGGACACAATTTTTAAGTTTAAATAATTTATTAATCTTATTTTTGGATTGTCATAAAAAGGAAGACATGAAGGTCAGGCGACAACCTATCGCATCCGGCAAGGCCACGTGACATGAACCCGCAACTGAAGGGCGACAAGGGTGTTTCACCTACCGCTAGCCAACATGATTTCCTAGTTGGCATAATGTAGTTTTTTTAAATTTTCTGATAAAGGAATTATAAATTCACTATTTTTTTCACCCTATACGATTAGGATATATAGAATATTTTTGAATTCTATTACCTTTTTGAGTGAAAATGAGTTTGTGGTAGGAACTAGTTGAAGGATGATACTCTTCTTATCAAGTATATTTTTTCTTCTTATTCTATGAATAAATTAATTCTTAAACATTAGGGAAGGTATCTTAAAACCAAAAATGTGGTGTCCTAATACCTTATGTTTTGTTGAACCGATGATATTTTAAATCATCACATATTTATGGATTTGAGGCCCTCAATTTTACACTTCTTATGATTAATGACCTCAATCACTCCCTCTAAATATTTAAATTTTTCCTCTGATTATGTGTATCTAATTTCCACTTATTTTATCCTAATAGAGATCATAATTTGGTGGTTACTTTTTCATTTCCCTTTCCCTCTTTTTAAGACGAAATTTTATTAACCCAATTTTCGATGTGGGTTTTCCACAAAGGTATTTTTCTGTTTTTAACCTATTATTTTTAAAGAATAAATTCAAATTGTGAGGATTTAATTTATTTAATAAGGGGATAATATAACCCCCAATATTTCATACTACGTTATCTCATTAAAATAATTTAATTACTTATGATACACACAACATTGAGTTCGAGCGCACCATAACTTACCCAACTACCTGATTAAAATGCAGTTATGAATAGTATTAACATAATTTTGAATCTTATATACTCTATATAATTTTTAAATCCATATTATGTGTTTCTTAGACCTAATATAATAAGAAATTTATTTTTCAGATAAAAGAAGTATTTTTAAAAAAATGCAATTTTACTGCCTTTTAATGACGAACCATTTTTAAAACCAATATTCGACACTTTTATATATTAAGCTTAATGAAATTAAATTATTATTTAGAAATTTGACATAAAAATTTATTTTGGATTAATTTTTGGTACTTTTCTGATAACTTTCATATTTTGATGAATGGTGAAAAATACTACGATTTAGTTGAAAAAACATTTTTAATGAAAACAAAATATAGTGATAAATTATGAATTTGAATTGTTTTGAAGTATAATTAGATTATATTTTTATCATTTAATACAATTTATGTCATTATAAGTAATTTCATATTGAAATTTGACATAAACACATGTCAATCTTTTGAGAGATTTTACTTTTTAAAAGCCCACTTTTTGGCTTTGAAAATGGGTATTAATTTTAAATTAACTTCTGAAACTTCAGTGTTTTGAATTTAAAAAAATGGATTCCATATTTGGAATCAGGAGGTCCAAATTTTGAAAATATGTAACTTTTATTTTGAGACATTATGAATATTCACTTCAGTAAATATTTTATTTACCATGATTAAAAGGTAAATCCGGTAAATATGGGTAAAAAATATTATAATAATAATATTAAATAACCCTAATATGTGTTCTATTCCAATTGGTTGATACATGTACGACCATGGAAATCCTTGGGTCGATTTTGGGACCACTTGGAGCCACTTGAGAGTGATAATGACACTTTATATTAATTAATTTAATGTAAAGACAAAAATGACATAAACATATATCTTTTTGTAAAACAGTTTTTATAAGGAGTTATGTAAGTTATATTTTCGACTATAAATATTATTTAAAAATATATAAATATTTCTTTACTAATGGTATTTTATTTATAATTTATGATTTTAAATAATTAAATTTATTTATGACACAATGATGATGCAGTAATTACTTTATTAATGAAAGAATCAATTAAATCATATTATAAATATTAAAATAAATACAATTTCAAAGTTTTTATGAAATCCACTAATTTTATGGATGAATATGAAATGATATTATTGATTAATTGTATATTTTTATAAGTAATCAATTTGTGATGACTTTCACATAAACCAAATACTAAATAGTGTCAAAATTGTCACAAATGAGTTTTTAAAACAAATATTATGTTATTAAATAATATAATATATCCAAAAATATAAGGTTCAGACAAATGGATTAATTAATATTATATATTTCCTTAATGTACCACTTGTGGTTCTCTTGGATGTTTAGAGTATGTTTATTAACCCTATAGTGTAAAAATACAAGAAGACCCATTAAAAGTTAAACTATTTAATTAAGAGTTAAATATAAAAGATAAGGTTACTATGGTGACCTAAACCTGTCTAAAACCTATTATTTGAGTGTTTTTCAACCCATATCTACCTTATACTAGAAATAAATCTTTTTGGAGACATTATAAACCGAAAATGATTTTATCATAAAATAATATTTCAAACTTTTCCTAAAGTGACCCTCACCTCTTTTTTAAAAGGAACTTCCTCTTCTATAAAAATAACACCCCCAAATCCATTTTTCTCGGCCAATCCCAACCCAAATATCCTCCCAACATTCCTAAAATAATCCTAGAGTCATTACTTTGATCAGAAATCTATCCTATGGAGCCCTTTTGATCAACTCGAAAGGAAACCGTCTAAGATGAGGTAATAATTTCACTACCATCTTTCAAGTTCTTTTGTTCTTCCAATTCCTCTTTCACTGTTGTTTCCATACCAAAATAAAAACTCTAGTACCTTATACAAACTATGATGTTTTTATAAATATGTTACAACCATATTCATTATACAATCCATCCTATGAATGATAATGTCACCACGCGTGCGTACATACGACTTACCGTCTCCACGCCGTGGTTTAATTTGTTATTCAACACTATGTTATTTGGATGGTTATAATGATGAGTAATATGTATATAAATAATGAAAATAATATACTAATTTATCTTTAAAATTAACATAACATCCAATTACACACCTTTTAATCATTAAGGAAATGACAATGTCGCTCGTGTGTACGCACAACTTACCATCTCCACGACGCGATGAGATTCACTTCCACATTCACCATTCATAGATGATTATAAAAATACATATATATTATAAGTACGTATTATATGAAATAATAATGCTACTGAATATATATATATATATATGTATTTACTTAAATATATCTTATTCACTTACTTCCATTTAATACGATATGAAAAGGGAGACAACATTTATGAGTACATATGACCTACTGTCTCCATAAATAGTGTATTAGATTTCATATATCAATCTAATATACATATTTATATTCTAAATATATTTGATATATAAATCATTTGTTATATTCTAGAATTATTTAAATCATGATCTAAATTATACGATCAAGATTAACAAGTTAAAACACGTACGATAAAGAAAGCAATTATTACCCGAAATGACAATTTAACATGGAAATAATTATTAAATGGGTAGTATAAAGTCATAAATGAATCAAGTATGATATAATAAATATCAATATGGTTCTTTTATAATTTAACAACATACTATGGTCATTATAATGGAGGTTAAACGTACCCTTGACCAAAGGAAAGTGCACGGTAAGAGTTATTTCTTAAACATCATTATTATCTGAGGTTGTTTATCTGTATGTATTTACTGGGACATATTTATCATCGATAACCATATTTGATAAAAATATTTTCAAAAGTAATATTTTAAGGCTTTGTGGGAGTGTCTATTTAACTAGATCATCATTTTATAAGCTTTAAATATTTATCTTTCCAAATCCTTTTAATTAAAGTCTGTGTTTTCAAAATGATTGTAAGGATTTATTTATATAGACATGAATGTTTTTAAATGATAATTCATTTAAAAAGTTTCGAAGTGGAATGAGATAGTTTTATTCAAAAATATCATTTAAATTACTTCCTTTATAAATTTTATAATTTTAAATTTTTTCATGGAAAAGGGATATTTCTCTCAAAGAGCTTTACAAATCACTTACATCTTTGTCAACATTCATGGATGGATTTTAAACTTGTTTGATGGTGATTTATTATAATACAAATCTTTCATATTTTATTGAATGTTTTGTGATATATTTTACTGTGGATGTGTTGTTTTTATACCATTCATGGTTTATGGTTAAAGTATTGACATATTGTATGCTATTTTTAATACGAATATTTATTCTATGTTTGGCCCTTTTCATATAAGGAATGTATGGGACTTAGTAAGTGATAGGTGGATCCCTCTATAGCTCCTCAGTGCATCGATAGGTCTAATGAGACAATTAGACCCAGAATTGGCCAAGGACTTCCCCAATTTGATATATGGTTATGGCCGAGACCTTAATCAAATTTAGACGTCTTGGCTGAGGCCTTGAACAAATGTTTTAGAATGTCTGGAATAATACATTTCCTCATTATGAAAATATTATTGATGGTTCATGTGGTTATTCGACTAGTAGAATACCCATGACTATTTTTTATTAAGACATTATTTACTCATCTCATATTCCTACCATAAAGTGTTCATGTTTATTATTTGTAAAGGCATGTGTTTTAAATTATTCACCATGCCTAATGTTTAATTTATCTTCCGCTGTGTTTCTTACCCTTACTTAGCATTTGAGCTCACACCTTTCTTATTTTTTATTTTCCCAGGATTCCAAGGAGTGTATCATGCTTGATAATGAGGTTTAAGCTAGGGGATTAATGGTGTTTTCAAAGGATCATTTATGTTCTGTTTAATTCTTATAATGTGAAATGAAGAATTCTTGTATGTAATATTTTTTCCAAGACTGTTAAACTGATCGGTCATTCAAGACTTGATTCCTTATAATCATTCCAATGTATTAAAATAATGCACCGGCTCTAGGCTTCTCGGTTCAGGGCATTAAAAATTAAATATTAATGATTATTATGTAAAAGTACTCTACCTAATTACCTAAATTAAATTTAGATAATGATTGGAAATGATATACTACAATCTCTATAGGTCTTTATGACCAAAAAATGTCTCTCCAAATAAGATGTGTGTCAATATTATCAATTCATGCACCACTACTACAAACACTATGGGATGAGTGTGGTAGTTCCACTAATGGTGTTATAGATAAAGAAAAATGTAAAATACTACCTTATCACCCTATATTAGAGTGTCTCCCAAGAAAACATTTTATATGTCACAATACACTACATACCCAACTCCAGGTATAAGGTAAATTAGGATTATAACTGACATCAACCATTTTTTTAGATCTATGAAAAATTCTTCACACAATTATATACAGTCAAACAAGACCCCATATTGAAATTCACAATCATCATTGCTTCCGTAGTAGTAAATTCAAGAAAAAACCTAATGTAGTACCAAACCAATTTAATAAAACTTCAGATATTCCACAGATTACCTTTATATTCACTAGAGAAAAGGGAATTAACTTTACTTATGTTAACTATTATCCCAACTTGAGGATCTATGTTGCAATGAAAGCACACCTACTGTATACAAAAGTGAAACTTCATAAAATTGATATAAAGTTGACGTGCTCTATGAATACTCAAAATGATATCTATGTTTATGGTATGAAATTACAATATCTTAGAATACATAATTATTTTATCAATAAACACAACTATGAATGAATTTTAGTTTGGGTTTATAATGTTATTCATGAGATCCATAAAAAATTCCATAACATTCATTTTTCCATGATCCATAATAAGACACTTTTATAACCTGTACCTACTCCTAAACACTATATTTGGAATTTCTACCTCTCCAATCCAAAGCTAACGATGTCTTAAATTTTGAATAATATTAGAAAATAAATGGTCTCCCTTTAATCAAACTAACCTATCATCAATTATTGTAATCATGTACATGTTCTTGATTTGGAATGAATTTAACATCAATTAGACCACATTGTGATAAAGAATACTATCCTCTTTCTTTTTTAATAACACCATTGCACCCTACGAGGATGTTCATAGTCTCCTGAATCCTTCATTCAAGAGATAATCAAGATAAACCTTGGGTTCCTTGATGCCACCTGGCTTCATACCATACATTGAATTCTATATGGTTTCACACCAAAAAAATTATTGATATGAATTGGCACTCCCCTTATGTGGAGGAACCCCTAAAATACCCTCTTGAAAGACATCTTGATATTGGCGCACCATAGTTGTAAAAGTGGAGGGATTCGTTGTCTGATCTATTTCAAGGATCATGCTAGGGAACTGAAATGAAAATAATTCTCTCAGATAATGAACTGTATGCACCCTTCCATCCTTAGTGTACCATTATCCAATAAACATGAAATTTTACCTCTATGGAAAAACAAGGTTAACACATCTATGATAACAACCAATGTGAGAAAGGTAACATTTCAACCTATTAATTCCATGTATCATGTCAAAATATATCATCTCCAATTCTGTGAATCTATAAAATGATCATATCTAGAAAACACTGTGGGATATTCTGGAGAGATACAAGGTTGCTCTAATTTTCTCTATAGGTGTGTATATATAGATAAAAACTAATAGGAGAATTTAACTGGTAAATATGAATCAACTATCAATTGAGTAGATATGAGATAATGGGATTATCGTATATCAAAAAAAAGTCATAGAAGAAGAAATCAAGACCATACCTCTTACTATAGAAGGTCCCCACCAACGAATTACTGAAGAGAGATGAACCACATAAGGCATGATTGTCACTACTCCATGATTCCTTAGAAGATATTGAGTAACCTAATATACTGACCCTTGATGGGACAAAACGTACTACTATGTTCATGTTCCTAGCCTTGATGTGAAAACCCTTGAAACCATACCACAAAACCACTTCATATGATAAGAATTTCTATAGTGGTGAAAGTTATTAAGGGAAATAGAGAAGTTGTTGATAATGTGTTCCTCCTATAGTTATAACACATGTCAAAGTCATTCCCTATAGAGGGTGTCGAAGAACCTTTTCCTTACACTAACTATGGAATGTCATCCTAGTTTCCATCTTCCAAATTCCCCTTATAATTCCTTGAATATGTGACAGGTACTTTATTTGATAAATTACCAATCTATCCCCTAATAACTTGAAGATTTCCTGTAGATCTATCTTCTTCAATGCCCATCTAAATCATCAGTGCCTTATGATGCTCTATAACATACATTGTTAGATCAAATTTCGTGAAGTTTAATTTTAGTTCTGGGAAAAGAATGTTTTTTAATTTTCATTCATTCTAAACCTCATTCCCCACTAGAAGAGGAATAAAGAAAACTATCATTGTGGTTAATTCTGAATAGGTGATTACTTTCATCATCCCCTTATGGAGATTCATGAGCTCTATATTATAATGTAGATTTAGTGTATCTGAAAATAAATCCCCAATAAATATGTCCTTAAATGTCTCCTATTTTTTCCCATCACATCTACTAGACTACAATATAACATCCCACCATAATCTAGATATTCCTTAAGCATAATTTCCCTAATATTCACATTCCTATCCTCTATAGCATCTACCATATTTAATATCCCCTAAAGGGAATATATCTAGTACTAAGTTTCCAAAGGGAATCCAATACCAAGAAAGGATATGGGAAATTGGAATTATAATTCATGAACATAATCGACCATTGTTTGGACACCCATGTGGGATTTTACACCCTCAACAAGAATTATTTTAAAGTGTCCAAGATGAATCATTTCTATATCTTCACTAGAAATAGATATCAAGGTAAAATTCTTGGTTTTATCCTCCCAAACAATATAGGATGAAATTGTATATGAAGACAACTATGAGGTGATATTTCCTGAAATTATAGAAAATATGTTAATTAAATCCCACAATTGAAAAAAACTGATTATAAACACAACACCCACTCAATCTCACAATAAGGGTCAACCTATGTGGTGACCCACAAAAACTAGGAATACCTTCCTTATACACTACACAAAACCTAGTTCAAGCATATAGTACCTAAACATGAGTCATAACGACATATATAAACTCAATTACAGAATAAAATAGGCTTAATTAAATTAATTCAATAAATAAATATTGGAAAGAATATATCAACATTTCAATAGAAAATTAATTATTTGGTATCTATCTAATTTATGAAACCAGTATTTATAATGAGACCATATGTTAATAACATGATGCATTAACACACACCAAATCCCATTAATCCTAATATCATAAACATGTACCTAACCAACTCTAAATTTAATCTGTTGTAACATCAGAAGAAAACATAAATTTCAACTTTATGTCTGCATGGAGTTCTACTATGTAGTGCTTTCTAGGAACTGATATAGTTACCCAAACCAAATACCCACCACCCTATCTCTTATTTTAATTATATAAAATCAAGGAAAAGATAATAACAAGTTAGTAAACTTGGTTCTTTTATACAATTTTGTAACACCTTGACCCAAACAACTGGGTCCTAGATGGGTGCCACATAACCTAATGTGTGCCTCCCCATACTGAAGAGGTTTTCAACAGATAGTGTGGGGCTCTAGAACATCATTGGGGACAATTTCCTTGTTAATAGTTAGGAATGAAATAAAACAATCTAAGTAATTACCATAATAAACTATAATGATTAAGAAAATAAACAATCAACAAAGTAGTATCATCCATATATAACATGAGACTTTACAGTAGTAGAATGTCTTGTAAGATAGATAAAATAAAAATAAACAAATGTTTCTAATGAAATATGTAATTATATTAATAAAATGTAAAATAAATCAAACCCATGGTATATCAAGAAACCTCCATATCCTCCTATTAAGCTATTCAACCATCCACCATCAGGACCTTTCTCTTCAATGGATCCCTATTCATGAAATATATAAGTGCACTGAAATTCCAAGTATGGTGTGAGTACAAGACTCAATCCAACATACCATGTGGCCCTTAACATCTGTATATAAGAAATACAAGTGAATGATGTGAAATTAAAAAAAGTAGATATATAATAGTATGGAATTTTAAAAAGTGGGCTATAATTGATACATATCAGATCACTCCAATGGTGGATACTCCTCCTTGGATGGACTCTATACACCATCTATAGTGGTAGCCCTTTTCTCATGAAGCTCCTTGGATGAGAGTCATGCTTCCCCCAATTTTCACATGTGAGATTTCCCATGGATTAGATCCGTTTATCTTCTTTGATACCAAATAAAACGGCTAGATATTTTTATAAGATAGTATTACAATATTTGAAATAAACATTAGATATACGTAATCATGATTAATTCCAGAACAAGGAATCTTTACTATCTTTATGGAGTAGATTCATAAATATATTATTTAGATAAAATCTTCATTATCTTTCATAATTTTCCTCCCACTTTATACCCTCCTTGATATACCCTAAATAAACCATTCTTTATAATTTAGGGAAATAAACTCTAGAAATGGTTAGCTTAGTTGATTTTTAAGGGAAAACATGAGATATATTAATCAATAATCATTTTAAATAAAAATATAAGATTTAGGGTACGATATCATAACCAAAAATTACAAATTTCATTCCCAATAATTCAAAGATCATAATCATGAGTCATCGAATAAACCATTACCATTTCAAAAGTGAAGAACCATAAGTTTGATAAGTATTCATAAGTTAATCATGACCCATATGTTCAAGTTATAATAGTGTGTCACATTCATAAGTATATAAACCATTTAAATGTAAGTGATAACTGCCAAGGCTTTTAAATCATAAAAAATCAGGAATTAAGAGGTTTTTCCAATAGTTGAGAAATAAAATCATCTTTTTCCCATATATGATGAAGCAAAATCACTTTTTTTTCCATATAAAATCAATCACATCAACTTATTTCTAATAATTATCTCATGAGATATAATAAATTATCCAATTAAAAGGAATAATGCATAATTCATGGTCCACCAATCAAACAATTAAAACCATAAAAATGTGTTCAAATAAATCATAAAACATTCCCCATATAATCAAATAATAACCCATAAATGAATCATGTATGATATAATAAATATGAATATGGTTCAGGTATAATTTAACAACACAATATGGTCATTACACTTGAGGATAAACCTACCCTTGACCAAAGGAAAGTGCGAGGTAAGGGTTATTTCCTCAATCACATTGTTATCTGAGATTGTTTATGTGTAAGGATTTCCCGGGAGATCTTTATCATTGATACCCATATTTAATAAAAATGTTTTCAAAAGGAATATTTTAAGGTTTTATGGGAGTTTCTATTTAACTAGATCATCATTACAATTTTTTTAATGATTTATCTCTCTAAATCCTTTTAATTAATGTCCATTTTTTGAAAATGATTTTAAGGATTTATTTATATGGACATGATTTTTTTGAAATGATAATTCTTTTCCAAATTTTCAAAGAGGTATGGGACACTTTTATTCAATATCTCTTTTAAATTATTTCCTTTATAAATGTGTGACATTTAAATGTTTTCATGGAATAAAGATATTTCTCTCAAAGAGTTTTAAAAATAATTTTCATCTATGTCAACGTCGTTTTATAGATTTTAAACATGTTTTAAGTTGATTTATTATGATTAAAATATTCCATATTGTTTTGAAATTTTGGTGATATATTTTACTGTAAATTTGTTACTTTTATACCATTCATGGTTTATGGTTAATGTATTGAAATTTCGTATGCTAGTTTTAATACGATTTTTTATGTTATATTCCACCCTTTTCTTATGAGGAATGTATTGGACTTAGTAAGTGATGGGTGGCACCTAATATAGATCTTTGGTGCATCAGTAGGTCTCATGAGACAATTAGATGTGAAATTGGAAGAGACCTTTCCCAATTTGATATATGGTTTTGGTCGATGCCTTAATCAATTTTAGAAGTATTGGCCAAGGCCTTGATAAAATGTTTTAGAAGGTCCGACATTATACATTCCCAAATTATGAAAATATTATTGATGGTTAATGTGGTTATTCACCTATTAGAAAACCAATGACTATGTTTTATTATGGAATTATTTACTCATCTCATATTCGTGCGATAAAATGTTCATGTTTATTATTTCTAAAGGCATGTGTTTTAAATTATTCACAATGCATAATGTTTATGTTATCTTCTGCAGTATTTCTTACCCTTACTGAGTATTTGATATCACACCTTTCTTATGTTTTATTTTACCAAGATTCCAAGAAGTGAATTCTGATTTATAAGAAGGGTTAAGAAAGGTGATAAATGGAATTATCAAAGGATCATTTATGTTAAGTTTTATTTTTCTATTGTGAAATGTAACGTTCATGTATGTAATCTGTTTTCCAAGAATGCTAAACTGATTGGTACTTCGGGGCTTGATTGATTGTAATCATGCCAATGAGTTGAAATAATGAACCGGCTCCGAGCGTCTGGGTTCAGGGCATTACAGTTGGTATCAAAGGAAGTTTAGTAAATCCTTGGAAACTAGATTTAGATAAACTCCAATTAGAGTACATTAACCTAAGATAGACATTGAGGATAAGTATAGAAGAACTTCAAATAATTTTGGTAATGTAAAGATTTTGTGAGTTTTCCAAGAAATACCTCCCTGTCTGGATACGAGCTGGTAGAGACGGCTCAGGCACAGATATACCTAGGAGTGAAAACTCTAACAAGGAGTTTAGGGCTTGACCCAGGGTATCCTAGTACACGAAAATGGGTCTTGCTTCACTCTTGGTTATGACACTCCCAGGGGATATACTTAGGATAATTCACATTTTCATTACAATCCATTATGAAGGATTTAGGAGTAAATACTTCCTCAAAGAAAACATTTTATTATTATAGATTATATGAATAACCTTTTAAATTTACGTTAGGTATTTTACAAGTTTGGAATTATGAATTGTGATTCATAAACTAACCTAGTGTATGCCATTGTTTAAAAATGGATCCTAGTATAAGGAATGACAATTCCAACAATATCCATGATTGAAATATTAAGAAGGATCACATCTTTCATGATATTAATCCATCATTAAAATGGAAATAGTCTCCCATGTAATCTCATCATATAAAGAAATAGTATCATGTGATAATAAGATATGTAAAGAATTATCTGAGTCCTATGGATTTGAAGGGAAGCAATAGAAGAAAAGGATGGAAGAGAGAAATATGGATAAAGGGAAGAGGGGAAAGAAGGATTTTTCTATATATGATAACTATGGAAAGAATCACCTTGGTAAATTCTTGAATGAAATGAGATTTTTTTATAAGTGTGGAGAAAATAGACACCAAGTACATGATTACAAGGGTCATAAAATGGTTTCAAATGTAAAATGATTCTTCTGCAAGGAGTTGGGACACTATGCGAATCAATGTGCAAATAATCAGAGTATGCCCCAAATGATGCTATTGGATAATAATCAAGTTATGGTACTACTGAAGATGAAGAGGAATGATTAGATTTATTATGCTGTTATTAAAGTATTTTTTTTTCATTTGAGTATTTTATTAATGATGTACATGTTATAAGAATTAGATAGTATATAAGGATTGTACTACAATACTTTTTCATTAAGGAATTGAGATTGTGTGGAACCATGAGAAGTGACTAAATACCAAGATAATTTATTTGGAAAATATATGGTTGAGAGAAAGATAAACCATAATATGGTTCTGATACTGAGGTATTGATTTTGGAATAATATATGATTTATTTGGATAAATTATATTTGATATTCTTGACTACCTTGAAACTGATTAATTATTCGTATATTCCATCACTGTTGGAGTTTACAACATTTTTCGATAGGAGTATATCCAGTATTCTATATGAAATTAGGGAGAATGAATGTAATAAAAAGTGTTTTATGCTAATTCATGGTGTTACAGTGTTTTAAATGAATACATGATGAAGGTATTCACATGTAATTACGTGGAAAAAAGGATCTTCATTGTTTGTACCTTCCTTTTAAATTTTGGACTGTGAGTTTGGATAGAAGTATTTTGGATAAGTTTGAAGTTTGGAATTGATTAAGTTTGATGTTGGATAAAATTATTATGGTTAAATATTTTCTTGAGATTATTTTTGGATTGTCAGAAAGCGGACAACCTGGAGGTCGGGCGACAACCTGTTGCGTCCAACAAGGCTGTGTGACTTGAACCCACAAGCAAAGGGTGATAAGGGTGCATCACCTACCGCTGGACAATGTGATGTACTGGTTGGTATAATGTATTTTTTTAAATAGTCTGAAAAATTAATTATAAATTCAATATTTTTAACCATATACGATTAGGATAAATATAATATTTTTGAATTCTATTATATTTTTGAGTGAAAGATGAGTTTGTGGTTGGAATTTGTTGAAGAATTATTCTGTTCTTTTCAAGTATTTTTTTTCCTCTTATTCTATGAATAAATTAATTCTTAATCTTTAGGGAATGGATCTCAAAACAAAAAAATGTGTTTTCCATATACTATATGTTTCATTGAACCGATGATATTTTAAATGATCATAGATTTATGGCTTTGAGGACCTCAATTTTACACTTGTTTGTGATTAATGAACCCAATCACTCCATATAAATATTTATGCTTTCCTCAAATTAATTTTCTCTAATTTCCACCAATGTTCTCCTAATCGAGATCATAATTTGTTGGTGACGTTTTCATTCCCCTTTCCCTTTTATTACGACTAAATTTTATTAACCCAATTTCCGATGTGGGTTTTCCACAAAGGTATTTTTCTAGTTATAACCAATTATTTCCAAAGAACAATTTCAAATTGTGAGTACCCAATTTATTGAATAAGGGGAGAATGTGACACCCAATGATTTCATACTACGTTATCTAATTAACGTAATTTAATAGCTTATGCCACACACCAAACCAAGTTTGAGCGCACCACAACTTACAAAACATGCCGTTCAAAAAACGGTTTCAAATAGTATTAACTAAATTTTGAATCTTATATACTCTATAAAATTTTAACATCTATATTATGTGTTTCTTAAATTAAATATAAGAACGAATTCAGTTTTAGATAAAAGTAGTATTTTTAAAAAAATACAATTTTACAGCATTTTAATGAATAAAACTTTTTATAACCAGTATTTGACCCTTTTATAGATTCAATTTAATTAAATTAAACAATTATTTAGAATCAGGGCACAAAAATTTAGTTTGGATAAATTTTTGGTACTTTTCTGATAACATTAATATTTTGATGAATAGTGAAGGTTTTAACTGAAAACATTTTTTTTAATCAAAATAATTTATAGTGTTAAATTATGAATTTGAACTTTTTTGAAGTATAATTAGATTATATTTTTATCATTTAATATAATTTAGTTCATTATAAGTAGTTTCACATTTAAATTTGAAATAAACACATGTCAATCTTTGGAAATTGTTTACTTTTTAAAAACCCACTTTTTAGATTAGACAACAGGATTTGATTTTAAATTAATTTCTGCCACATCAATGTTTTTAATTTGGAAAAAATGGATTCCATATTTGGAATCAGGTGGTCCAAATTTTGAAAATAGGTAAATTTTATTTTCATACATTTTGAATATTTATTTCAATAAATATTTTATTTATATGGTTAAAGGGTAAATCTGGTAAATAAGGGTAAACAAAAATTATTATAATAATGTTAAATTACCATAAAATATGTCCTTTTCCAATTGGTTGATACATTTCCGACCATGGGATTCTTTTTGTCGACATTGGGACTTCTTGGAGCTACTTGAGGGTGATAATGACACTTTATATTAATTAATTTAATGTAAAGACAAAAATGACGTAAGTATATATCTTTTTGTAAATCAATTTTTATAGGTTTAAGATAGGTTATATTTTAACCTATAAATATTAATTTGAATTTTAAAAATATTTCCTACATAGTGGTATTTATTTATAAATTTTAGAAATTAAATAATTAAATTTATTTATGACACAATGATGATGTAGGAATTACCTTATTAATGAAAGAATCAAATAAATGGTATTATAAATATTAAAATAAATAAAATTTCAAAGTTTTTATGACATCCAAGAATTTGATAGTTGAATATGACATGTTAGTGTTGATTCAATGTATATTTTTTTAAGTTATCAAGTTGTGATTACTTTCACATAAACCAAAAACTAAATTGTGTGAAAATTGACATAAATGAGTTTTTGAAACAAATGTTATATTATTAAAATATATAATATTCTTAAAAATATAGGGTTTGGTAAAAAGGATTAATTAATATTATATATGTCATTAATTAACCACTTGATATTATCTCGGAAGTTTATTGTATGTTTATTAACCATATAGTGTAAGAATACAAGAAGACATGGTAAAAGTTAACCTATTTAACTAAGAGTTAAATCTAAAAGATAAGGTTAATATGGTGACCTAAACCTTTCTAAAACCAAATGGTTGAGTGGTTTTTGACCCATCACCAGATTATCATAGAAATAAATCTATTTGGATCCATTAGTAACTGAAAATTATTTTATTATGAAATAATATTTCAAGCTTTTCCTAAAGTGACCCTCACCTCTCTTACAAAAGGGCACTTTATCTTCTCTCAAAATCACACCTCCAAATCCATTTGGCTCAGAAAAAAACTACCCAAATAACATCCCATATTCCCTCAGATTAATCTAGAGTCCTTATATTTATCATAAATCCAACCTATGGAACCATTTGATCAACTTGAAAGGAAATACCCGAAGAAGAGGTAATAATTTCACCACACTCCTTCAAGTTCTTTTATTCTTCCACTTCCTATTTCATTGTTTTTTCCATACAAAAATAATAACTCTAGTACCTTCTACATATTTTTATGTTATTATAAATATGGTACGACCATATTCATTAATATATACTTCCTATGAATGTCAATGTCACCATACGTACGCCTAACCGTATCCACACAGTGGTGTAATTTGTTATTCAACACTATGTTATTTGGATGAATATAATGATGAGTAAAATGTATATAAATAATGAAAATAAAATAATAATTTCAATGTAAAAATAATTTACCATCCAATTCCACACATTTTAATCATTAATGAAATGACATCGTCGCTCGTGTGTACGTACGACTTACTGTCCCCACGACGCAATGAGATTCACTTCCACATTCACCATTCAACGATGATTAGAAAAAAATATTTAATAAGTATGTTATATATGAGATAATAATGCTAGTAAATATATATATATATATATGTGTGTGTATTTATGTATGTATGTACTTACATATATCTTATTCAGTTACTTCCATTCTATACGATATGAAAGCGGAAACAACGTTTATGCTTATGTACGGCCTACCGTCTCCATAAACAGTGTTTTACATTTCATATATCTATCTACAATACATATTTATATTCTAAAAATATATGATATATAAATCATGTGTTATATTTTAGAAGTATGTAAATCATGATCTAAGTTATATGACCAAGAATGACAAGTTAAAACACGTATGATAAAGAAAGCGATTAGTACCTGAAATGTTAATTTAATATGGATATCATTATTAAATGTGTAGTATAAAGTCATAAATGAATCATGTATGATATAATAAATATTAATATGGTTCTTCTATAATTTAACAACAAACTATGGTCAATATATAGGAGGTTAAACGTACCTTCGACCAAAGGAAATGGCAAGGTATGGGTTATTTCCTCAATCTCATTATTATCCGAGATTGATTATGTGTAAGTATTTATAGTGACATATTTATCAACGATACCCATATTTCATAAATTGTTTTTCAAAATAAATATTTTAAGGTTATATGGGATTGTCCATTTAACTAGATCATCATTTTAAATGTTTTAACGATTTATCTTTCTAAATCCTTTTAATTAATGTGCATGTTTTCAAAATGATTTTAAGGATTTATTTATGTGGACATGAATGTTTTGAAATGACAGTTATTTTTAAAAGTTTCAAAGTGATATGGGAAACTTTGATTCAAAAATATCGTTTAAATTATTTATTTTACAAATGTGTTACTATTAAATGTTTTCATGGAAAAAAGATATTTCTCTCAAAGATTTTTTAAATCATTTTCATCTATGTCAACATAATTTAATGGTTTTTAAATGTGTTTGAAGTTGATTTATTATGATACAAATATTCCATATTGTATTAAACGTTTTGTGATATAATTGAATATGAATGTGTTTCTTTTATACCATTCATGGTTCATGGTTAATGTATTGACATTTCGTATTCTAGTTTTAATAAAAATTTTCATCTTATATTTCAACCTTTTCATGTGAGGAATGTATTAGACATAGTAATTGACGGGTAGCCCGCTATAGCTTCTCGGAGCATCGGTAGGTCCCATGAGACAATTAGACATGAAATTAAAAGGGTCCTTTCCCAATTTGATATATGGTTTTTGGTCGAGGCCTAAATCATTTTTAGACGTCTTGGACAAGGCCTTGATAAAATGTTTCAGAATGTCCGACATTATACATTCCCAAATTATGAAAATATAATTGATGGTTATTGTGGTTATTTGACTAGTAGAATACCCATGACTATGTTTGATTATGGAATTATTTACTCATCTCATTTTCCTACCATAAAGTGTTCATGTTTATTATTTGTAAAGTCATGTGTTTTAAATTATTCACCATGCATAATGTTTAGTGTTATCTTCCGCTGTATTTCATACTCTTACTGAGCATCTGAGCTCACCCCTTTTTTATGTTTTATTTTCACAGGATTCCAAGAAGTGTATTCTGATTTATAAGAAGGGTTATTCAAGGGGATTAATGAAATTCTCAAAGGATCATTTATGCTAGGTTTTATTTTTCTAATGTGCAATGTAACGTTCATGTATTTAATCTATTTTCCAAGACTGCTAAAATGATCGGTCCATCGAGACTATATTCCTTATAATCATGCCAATGTATTAAAATAATGCACCGTCACTAGGATTCTGGGTTCGGGGTGTTATAGTTGGTATCAGAGGAAGTTTGGTACAAACCAAGGAAACTAGATTTAGATAAACTCTGATTAGAGCACATTAACCGAAGATAGACTCTGAGGATTAGTATAGAAGAACTTACAAGAATTTTGGTAATGTAAAGATTTTGTGAGTTTTCCAAGAAATACATCCCTATCTGGATATGAGTAGGTAGAGATGGCTCTGACATAAATGTACCTAGGAGTGAAAACTCCGACAATGACTTTAGGGATTGACTCGGGGTATCCTGGTACACAATAATGGGACTTCCTGCACTCTTGGTTACAAAACTACTGGGGGGATATTCTTAGATAATTCACATTTTAATTAAAATCCATAATGGAGGATTTTGGAGTAAATAATTACTCAAATAAAACATTTTATGATTATAGATTATATGCATAACCTTTTCAATTAATGTTAGGTATTACACAAGTTTGGAATTATGCATTGCGATTCATAAACTAACCTATTGTATGACATTTATTATAAATGGTGCCTAGTAGAAGGAATGAGAATTCCACCAATAAAAATGATTGAAATATTAAGAAGGATCACATATTTCATGGTATTAAGCCACCATTTAAAAGGAAAATAGTCTGCCACTCATTCTCACCATATAATGATATAGTATCATGTGTTAATAAGATAAGAAAATAATTATCTGAGTCCTATATCTTTGAAGGGAAGAAATAGTAGAAAAGGATGGAAGAGAGAAAGATGGATAAAGGGAAGAAGGGAAAGAAATATTTTCCCATATGTGATAAATGTTGAAAGAATCACCTTGGTAAATGCATGAACTAAATGGGAGATTGTTATAAGTGTGGAGAAAAAGGACACCAAGTACATGATTACAAGGGTAAGAAAATTGTTTCAAATGTACCATGATTCATCTTCTAGGAGTTGGGACACTCTGTGAATCAATGTCTAAATCATTAGAGTATGCCCCCAATGATGCTATTAGATAATAATCCAGTTATGGTACTACCGAAGATGAGGAGGAATGATTAGAGTTATTATGTTGTTATTAAAGTATTGTGTTATTTGAGTATTTTATTAATGATGTACATATTATAAGAATTATAGAGTATATAAGGATTATACTACAGTACTATATCATTATAGACTTGAGATTGTGTGGAACCATGAAAAGTGACTCAATACCAAGTTATTTTTTTTGGAAAATATATGTTTGAGAGAAAGATAAACCATAATATGGTTCTGATACTATTGCAGTGATTTTGGAATAATATATGATTGATTTGGATAAATTATATTTGATATTCTTGACAAGATTAAAACTGATTAATTATTTGAATATTCCATCATTGTTGGAGTTTAGAATATTTTTGGATAGAAAGAGTATATCCAGAATTCTATAAGAAAATAGGGAGAAAGAAATGAAATCAATAATGTTTTATGCTAATTTAGGGTGTTAAATTGTTTTAAAAGAATACATGAAGAAGGTATTCATATGTAATTACGTGGAAAAAAGGATCATCATTGTGTTTACCTTCCTTATAAATTTTGGACTGTGAGTTTGGAAAAATGTATTTTGGATAAGTATAATGGTTGGAATTGATTATTTTTTACATTGCATAAAATTGTTAAGGTTAAATATTTTCTTGATATTATTTTTTTATTTTCAGAAAAATGTCAACCTGGAGGTCGGACGACAACCCGTCCTGTCTGACAAGGTAGTGTGACTTGAACCCGCAACCGAAGGGCGACAAGGGTGAATCACCTACCGCTTCTCATTGTGATGTCTGAGTTAATATAATTTTTTTAAATAGTCTCACAAATGAATTATAAATTCAATATTTTTGGAACCCTATACGATGAGGATAAATAGAATATTTTTGAATTCTATTATATTTTTGAGTGAAAGATGAGTTTGAGGTTGGAATTAGTTGAAGGATGCTAATTTTATTGTCAAGTATATTTTTACCTCATATTCTAGGAATAAATTAATTATTAAACTTTAGAAAAGAGATCTTAAAATCCAATATGTTTTATCCTATTACCTTATGTTTTTTTGAACTGGTGATATTTTAAATCATCATAGATTTATGGCTTTGAGGCCCTCAATTTTACACTTGTTTATGATTAAGGACCTCAATCACTCCCTATAAATATTTAGGTTTTTCCTCCAATTAAGTTTCTATAATTTCCACCAATGTTCTCCTAATCAAGATCATAATTTTTTGGTGACATTTTCATTTCCCTTTCCATCTTATTAAAACTAAATTTTATTATCCCAATTTCTGATGTGGGTTTTCCACAAAGGTATTTTTCTATTTTTAACCTTTTATTTTCGAAGAACAATTTCAAATTGAGATGACCCAATTTATTGAATAAGGGGACAATGTATCACACAAAGATTTCATACTACATTATCTCATTAAATTAATTCAATAGCTTACGCTACACGCAACACCGAGTTTGAGCGCACCACCACTTACCAAACTGGCTGTTCAAAAAAAAGTTACATATAGTATTAACTACATTTTGAATATTATATACTCTATATAATTTTAACATATATATTATGTGTTTATTAGACATAATATAAGAACAACTTAATTTTTTCAGATAAAAGAATATTTTTTGAAAAATAAAATTTTACCACCTTTTAACGATGAAACATTTTTATAAATAATATTTGACCATTTTATAGATTAAATTTAATGAAATTAAATTCTTCTTTAGAATCAGGAAATAAAAATTTATTTTGGATAATTTTTTGGTACTTTTATGATAACATTCATATTTTGATTAATAGTAAATGTTTTAACTGAAAACAACTTTTTTAATCGAAATAATTTGAAGTGTTAAATTATGTGTTTACATTAGTTTGAAGTATAATTACATTATATTTTTATAATTTAATACAATTTAAGTCATTATAAGTAACTTCACACTTAAATTTTAAATAAACACATGTCAATCTTTTGACAGTTTTTACTTTTTAAAAACCCACATTTTGGATTTGACAACGAGAAATAATTTTAAATTAATTTCTGTCACTTCAGTGTTTTTAATTTGGAAAAAATGGATTCAATATTTTGAATCATGTGGTTCAAATTTTTAAAATAGGTAAATATTATTTTTAGACATTTTGAATATTTATTTCAATAAATATTTTATTTACCATGGTTAAAGTGAACAACAGGTTAATAAGGGTAAATAAATATTATAATAATAATATTAAATTACCTTAAAATGTGCCCAATTCAAATTGGTTGATAAAATTACGACCATGGTCATCCTTTGGTCTATTTTGGGACTAGTTGGAGCCACTTGAGAGTGATAATGACACTTTATATTAATTAATTTAATCTAAAGACAAAAATAACGTAAGAATATATCTTTTAGTAAATTTTTTTACAAGGTTTAATATAGGTTATATTTTCAACTATAAATATTAATTAGAATTATAAAAATATTTTATACATATTTTTATTTATTTATAATTTTTAGACAATAGACAATTAAATTTATTTAAGACACAATGATGATGTAGTAATTACATTATTAATGAAAGAATCAAATAAATGGTATTATAAATATTAAAATAAATATAATTTCAATGTTTTTATGAAATACAAGAATTTTTTAGGTGAATATGAAATTTTATTGTTGATTGAATGTATCGTGTTTGAAGAAATCAAGTTGTGATGACTTTCAAATAAACCAAATACTAAATTGTGTCAAAATTGACATAAATGTGTTTTTAAAACAAATATTCTATTATTAAATTATATAATATTCTTTAAAATCAGAGGTTTGATAAAAAGGAATAATTAATATTATATATTTCATTAATTAACCACTTTTGGTTCTCTTGTAAATTTAGAGTATGTCTATTAACCATATAGTGTAAGAAAACAAGAAGACATGGTAAAATTTAAACTATTTAACTAAAAGATAAATCTAAAAGATAAGGTTAATATGGTGACCTAAAACTGTCTAAAACATAATGGTTGAGTGGTTTTAGACCCATACCCATCTTACCCAAGAAAAAAATCATTTTTGATCCATTAGTAAACTAAAATGATTTTATTATGAAATAATATTTCAAGCTTTTCCTAATGTGACCCTCACTACTGTTATAAAAGGGCACTTCATCTTCTCTCAAAATCACACCTCCAAATCCATTTGGATCGGACAAAACCAGACCAAATATCCTTGAAACATTCCTCAAATAAACATAGTGTCATTAGATTGATCATAAAGCCTACTTATGGATCCCTTTTGATCAACTCGAAAGGAAACACTCGAAGAAGAGGTAATAATTTCACCACCCTCTTTCAAGTTCTTTTATTCTTCCACTTCCTCTTTATTTGTTGTTTATATACCAAAATAATAACTCCAGTACCTTCTACATACTATGATGTTATTATAAATATCTTACAACCATATTCATTATTCTATCCTTCCTATGAATGATAATGTCACCATGCATGCGTACTTACGGCTTACCGTCTCCACGCAGTGGCGTAATTTGTTATACAACACTATGTTCTTTGGATGGAAATAATGATGAGTAAAATGTATATAAATAATGAAAATAACATACTAATTTCAATGTAAAATTAATATTCCATCCAATTCCACACCATTTAATCATTAAAGAAATGACATCATCGCTCGTGTGTACGTACAACTAACTGTCTCCACGACACGATGAGATTCACTTCCACATTCACCATTCAACGATTATTATAAAAATTTTATATTTAATAAGTATGTAATATAAGATATAATAATGGTAATAAATATATATATATATATGTACTTATATATATCTTATTCATTTACTTCCATTCAATACGATATGAAATCAGAAACAATGTTTATGCGTACGTATGACCTACCATCTCCATAAACGATGTTTTACATATCATGTATCTATCTACAATACATATTTATATTTTAAATATATATGATATATAAATCATTTTTTATATTCTATAAGTACATAAATCATGATCTAAATGACACGATCAAGAATTACAAATTAAAACATGTACGATAAAGAAAGCGATTATTACACGAAATGTTAATTTAACATGGAAATCATTATTAAATGTATAGTATAAAGTCATAAAAGAATCATATATGATATAATAAATATTAATATGGTTATTTTATAATTTAACAACATTCTATGGTCATTATACAGGAGGTTAATCATACCCTCGACCAAAGGAAAGTAAAAGGTAAGGGTTATTTTCTCAATCTCATTATTATCTGAGAATTTTTATGTGTAAGTATTTACAGTGAAATATTTATCATCGATACCCATATTTCATAAAAGTGTTTTCAAAAGGAATATTTTAATATTTTATGGGAGTGTCTATTAAACTAGATCATCATTTTAAATGTTTTAAAGATTTATCTTTCTAAATCATTTTAATTAATGTCTATGTTTTCAAAATGATTTTAAGGATTTATTTATATGGACATGAATGTTTTTAAATGATAATTCTTTTAAATAGTTTCAATGTGGTATGGGACACTTTGATTCATAAATCTATTTTAAATTACAACCTTTATAAATGTGTGACTTTTAAATGTTTTCATGGAAAAAGGATATTTTTCTCAAAGAGTTTTACAAATCATTTTCATCTATGTCAACATAATTTGATGGATTTTAAACGTTTTTTAAGTTGATTTATTATGATACAAATCTTCCATATTGTATTAACAGTTTTTCAATATATTTGACTATGAATGTGTTACTTTTATACCATTCATGATTTATGGTTAATGTATTGACATTTCATATTCTAGTTTTATTATGAATGTTTATGTTATATTTCAACCTTTTCATATGTGGAATGTATTGGAATTAGTAAGTGATGGGTGGATCCTTCTATAGCTAATTGGTTCATCGGTACATCCCATGAGACAATTAGACGTCAAATTAGTGAGAAATTTCCCAATTTGATATGTGGTTTTGGCCAAAGCCTTAATAATTTTTAGACGACTTGGCTAAGGGATTGATAAAATGTTTCAGAATGTTCGACATTATACATTCCCACATTATGAAAATATTATTGAGGGTTCATGTGGTTATTTGATTATTACAATACCCATGACAATGTTTGATTATGACATTATTTACTCGTCTCATATTCCTACCATAAAGTGTTCATGTTTATTATTTGTAAAGTTATGTGTTTTAAATTATTCACCATGCCTAATGTTTAATGTTATATTTCGTAGTATTGCTTACCCTTACTAAGAATTTGAGCTCACCCCTTTCAAATGTTTTATTTTCCCGAAAATCCAAGAAATGTTTTCTGATTTATAAGAAGGGTTATGAAAGGGGATTAATAGCACTCTCAAAGGATCATTTATGTTATGGTTTATTTTTCTAATGTGAAATGTAACGTTCATGTATTTAATATATTTTCCTAGACTTCTAAACTGATCGGTTCATTGAGACTTGATTCCTTGTAATCATTCCAATGTATTAAAATAATGCACTATCTTTGGGATTCTGGGTTCGGGGAGTTATAGTTGGTATCAGAGGATGTTTAGTACGAACCATGGAAACTTAATTTAGATAAACTCTAATTAGAGCACATTAACCTGGGGTAGACTTTGAGGATAAGTATAGAATAACATCCAAGAATTTAGGTAATGTAGAGATTTTTGGAGTTTTCCAAGAAATACATCCATGTCCGGATACGAGTAGTTAGATACGACTCTATCACAGATGTACCTAGGAGTGAATTCTCTGACAAGGACTTTAGGGCTTCACCCGGGGTATCCTGGTACATGACAATGGGCCTTGATGTAGTCTTGGTTACGACACTCCCGGGGGAAATTCGTAGGATAATACACATTTTCATTTATAAGCCATTATTAAGGATTTAGGAGTAAATATTTCCTCAAAGAAAAAATTTTATGATTATAGATTATATGCATAATCTTTTCAATTTACGTTAGGTATTTTACAAGTTTGTAATTATGGTTTGCGATTAAAAAACTAACCTAGTGTATGCCATTGTATAGAAATGGTGCGTAGTAGAAGAAATGAGAATTCCACCAATACGCATGATTGAAAGATTAAGGAAGATCACATCTTTCATGGTATTAAGCCATCATTTAAAAGGGAAACATTCTCCTATGTATTCTCATCATATAAAGAAATAGTATCATGTGTTAATAAGATAAGTAAATAATTATCTAAGTCCTATGGATTTAAAGGGAAGCAATATAAGAAAAGGATGGAAGAGAGAAAATTTTATAAAGGGAATAGGGGAAAGAATGATTTTTCCATATGTGATAACTATGGAAAGAATCACCTTGGTAAATGTTTGAATGAAATGGGAGTTTGTTGTAAGTGTGAAGAAAAAGACACCAAGTACGTGATTACAAGGGTAAGAAAATGGTTTCAAATGTACAATTCTTCATCTACAAAGAGTTGGGACACTGTGCGAATCAATGTCCAAATCATCAGAGTATGCCCCAAATGAAGCTATTGGATTGTAATAAAAAGGACAACCCGGAGGTCAGGCGACAACCCGTCGCGTCCGACACGACCGCCTGACTTGAACCCGTAACCGAAGGGCGAGAAGGGTGCATCACCTACCACTGACCAACGTGATTTCCTGGTTGGTATAATGTATTTTTTTAAATAGTCTAACAAATAAATTATAAATTCAATATTTTTGGAACCCTATACGATTAGGATAAATAGAATATTTTTGAATTCTGTTATCTTTTTGAGTGAAAGATGAGTTTGTGGCTGGAATTAGTTGAAGGATGATACTGTTCTTGTCAAGTATATTTTTTCCTCTTATTCTATGAATAAATTAATTCTTAAACGTTAGCGAAGGGATCTTAAAACCAAAAATTTGTTATCCTAATACCTTATGTTTTGTTGAACCGATGATATTTTAAATCATCATAGATTTATGGCTATGAGGCCATCAAGTTTACACTTGTTAGTGATTAATGACCTCAATCACTCCTTATAAATATTTATATTTTTCCTCCAATTAAGTTTCTATAATTTACACCAATGTTCTCCTAATTGAGATCACAATTTTTTGGTGATGTTTTAATTTCCCTTTCCCTCTTATTAAGGATAATCTTTATTAACTGAGTTTCTGATGTGGGTTTTCAACGAAGGTATTTTTTTATTTTTAACCTTTTATTTTCGAAGAACAATTTCAAATTGTGGGGACCCAATTTATTGAATAAGGGGAGAATGTAACACCCAATTATTTCATACTACGTTATCTCACTAAAGTAATTCAATAGCTAATGCTACACACAACACCGAGTTCGAGCGCACCACAACTTTCCAAACTGGCCGTTCAAAAAACGGTTATGAATAGTATTAACTAAATTTTGAATATTATATACTCTATATAATTTTAACATCTATATTATGTGTTTCTTAGAACAAATATAATAACAAATTCATTTTTTGAGATAAAAGAAGTATTTTTAAAAAAGATGCAATTTTACCACCTTTTAGTGATGAAACCTTTTTTTAACCAATATTTGACCCATTTATAGATTAAATTTAGTGAAATTAAATTCTTCTTTATAATTGGGACATAAAAATTTAGTTTGGATAATTTTTTGGTACTTCTATGATAACATTAATATTTTGATAAATAGTGAAGGTTTTAACTGATAACAACTTTTTTCATCGAAATAATTAATAGTGTTAAATTATGCATTTGATTTGTTTTGAAGTATAATTAGATTATATTTTTATCATTTAATACAATTTAGGTCATTAAAATTAATTTCACATTTAAATTTGATATAAACACATGTCAATCTTTTGATAGTTTTTATTTTTTAAAAACCCACCTTTTGGATTTGACAATGGAAAGTAATTATAAATTAATTTCTGACACTTTAGTATTTTTAATTTGTAAAAAATGGATTCCATATTTTGAATCAGGAGGTTAATATTTTAAAAATCGGTAAATTTTATTTTTATACAATTTGAATATTTATTTTAATAAATATTTTATTTACAATGGTTAAAGGGTAAATCTGGTAAATAAGGGTAAACAAATATAATTATAATAATATTAAATTACCCTAAAATGTGTTCTATTCCAATTTTATGATACATTTACGACCATGGTCATTCTTTGGAAGATTTTGGGACTACTTGGAGCCACATGAGATTGATAATGACACTTTATATTAATTAAATTAATGTAAAGATAAAAATGACGTAAGCATATATCTTTTAGTAAAAAGATTTTAACATGGTCTAATATAGGTTATATTTTAGAATAAAAATATTAATTATAATTGAAAAAATATTTCCTACATAGTGGTATTTGTTTATAATTTTTAGACATTAAAAAATTAAATTTATTTATGACACAACGATGATGGAGTAATTACATTATTAATTAAAGAATCAAATAAATGGTAATCTAAATATAAAATAAATATAATTTCAAAGTTTTTATGACATCCACGAAATTTACAGGTGAATATGAAATTTTAGTGTTGATTAAATGTATCTTGTTCTATGTAATCATGTTTTGATGACTTTCACATAAACCAAATACTAAATAGTGTCAAAATTGACATAAATGAGTTTTTAAAACCAATATTATATTATTAAATTATATAATATTCATAAAAATCTAAGGTTCAGTAAAAAGGCTTAAGTAATCTTATATATTTAATTAATTAACCAATTTTGGTTCTCATGGAAGTTTAGAGTAAGTTTATTAACCATATAGTGCAAGAATACAAGAAGACATAGTAAAAGTTAAACTATTTAACTAAGAGTTAAATCTAAAAGATAAGGTTAATATGGTGACTTAAACCTATCTAAAACCTAATGGTTGAGTGGTTTTAGACCCATCCACACTTTATCCTATAATTAAATCATTTTTAATCCATTAGTAACCGAAAATAATTTTATTATGAAATAATATTTCATGTTTTTTCTAAAGTGACCCCCACATCTCTTATAAAAGGGAACATCATATTCTATCAAAATCACACCTCCAAATCCATTTGGCTCGGAAAAACCTACCCATATATCCTCCAAAAATCCCTTATATCAGACTATAGTCCTTACATTGATCACAAAGCCAACCTATGGATCTATTTTGATCAACTTGAAAAGAAACACCCGAAGAAGAGGTAATAATTTCACCACCGTCTTTCAAGTTCATTTGTTCTTCCACTTCCTCTTTATTCGTTGTTTCCATAAAAAAATAATAACTCCAGTACCTTCTACATACTATGATGCTGTTATAAATATGGTACAACCATATTTATAATTCTATTCTTCCTATGAATGATAATGTCACCATACGTGCGTACGTACAACTTAACTTCTCCACGTAGTGGTGTAATTTGTTATTCAACACAATGTTATTTGGATGGATATAATGATGTGTAAAATGTATATAAATAATTAAAATGACATAATATTGTCAATGTAAAAATAACATACCATCCAATTACACACCTTTTAATCATTAAAGAAATGACATCGTCCCTCATGTGTACGTACGGCTTACTGTCTCCACGATGCAATGAGGTTCACTTCATCATTCACCATTCAATGATGATTATAAAAAATTTATTTAATAAGTATGTAATATATGAAATAATAATTCTAATATATAAATATATATGTATTTACTTTCATATATCTTATTCACTTATTTCCATTCAATACGATATGAAAACGGAAACAATGTTTATGCGTACGTACGACCTATCATCTCCATAAATGGTGTTTTACATATCATATATCTATCTACTATAAATATTTATATTTTAAATATATATGATATATAAATCATGTGTTATATTCTATAAGTATTTAAATGATGATCTAAATGATACGATCAAGAATAACAAGTTAAAACACGTATGATAAAGAAAAATATTATTACACAAAATCTTAATATAAAATGTAAATAATTATTAAATGTGTAGTATAAGGTTAAAAATTAATCATGCATGATATAATAAATATGAATATGTTTCTGTTATAATTTAAAAACATACTATTGTCATTATACAGAAGGTTAAACGTACCCTTGACCAAAGGAAAGTGCAAGGTAAGGGTTATTTCCTCAATCTCATTATTATCCGTGATTCTTTATGTGTAATTATTTACAGTGACATATTTATCATTGATACCAATATTTCATAAAAGTGTTTTCAAAAGGAATATTTAAAGGTTTTATGGGAGTGTCTATTTAACTAGATCATCATTTTAAATGGTTTAAAGATTTATATTTCTAAATACTTTTAATTAATGTCCATGTTTTGAAAATTATTTTAAGGATTTATTTATATGGGCATGAATGTTTTGAAATAATAATTATTTTAAAAAGATTTAAAGTGGTATGGGACACTTTGATTCAATAATCTCTTTGAAATTACTTCCTTTATAAATGGATGACTTTTAAATGTTTTCATTGAAAAAGGATATTTCACTCAAAAAGTTTTACAAATCATTTTCATCAATGTCAACATCATTTGATGGATTTTAAACATGTTTGAAGTTGATTTATTTTGATAAAAATCTTCCACATAGTATTAAAGGTTTTGTGATATATTTAACTATGAATGTGTTACTTTTATACCATTAATGGTTTATGGTTAATGTATTGAAATTTCATATGCTATTTTTAATGAGAATTTTTATGTTATATTTCAACCTTTTTATATGTGGAATGTATTGGACTTAGTAAGTGATAGGTGGATCCCACTATAGCTCCTAGGTGCATTGATAGGTCTTACGAGACAATTAGACATGAAATTAGAAGTGGCCTTTCCCAATTTGATATATGGTTTTGGTCGAAGCCTTAATTATTTTTAGACGTCTTGGCCGAGGCCTTGATAAAATATTTCAGAATGTTCAGCGTTATATATTCCCACATTATGAAAATATTATTGATCGTTCATGTGGTTATTCGACTAGTAGAATACCCATGACTGTGTTTGATTATGGAATTATTTACTCATATCATATTTCTACCATAAAGTGTTCATGTTTATTATTTGTAAAGGCATGTGTTTTAAATTATTCACCATGCCTAATGTTTAATGTTATCTTCTGCAGTATTTCTTACCCTTACTTAGCATTTATGCTCACCCCTTTCTTATATTTTATTTTCCCAGGATTCCAAGAAGTGTATTCTGATTTATAAGAAGGGTTATGCAAGGTGATTAATGGAATTATCATAGGATCAATTATGTTATGTTTTATTTTTCTAATGTGCAACGTAACATTCATGTATTTAATCTATTTTGCAAGACTTCTAGACTGATCGGTCGTTTGGGACTTGATTCCTTGTAATCATGCCAATTTATTAAAATAATTCATAGGCTCTGGGCTTCTGGGTTCGGGGTGTTACAGTTTGTATCTGATTAAGTCTATAAAAACCATGGAAAATATATTTAGAAAAACCATGATTAGAGCACATTGTCCTAAGATAGACTTTGAGGATATGTATAGAAGGACTTCCAAGAATTTTGGTAATGTTGAGATTTTGTGAGTTTTCCAAGAAATACATCCCTGTCTGGATATGAGAAGGTAGAGATAGGTCTGGAACATATGTTCCTAGTAGTGAAAACACTGACAAGGACATTAGGGGTTGACTCGGGGTATCCTTGTACATGACAACCGGCCTTGCTGCACTCCTGGTTATGAAACTCCCAGGAGATATTCTTTAGATAATTCACATTTTCATTAAATGATATTATGAAGGATTTAGGAGAAAATACATCCTCAAAGAAAACATTTTATTATTATAGATTATATGTATATCCTTTTCAATTTACGTTAGGTAATTTAAAAGTTTGTAATTATTCTTTGTGATTCATAAACTAACAGAGTGTATTCTATTATTTAGAAATGGCACCTAGTAGTAGGAATGAGAATTACCCCAATACACATGATTGAAAGATCAAGAAGGATCACATATTTCATGGTATTAAGCCATCATTTAAATGGGAAATTTTCTCCCATGTATTCTCATCATATAAAGATATAGTATCATGTGTTAATATCATAAGTATAAAATTATCTGAGTCCTATGGCATTGAAGGGAAGTAATAGAAGAAAAGGATGGATGAGAGAAATATGGATAAAGGGAAGAGGGGAAAGAAGCATTTTACCATATGTGATAACTGTGGAAATAATCACCTTGGTAAATTCTTGAATGGAATGAGAGTTTGTTATAAGTGTGGAGAAAAAGGTCACCAAGTACGTGATTGAAAGGTTAGGAAAAAGGTTTGAAATTTACAATGCTTCATCTTCAAGGAGTTGCAACACTATGAGAATCAAGGTGCAAATCATCAGAGTATACCCCAAATGATGATTTTGGATACTAATCATGTTATAGTACTACCGAAGATGAAGAGTAATGATTAGAGTTATTATGTTGTTATTGAAGTATTGTGTCATTTTATTATTTTATTAATTATGTACTTGTTATAATAATTATAGAGTATATAAGGATTGTACTATAGTATTATTTCATTAAGGGCTTGAGATTTTGTGGAACCATCAAAAGTGACTCAATAGAAAGTTAATTTTTTTGAAAATATATAGTTGAGAGAAAGATAAACCATAATATGGTTCTAATACTATGGTAGTGGTTTTGGAATAGTATATTATTTATTTGGATAAATTATATTTGATATTCTTGACTACCTTGAAACTGATTAATGATTTGTATATTCCATCATTGTTGGAGTTTACAAATTTTTTGGATAGAAGGAGTATATCTAGTATTATATAAGAATTAAGGGATAATGAATGTAATCAATAATGTTTTATGATAACTCAGTGTGTTACAGTGTTTTAAAAAAATAGATGATGATGGTATTAACATATAATTATGTGAAAAAAAGGAACTTCATTGTGTTTACCTTCCTTATAAATTTTGGATGGTGAGTTTGGACAAAAGTGTTTTGGATAAGTCTAAAGGTTGGAATCGATTAGGTTTGAAATTGGACACAATTTTTAAGGTTAAATAATTTATTAAGATTATTTTTGGATGGTCATAAAAAGGAAAACCCGAAGGTCGGGCGACAACCCATCGCATCCGGCAAGGCCATGTGACTTGAACCCTCAACTGAAGGGCGACAAGGGTGTATCACCTACCGCTGGCCAACATGATGTCCTAGTTGGTATAATGTAGTTTTTATAAATTTTCTGACAAATGAATTATAAATTCACTATTTTTTGAACCCTATACGATTAGGATAAATAGAATATTTTTCAATTCTATTACCTTTTTGAGTGAAAATGAGTTTGTGGAAGGAATTAGTTTAAGGATGATACTCTTCTTATCAAGTATATTTTTTCCTCTTATTCTATGAATAAATTAATTCTTAAACATTAGGTAAGGGATCGTAAAACCAAAAATGTGGAGTCCTAATACCTTATGTTTTGTTGAACCGATGATATTTTAAATCATCATAGATTTATGAATTTGAGGCCCTTAATTTTACACTTGTTTATGATTAATGACCTCAATCACTCCCTATAAATATTTACATTTTTCCTCTTATTATGGGTATCTAATTTCCACTGATGTTCTCTTAATAGAGATCATAATTTTGTGGTTGATTTTTCATTTCCCTTTCCCTCTTTTTAAGACAAAATTTTGTTAACCCAATTTCCGATGTCTGTTTTCCACAAATGTATTTTTCAATTTTTAACCTATTATTTTTAAACAAAAAATTAAAATTGTGAGGATGTAATTTATTTAATAAGGGGATAATTTAACCCCCAATATTTCATACTATGTTATCTCATTAAAGTAATTTAATTACTTACACTACACACAACACTCAGTTTGAGCGCACCGTAACTTGCCAAACTACCCGTTCAAAATGAAGAAATGAATAGTATTAACTAAATTTTGAATCTTAAATACTTTATATAATTTTTAAATCCATATTATGTGTTTCTTAGACCTAATATAAGAAGAAATCTATTTTTCAGATAAAATAAGTATTTTTCAAAAAATAAAATTTTACCGCCTTTTAATGACGAACCCTTTTTAAAACCAATATTCGACACTTTTATATATTATGTTTAATGAAATTAAATTATTCTTTAGACTTGGGACATAAAAATTTATTTTGGATTAATTTTTGGTGCTTTTCTAATAACCTTCTTATTTTGATGAATAGTGAAAAATACTATGATTTAATTGAAAAAACATTTTTAATCAAAAAAATTTTTAGTGATAAATTATGAATTTGAATTTTTTTGAAGTATAATTAGACTATATTTTTATCATTTAATAAAATTTATGTCATTTTAAGTAATTTCATTTTGAAATTTGACATAAACACATGTCAATCTTTTGAGAGATTTTACTTTTTAAAAACCCACTTTTTGGCTTTGAAAATGGGAATTAATTTTAAATTAATTTCTAAAACATAAGTGTTTTGAATTTAAAAAAATTGATTCCATATTTGGAATCATGAGGTCTAAACTGTAAATATATGTAACTTTTATTTTTCGACATTATGAATATTCACTTGAGTAAATATTTTATTTACCATGGTTAAATGGTAAATCTAGTAAATAAGGGTAAAAAATATTATAATAATAATATTAAATAACCCTAATATGTGTTCTATTCCAATTGGTTGATAAATTTACGACCATTGGAATCCTTGAGTCGATTTTGGGACCACTTGGAGCCACTTGAGAGTGATAATGACACTTTATATTAATTAATTTAATGTAAAGACAAAAATGACATAAACATATATCTTTTAGTAAAATAGTTTTTATAAGGAGTTATATAAGTTATATTTTCGACTATAAATATTCTTTAAAAATATATAATTATTTCCTTCCTAATGGTATTTTATTTATAATTTTAGATTTTGAATAATTAAATTTATTTATGACACAATGATGATGCAGTAATTACCTTATTAATGAAAGAATTAGTTAAATTGTATTATAAATATTAAAATAAATATAATTTCAAAGGTTTTATACCTGGATGAATATTACATGATATTATTGATTAATTTTATATTTTTATAAGTAATCAAGTTGTGATGAATTTCACATAAACCAAATACTAAATAGTGTCAAAATTGTCATAAATGAGTTTTTAAAACAAATATTATGTTATTAAATAATATAATATATCAAATAATATAAGGTTCAGAAAAAGGGATTAATTAATATTATATATTTCTTTAATGTACCACTTGTGGTTCTCTTGGATGTTTAGAGTATGTTTATTAACCCTATAGTGTAAGAATACAAGAAGACACATTAAAAGTTAAAATATTTAATTAATTGTTAAATCTAAAAGATAAGGTTACTATGGTGACCTAAACCTGTCTAAAAACTATTGGTTGAGTGGTTTTCAACCCATAGATACCATATCCTAGAAAGAAATCATTTTTGAGCCATTATAAACCGAAAATGATTTTATCATAAAATAATATTTCAAGCTTTTCCTAAAGTGACCCTCACCTCTTTTTTAAAAGGCACTTCCTCTTCTATAAAAATAACACCTGCAAATCCATTTTTCTCGGCCAATCCCAACCCAAATATCGTCCCAAATTTCCTAAAATAATCCTAGAGTCATTACTTTGATCAGAAAGCCATCCTATGGATCCCTTTTGATCAACTCGAAAGGAAACACTCTAAGAAGAGGTAATAATTTCACTGCCATATTTCAAGTTCTTTTATTCTTCCACTTCCACATTCATTGTTGTTTCCATACCAAAATAAAAACTCCAGTACCTTATACAAAATATGATGTTTTTATAAATATGGTACAACCATATTCATTATACAATCCATCCTATTAATGATAATGTCACCATGCGTGCGTACATACGGCTTACCATCTCCACGCCATGGTTTAATTTGTTATTCAACACTATGTTATTTGGATGGATATAATGATGAGTTTTATGTATATAAATAATGAAACTAATATACTAATGTCTCTATAAAATTAACAAACCATCCAATTCCACACCTTTTAATTATTAAAGAAATGACAATGTCGCTCGTGTGTACGCACAACTTACCATCTCCACGACATGATGGGATTCACTTACACATTCACCATTCAAAGATGATAATAAAAATATCTATATTTTATAAGTATGTATTATATGACATAATAATTCTACTTAATAGATATATATATATATATATATATGTATTTACTTACATATATCTTATTCACTTACTTCCATTTAATACGATATGAAAAGGGAAACAACATTTATGAGTACATACGACCTACTATCTCCATAAATAGTGTTTTAGATTTCATATATATATCTACTATAAATATTTATATTCTAAATATATTTTATATATAAATCATTTGTTATATTCTAGAATTATGTAAATCATGATCTAAATTATACGATCAAGATTAACAAGTTAAAACACGTACGATAAAGAAAGCAATTATTACCCGAAATGATAATTTAACATGGAAATAATTATTAAATGGGTAGTATAAAGTCATAAATGAATCAAGTACGATATAATAAATATGAATATGGTTCTGGTATAATTTAACAACATACTATGGTCATTATACTGGATGTTAAACGTACCCTCGACCAAAGGAAAGTGCAAGGTAAGAGTTATTTCCTAAACATCATTATTATCCAAGGTTGTTTGTCTATAAGTATTTACTAGGACATATTTATCATCAATACCCATATTTGATAAAATTGTTTTCAAAAGGAATATTTTAAGGTTTTGTGCGAGGGTCTATTTAACAAGATCATCATTTTAAATTTTTTATATATTTATCTTTCCAAATCCTTTTAATTAAAGTCTGTGTTTTCAAAATGATTGTAAGGATTTATTTATATATACATGAATGTTTTTAAATGATAATTCATTTCAAAAGTTTCAAAGTGGAATGGGATTGTTTGATTCAAAAATCTCATTTAAAATACTTCCTTTATAAATTTTAGAATTTTAAATTTTTTTCATGGAAAAGGGATATTTCTCTCAAAGATCATTACAAATCATTTACATCTTTGTCAACATTCTTTGATGGATTTTAAACTTGTTTGATGTTGATTTATTATAATAAAAATCTTCCATATTGTATTGAATGTTTTTTGATATATTTTACTATGGATGTGTTATTTTTATTCCATTCATGGTTTATGGTTAAAGTATTGTCATATTGTATGCTAGTTTTAATATGAATATTTATGTTATGTTTCACCCTTTTCATATAAAGAATGTATGGGACTTATTAAGTGATAGGTGAATCCCTCTATAGCCCCTCTGTGCATCGATAGGTCTCACGAGACAATTAGACCCAGAATTTTCCAAGGACTTACCCAATTTGATATATGGTTTTGGCCAAGTCCTTAATAATATTTAGACGTCTTGGCTCAGGCCTTGACGAAATGTTTTATAATGTATGGAATAATACATTCCCTCATTATGTAAATATTATTGATGGTTCATGTGGTTATTAGACAAGTATAATACCCATGACTATGTTTTATTAAGACATTATTTACTCATCTCATATTCCTGCCATAATGTTTTCATGTTTATTATTTGTAAAGGAATGTGTTTTAAATTATTCACCATGCCTAATGTTTAATTTATCTTCTGCTGTGTTTCATACCCTTACTTAGCATTTTAGCTCACACCTTTCTTATTTTTTTATTTTCCTAGGATTCTAAGAAGTGTATCATGATTGATAAGCAGGGTTAAGCTAGGGGATTAATGGTGTTTTCAAAGGATAATTTATGTTGTGTTTAATTCTTATAATGTGAAATGCAACGTTCATGTATGTAATCTATTTTCCAAGACTGTTAAACTGATCGGTCATTCAAGACGTGATTCATTATAATCATTTCAATGTATTAAAATAATGCACCTGCTCCGGGATTCTCGGTTCGGGGCATTAAAAAATTAAATATTAATGATTATTATGTAAAATTACTCTACCTAATTACATAAAATTAAATTTAGATAATGATTGGAAATGATATACTACAAACTCTAGAGTTCTTTATGACCAAAAAATGTCTCTCCAAATAAGATGTGTGTCAAAATTTTCAATTCATGTACCACTACTACAAACTCTATGGGATGAGTGTGGTAGTTTCAATAATGGAGTTATAGATAAAGAAAAATGTCAAATACAAACTTATCACCCTATATTAGAGTGTCTCCCAAGAAAACATTTGATATGTCACAATACACTACAAACCCAACTCCAGGCATAAGGTGAATTAGGATTATAATTGACATCAACCATTTATTTAGATCTATGAAAAATTCATCACACAATTATATCCAGTCAAACAAGACCCCATATTGAAATTCACAATCCTCATTTCTTATGTAGTAGTAAATTCAAGAAAAAACCTAATGTAGTACCAAACCAATCTACTAAAACATCAGATATTCCACAGATTACTTTTTTATTCACTGGAGAAAAGGGAATTAACTTTACTTATGTCAATTGATATCCCAACTTGAGGATCTATGTTGCAATGAAAGCACACCTACTGTATCCAAAAGTGAAACTTCATAAACTTGATATAAAGTTGACGTTCTCTATGAATACAAAAAATGATATCTAGGTTTATGGTATGAAATTACAATATCTTTGAATACATTATTATTTTATCAATAAACACAACTATGAATGAATTTTAGTTTGGTTTTATAATGTTATTCCTGAGATCCATAAACAATTGCATAAAATTAATTTTTCCATGATCCATAATAAGGAACATTTATAACCTGTACCAACTCCTAAACACTATATTTTGAATTTCTACCTCTCTAATCCAAAGCTAATGATGTCTTAAATGTTGAATAATATTAGAAAATAAATGGTCTCCCTTTAATCAAACTAACCTATCATCAATTATTGTAATCATGTACATGTTCTTGATTGTGAACTAATTTAACATCAATTAGACCACAATGTGATAAAGACCACTATCCTCTTTCTTTTTGAATAACACCATTACACCCTACGAGGATGTTCTTAGTCTGATGAAGCCTTCTTTCAAGAGATAATCAAGACGACCTTGGGTTCCTTGATTCCACCTGGATTCATACCATACATTGAATTCTATATGGGTTTCACACCAAACAAATTATTGATATGAAATGTCACTCTCCTTAAGTGGAGGAAACCCCTAAAATACCCTCTTGAAAGACATCTCGATATAGGCGCACCATAGTTGTAAAATTGGAGGGATTCATTGTCTGATCCATTTCAAGGATCATGCTAGGGAACTGCAATGAAAATAATTCTCTCAGATAAAGAACTGTATGCACCCTTCCATCCTTAGTGTACCATTCTCCAATAAACAAGAAATTTTACCTCTATGGAAAACAAGGTTAACACATCTATGATAACAAACAATGTGATAAAGGTAACATTTCAACCTGTTCATCCCATGTATCATATCAAAATATATCATCTCCAATTCTGTGAATCTATAAAATGATCATATCTAGAAAACACTATGGGATATTCTGGAGAGATACAAGGTTGCTCTAATTTTCTCTGTAGGTGTGTATATATAGATAAAAACTAATATGAGAATTTTACCAGTAAATATGATTCAACTATCACTTGAGTAGATATGAGATAATGGGATTCTTGTATATCAAAAATAAAATAAAAAGTCAGAGAAGAAGAAATCAAGACCATACCTCTTACTATAGAATGTCCCCACCCACGAATTACTGAAGAGAGATGAACCACATAAGGCATGATAGTCACTAATCCATGATTCCTCAGAGGATAATGAGTAACCTAATATACTAACCCTTGAGGGGACAAAACGTACTACTAAGTTCATGTTCCTAGCCTTGATATGAAAACCCTTGAAACCGTACCACAAAACCACTTTATATGAAAATAATTTCTATAGTGGTGAAAGTTTTTAAGGAAAATAGATAAGTTGTTGATAATGTGTTCCTCCAATAGTTATAACACATGACATAGTAATTTCCTATAGAGGGTGTCGAAGAACCTTTTCCTTACACTAACTATTGAATGTCATCCTAGTTTCCATCTTCGAAATTCCCCTTCTAATTCCTTGAATATGTGACAGGTACTTTATTTGATAAATCACCAATCGATCCCCTAATATCTTGAAGATGTCCTATAGATCTATCTTCTTCAATGCCCATCTAAATCATCAGTGCCTTATGATTCTCTACAACATACATTGTTAGATCAAATTTCATGAAATTTAATTTTAGTTCTGGGAAAAGAATGTTTTTTAATTTTCATTATTTTAAACCTCATTCCCCACTAGAAGTGGAATAAAAAAACTATCTTTATGGTTAATTCTGAATAGGTGATTACTTTCATCATCCCCTTATGGATATTCGTGAGCTCTAGAGTATAATGTAGATTTAGTGTATCCAGAAATAAATCCCCAATAAATATGTCCATAAATGTCTCATATGTTTTCCCATCACATCTACTAGACTACAATATAACATCCCACCATCATCTAGATATTCCTTAAGCATAATTTCCCTAATATTCACATTCCTATCCTCTATTTCATCTACCATATTTAATATCCCCTCAAATAAATATATCTAGTACTAAGTGTCCAAAGGGAATCCAATACCAAGAAAGGATATGGGAAATTGGATTTATAATTCATGAACATAATCGACCATCATTTGGACACCCATGTGGGATTTTACACCCTCAAAAAGCATTATTTTAATGTGTCCAAGATGAATCATTTCTATATCTTCACTAGATATAGATATCAAGGTAACATTCTTGGTTTTATCCTCCCAAACAATATAGGATGAAACTGTATATGAAGACAACTATAAGGTGATATTTCCTAAAATTATAGAAAATATGTTAATTAAATCCCACAATTGAACAAAACTGATTATAAACACAACACCCACTCAATCTCACAATAAGGGTCAACCTATGTGGTGACCCACAAAAACTAGGAATACCTTCCTTATACACTACACAAAACCTAGTTCAAGCATATAGTACCTAAACATGAGTCATAACCGCATATATAAACTCAATTATAGAATAAAATAGGCTTAAATAAATTAATTCAATAAATAGTTATTGCAAAGAATATATCAACATTTCAATAGAAAATTAATTATTTGGTATCTATCTAATTTATGAAACCATTATTTAGAATGTGACCATATGTTAATAACATGATGCATTAACAGACACCAAATCCCATTAATCATCATATCATAAACATGTACATAACTGACTCTAAATTTAATATATAGTAACATCAGAGGAAAACATAAATTTCCACTTTATGTTTGCATGGAGTTCTACTATATAGTGCTTTCCAAGAACTGATATAGTTCCCCAACCCAAATCCCCACACCCTATCTCTTATTTTACTTATATAAAATCAAGGAAAAGATAATAACAAGTTAGTAAACTTGGTTCTTTTATAAAATTTTGTAACACCTTGACCCAAATGACTGGGTCCTAGATGGGTGCCACATGAAATAATGTGTGCCTCCCTATACTCAAGAGGTTTTCGACTGACAGTGTGGGGCTATAGAACATCATTGGGGACTATGTCCTTGTTAATAGTTAGAAAAAAATAAAACAATCTACGTAATTACCATAATCAACTATAGTGATTAATAAAATAAACAATCAACAAAGTAGTATCATCCATATATAACATGAGCCTTTATAGTAGTAGAATTTCTTGTAAGATAGATAAAATAAAAATAAAAAAATGGTTCTAATGAAATATGTAATGATAGTAATAAAATGTAAAATAAATCCAACCCATGGTCTATCAAGAATCCTCCATATCCTCATATTAAGCTGTTCAGCCTTCCACTATCAGGCCCTTTCTCTTCAATGGATCCCCATTCATGAAATATATAAGTGTAATGAAATTCCAAGTAGGGTGTGAGTACAAGACTCAATCCAACATACCCTGTGGCCCTTAACATCAGTATATAAGAAATACAAGTGAATGATGTGAAATTAAAAAAAGTAGATATATAATAGTATGGAATTTTAAAAAGTTGGCTATAATTGATACATATCAGATCACACTAATGGTGGATACTCCTCCTTTTATGGACTCTATACACCATCTATAGTGGTATCCCTTTCCTCATGATGCTCATTGGATGAGAGTCATGCTTCCCCCAATTTTCACATGTGAGATTTCCCATGGATTTTATCCATTTATCTTCTTTGATACCAAATAAAATGGCTAGATCTTTTTATAAAAGAATATTACAACATTTGAAGTAAACATTCGATATATGTAATCATGATAAATTCTATAACAAGTAATCTTTACTATCTTTAGGGTGTAGATATATAATTATATTATTTAGATACAATCTTCATTATCTCTCATAATTTTCCTCCCACTTTATACCCTCCTTTATATACCCTAAGTAAACCATTCTTTATAATTTAGTGAAATAAACTCAAGAAATGGTGATATTAGTTGATTTTTAAGGGAAAACATGAGATATATTAATCAATAATCATTTTAAATAAAAATATAAGATTAAGGGTATGATATCATAACAAAAAATTACAAATATTCATTCCCAATAATTCAAATATCATAATCATGAGTCGTGGAATAAACCATTAACATTTCAAAATTGAAGAACCATAAGTGTGAGAAGTATTCATAAGTCAATCATGACCCATATGTTCAAGTAATAATAGTGTGGCACAATCATAATAATAGAAACCATTTAAATGTTAGTGATAACTGCCATGGCTTTTAAATCATAACAAATCAGGAATCAAGAGGTTTTTCCAACAGTTGAGAAATAACATCATCGTTTTCCCATATATGATGAAGAAAAATCACTTTTTCCCATATAAAATCAATCACATCAACTTATTTCCAATAATTATCTCACGAGATATAATAAATTAGCCAATTAAATGGAATGATACATAATTCATGGTCCACCAATAAAATAATTAAAACCATAAAAATGTGTTTAAATAAATAATAAAACATTCCACATACAATCAAATAATAACCCATTCTAAGAAATTGGGTTTCTCAACATTTTACCAATTCCCCACTTTATATCTCTTTAAAATAAGCTGGTTTGAAAAATATATTATTCTCATAATGATAAACCATATTAAATAATAATAAGTATGTAATGATTGGTTCATATACCCAATAAATCACAATTACCATTAAATTATGTAATTATATATGATAATTCAATTAAAACATCATAAAAAATTATATAGGAAACTATCCTTTCCAATTTGAAAAGAAATTTTAAAAATAAAAAAATTCCAGAAATATGTTTTGGTTTGAAAACGTTCTTGGAAAAGTTTAATTAATTATTTAATGTATGGAGTTTTTAGGATTTTTGGGAATTGTTATCATTATATATATGTTAAAAGAAAACATTTCTTTCAAAATTTTATAGAAAAAGTGAAATATTAACTCCTTCAGAAAATGAAAAAAGAAGCATTGAAATATTTTTCTTCAAAAAAAAAATCAATCATGGGTAAAATTTACACTAAGAAAACATAGGATAATATTAAAATACATGTTTAACACATTATTAGTGAACATTGGTTAATAGGGTAAAGCATTTTCTACTGAATAGAGTGATTATGTTCATTATCCTTAAAAACACTATTTTGATCTCTTAAATATATAATGTGTAGAAAATTAAAGGGGAAAAATTTTATGAATAAATAACAATAGGGGAATAAATTTAAATGGATTTACTAGATAAGAATCATATAATTTACTCAATGGAAATTTAAGAATAGTCATTACTGATTAAAATAACATTGAAATGTAAATCCATTACCTAATGTACTATCCTCCATTTAATATAGTCATTCCTCCTATATAGTAAATATAGATATATTGTAAAAGTATTATACAGAAATAAAAATATCTATCGTAACATTTGTGATTTAATTATGAAATATTATCACTCGTTTATTAACATTTTGTTATTAGAAATCATTGTTCTTGGTGATAACTGCTTCAATTTTCCTGGATTTTTTTGTATGAAAGTATCATTACTTGAATACTAATTCTATTAACATAATTATAATAATATTATTAATAATATAAATATCACATATATTCATTATATTTATATTTAGATTCATAAGAAATTGATAGATATATAAAAATGAATTACTCTATTCGTGGATATGGTTTGATATACGCATGCATGAATGATGTTTTCTCTTTTAGATGGATGGAATGAATGAAAGGTAAATATTAATTAATTTTTATTGAATAAGTATCTAATTCTATATACCGTATATATTAATTAAATAAATCCTTATTAAAATCCATATAAAATGGAAAAGAAAAACAAATCACAACACTTTGTTACGGTGGTACTCCACACGTACATAAGATTGAAAGTATCATTAAATAGGAATAATTATGTCATAAATATCATATATAATCTTCATACACCTCATAGTAACCATATATGAAATATAGTGATGAAAAATGAATTGTATCACTATGCGGAGACGGTAACCCATACAAACACATGACCGATACTGTAACTTCCCATTTAATGGAAACATGATGAATAAGCATTATTTCATAATCATAATAACATTTCAGTATATTTAAGATATATAATTTATTATTTTAAAAATTACATAATCAACTTGTAATAGGGAATATAAGGATAAAAAAGAAATTGATCGGTTATGGCGATTACCTCTCTTTTGAAACAACTACTTTAGATATTATTTTATGGTACATAGGGTTCGTAATTTGCCTTTAAAATAAGATCTATAATGTTGATATAATATTGGATAGAATATTTTTTATTATTTTTTATAAGTAGAAACATCAATGTTGTGTGAATAGAATAATGGAAGGGTGCCCTTTATAATTGAGGGGAGGGTCACTCTTGGGATTTCACGAATGATTAAAATATAATAGTCATTTTATAGAAAAATTATTCTAAATTACTAGATAATTGAATCTATGATAGTATGGGGTCTAAATACAATCATAAAATAAAAAATTTAAAGGTCTAATTGGTGTTTTAAACCATATCTATAGGTTTAGCACCTTATTTAACCATTTTTATATTAACAACTATAACAATAATTTCATTCTCAAAGGGTTATGAATGTTACCATTAATGGAAAGGTGACTTATAAATATACCATGGTTTATATTTTCAACCATATTCCACTCCCATCGAAGTAGATAATATTTTTATGAATTTTAAATCATATAATAAAATATAATTTATTATATAATATTATTATTGTCAATTTTTTAATTATTCATTAAATTAGGAATTAACGGAATAATGAAAAGGATTTAATTATAATATAATCCATTCAAAAAATCTTAATATATTAGATTTATCTATAAAATTTTTGTAACACTATAAATCAGTCAAATTATATTTTTTTTCTTATTCTTAAAATCATTTATTTTATTTTTTATTAATTGAATAAATACAATATTAGCATTTCAAAAAAATCAGTTAATAATAAAATCACTATAATTTAGAAATAAATTACAATGAAAAAAATAATTTTTATTTCAAATAACTATTTAAAAAAGGCCATATCCATTTTTATCCCTATATAAATAATATTTAGATAATAAAACATAGAGAAATGCATTATTTAATTTTTTTTATATACAATATTATGATGGTAAAAATAATTCCTAAAATGAAAAATGTCATATTTAAATTTTTTGATTTTTTTGGATGAGATATTCTGATGAAATAAAATTAAGTCAAGTGATTGGGTATTTTTTAGTTCTTATCATTTTATTTTTAACCTGAATTATCATATTTATCCATTACTGTCATAAAAAAATATTTTTAGTAATACTAATGAGAGAAAAAGTCTGGTTAACAAATTTGACACTATATATTCCAAATATGGAATATATATTATCAAAGTCAATTACTAAATGTTATAATACTTCATCATAAAATAAGTGTGGAAAACACTATGAAAAAAATTGTTCAGACAAATGCATTTTTAAGTGTAAAATAATATTTATTGCTATATCATTCCCAAAATAACATTAGATGAATGGTAAAATATTTATTGATTATATAAAAAATACAATTCATTAAAATCGTTCACCAATAGTGATTAATTTAAATTATTAAGATAAAAACAGATTTTTCATAAAAACCTCTCATTTAGTTTCAATTTTTTTTTATTTTCATTTCCATTCAATTGATGAATTTATCTTATACATAAATTTTTTCATAATTTAGTTAGCCATATTTATAAAATTCAATTTAACATATAGGCTATAATGGTCTACTATATTTTGATTCATTTAATCAGGGGAGTTGTCTTATTTAGTATAAATTTATCACTATGATCCATGATTTGTAGTATCTATTCATCATAGGAAAGACCGAGCTCCAATGGTAAAAAATATAAATTTTATAAATGTAATGGATATGGTATGTACTTCATTGAGGGTTATACATGGAACATTTCATGAACATGAGACAAGTTTGGTGGAAGTGCCATGTGATAAAATACCATACCTACTGGATCTATAATCTCGAAAGGGACAAAATATATAGGGATTTAATTTCTCTTCATTATGGATATCATAACCTTGTACCATCAGAACATTTATAGAAAAACCATCCCAAAAACTTCAAATTCCTATTCTTGGTGACAATTTTCAGAAAACAATTCCCGTTAACTTTTAGTTTCCTTGATCTTCTATTAAATATAACTATCGTTCTCTAATAGTTATACATCTAGCTCAAGAAAGAATAGATTTAGTTCTTTAACTTCATCTCAGAAGGTTGGAATTCTATTGTTCTATCCATAGAGGATTATTAAGGTGGAATTTTTATTCGTGGCTGAAGGCTACAGTTGAATAAAAACTTGACTATAGGGAGGTGTTTACTCCAACACACATTAAAATCAATTTAAAAAGATAGAAACTTATCCTTTTGGGTTTTAATGGTTCTATTAGGATGATCATCCCTCTAATGATGATAAAAGGTACTGAAACTGAGCTCTATTTCTAGATATTATTGAATAATACACAATAAATTCAAGGTAAAACTCAAAATCTGATCACATACAATATAGTGTGGTGTTCCATGAAATCTCAACATAACAATAATATAGTTTCTATCATGTTGGTTAAGAGTGAAATCATCTATTATAGGAATGATGTTTAACAAAATTTTATGTTTTTTGACTACAACCCAGATAGCATTATGTGCTTTTAATATTTTTTGGAGTACAATGATAAAATACATGGTGATGTTTGATCATTTCTATCCTATTATGGGTAATGGTTGTGACATCCCCTTAGACATCAGTCTATTTTTACTAAATTTCTAGCCTACCAAACCCTGAAATACATACTCTAAAATATATCTCTTTATGTTTTCCCACACAAAATACTCTTTTAGATCCCTATAACTATTTTTACATCAAATATGAATAGATAAGGATGAACTATGAGCCTCATCCAATATATTGTTATTCAAATATGGTGTGGAAGAAACATATGCATTTTTATTAAAAATTATTAATCAATCGGTATTAAGGTTATACTTAGGAATGTTTCTCTCCCTCTTTTATAGCTCTACATATTTATTTTGTTTCTCTGTATTCTTCACTTGGATATATGGTTGAACACACATTTGGGAAATATAAAAAAAATTCCCTTAAATATTTCTACATATAATTTCTAAAACTACATTAATGTTGGATCTTTTGTGAATCTCATCATAGAAAGGATATCATGATCAGTTCATCTCAATGAATCAACTATGTTGTTCATTTTTAGAGGGTGGTAATGTACTTTTAGAGAATGGGTTTGCATTTTTTTTCAATAAGATGTCAATATGTGTATGGGAAGGTAGTTATGAAGTGATGATGATGATTGAAGAGGATAAGTTTTTCCAAAGTTTGTGTAACTTGGAGAATCAATATTAATTGACATTTGAGGTAATTATTGGACATTTGGAGAATCAATATGAAATGACATTAGATTCCATGCTTAGGAATTTTCCAAAACAATTCAGATTACTTTTAAACTGGTCCTAATTTCCAAGACTTGTATAGTGGTGATACATTGATACAAAACTTGAATAAGTCCATGCAATAATCAATTGCATGAGGGAAGAAGTAAATATCCATCCAATGACTTCTAATTGGATGAAGGTTGTGAATCAAATCAGATGATTGATGAGATGATCTCCAAAGTTCTAGACATGTGTTATAAGGATAACACACAAACCATTACAATATTGAAGACCATACATTATGATTTAATTCATGAGTAATGAATAAATGTTCCATCCATAATCTATTATTGAATTAAAGGAGGAATGTTGAAGATCTTGGATTTGTTATTTCAAAAAAAAATAAGCATGCTGTTTGAAGATGATGAAGGAGAAAGGAAGAATGCATGGGCTTTGAAGAAAAAGGTTGGTTTGGAAATTTAAGGTTGAATTTATAATTAGTTTCAATTCTAAGTACATAGTATATAACTTTTCCAAAAAATAGGGCCACCCATGCTGGTCAGCTAAAGCCTTCACCCAAGGCATTGTAGGACCTAGGAGTCTACCACGCCCAATGGGAAGGACTCTAAGTGTGCTCACAAGAGGTGCATGAGGGACATGTATAAGACCCCTGGTGTGCATAGTTGGTGCTAAGATTGTACTCCAGTAGGCAAGAGTTGGTGTAGAAGCACACCCACAGAACACCATTGTGGGGTGGCACCAGGAGAGGGGGATGGAGAATTATGAGCCTGTTCCAACAAGACATGATATTTAAACCACAAGAACCCTCTATCCTATTTTGATGTGGGACAGAAATAAGAATCTGAGTAATGATATCAGTCATCCAATTCTTTGCAGAAACACAGTCCACCATCCGATCAATCTCGTGATCGATCATGCACATCCGGTCCATCCATCTAATCTCCACAGTTCTGGATTTAACCATGGAAATCTGATCTCTTCAACTAAGGTTGTCTTCATCCTCTAGACACCTGCGGAGACCCGACCTGAACTAGTGCACATGGGAATCCCCCACACCTCCTTGATCAAACTTGTCCACTGTTGAAGTTCGTACTTCCGTGCATTATGATCGACTGAGATACACAATACCATGCATGCAACTACGTTTGCATGCATGGATCAATATAAAAATTTCTAATGTGGTTGAAGAAAATATAGTTTCAAGGCCATATCATGGATCTCAAAGACTTCAGAAATATGTGTTTCATGCATTAATATTCACATGTACGAGAGGATGACACTGATAATGAAGAGACTGTTGTTGAAAAGGAAACACTCAAGACATGCTCCATGTCTTGATCTGTGTCTAAATAATTCAAAGCCAAGGATCTTTTCTTATTAAATAAATAAATTTAAATATTGGATATATCCGGGTTCAGAACAGGATTTGGACATAGAGATACACATTATTACTCACAAATAATGAGTGAGACCTCAACTAAGGGTCGAGTGTTCGAGAGATCATGAAAATCACTTGTTTCTAGAGAAAAAGAACATTGTATACAAGGATTCTATGTAGCCCTTCTATGTGGAGAAGAAAAATGCTCTTCTTCCCTTCGACGAGTGATATACACTCTAGAGGGGTATTGTAAAGAAGGAGTCTCGTGAATACCTTTTCCAAAGGAGAAGCGTGAACCACATTGGCTCATGATAGAAGACAAACACATGACAGTTTCCATCGAAACCTCATCATGCTTCATGCATGAAGAAGCTCCCTCTTGCAGAAAACTGTTGTTACAAACTATTGTAGTGCCTTGTGATGAGAGAACCACAAACCTATCATGTTCTATGAAGGAGATACACACACACACACACACACACTCCTTGTGTGAAGAAGAACCCGTGATCCCTCATGGTTTCATGAAGATAAGACGATCAGTTCATAAAGGGATTGTATACACATACACTACCCATATAGAAGAAGGTTAACCCAAAAATTCGAGCGTTTCATACATGACACATACACTTCCCTCTTGAGAAGTAAAACTCTCACACACACCACCCATATACCCATTAGAGTTGACTATGAAAGGAAAAGGAAAAAAGAAGAGTACATACATGGTTGAGTTCATGTGCATGCAATGAAAATAAAATAAAAAGGTGTTTGTGCACATGTGAAGAAGGAGGAAGAAAAAAATGAAAAGAAATACATTGAGCCCAAATTAAAAAGGAAAAGTTTGTGTGTCCTAAGAACCAAAAAAAGAAGAAAAATGGAAAAGAAGAAGTTAAAGTGTGTTTACTCAAATAATTATACCGATTAGGGTTTTCACACAAGCAAGAGAGAAGATGGAGATTGTGCATGCATGCACATGCACACATGAAGAAACTTAAAAGAAAGAATCAAGATTTTGAGTGCACGTATGGAACCAAAAAGAATAAATTCCATAAAAATCATGCAAGAAGCATAATTAATTGAGATATCCTAAACCAATATGTTTTGATGACATGAAATCCATGCATGAAGTGAATGAGTACTAAGACTGTAGCCACACTGATTTTAAGAAGAGTTTATATGTAAGTTGATAGTCATTGAGCATCAAAGAAGTCAGATTGAGAAGACATAGTGCAAGAACCTAATTTCCTATTAATATTATTGAAGAGGTTGTGGGAACCATTTTCACAAATATTATTGACAATTTTTCTTCATCAGAAGAAGAAATAATTGCTCAATCATTGTTGAGAATGGGGACTAATCAACAAAAGTGATCAGAAATATTGAGTATAGCCAACTGACCTTACCAAAGTTTATTAAAGGATCATGAAGATATATACAGGAAATTGTGATTCCGAAATCATGTGTGGAGAGTGTAGAATATCATCTACAGTAAATCAAGAAAGAAAAAAAGAAGGAAGCTTCTCATGTGACTTGAGTGTTAAAAAAACCCTATGAGATTCAGGGAGGAGAAGATGAATTCTGTGATACTCTAGAGCTGACCAGTGGGACTCTGCTACCACTGTGGGATACAGTATAAATACCCTCCTATAGGACTTAGGGGAGATATAGCGGGACTCTGTATCGACCATTGTAATTAATTAAAATATTATAGTAAATAATCTATGTTGGGGGTATTAACCAACACTGTAAGGAGTGGGTCTTTTAATCGAACAATTTAAATCCTTATGTTATATACCTTTATATTTATAGAATCATATGAGGATAGGATGAGATACATAAGAAGAGTATATTGAAGCATTAACCAACCATATAGTATTAATTGAGAAGAATCAATTTGTAAAAGTATTTAAATGGACAATAGATTTAACCCTCCCCTATCAGTTATTTTCACTGACCTAGACACTTAAATTGGTATCATAGGGACGGGTTCCCCTAAAAGATATGAGGGTGTCTTTTTGAAGTGAAATTTCAAGTAGATGAGTGAAAATCCTCAAATCGAGATATCTTCCAAGACATAAAATAACAGAAAGAAGAAACAGGCAAGGAAAATGATGAAAAAGCTTACTAATAATGGGAAGACACCTTCTATTGAAGGAAATCTGAAAGGTAAAACATGTGATAATAATAATTTTTTGATGAATCCTCTTTGAGCTGTGATAATGATAGATGAATTAGTGATCATCATACTGCACTTAGAGACAATCTAAGGAAATTCCCTAGAGAAGTAGCAAGACATATTTCTGTAATAATTAGTACTCTTCAAGATGAAAATTCACAGCTAAAACAAGAAGTTGATGCCATGGAATATGCATTCGCTAATAGGGTTGGCATATACAACACTCTCACAAATCCTGTGAAATCAAAGGAAAAACAATTTCTCTTTGTAATGAAATAATTGATGATGTTACCAAATAATTTAAAGGAAGTATTTGTGAGAAGGAATTATTTGATATTTTATTTTTAAAAGATTTACTCTTATTTGATAAGTTGCACAATGTTTCTGTTATTGTCAAAGCTGGTCAACTAGAATGAAAAGCTAACAAGGTAAAGGAGAATGAAATATAATTGCAATAGTTAAAAAATATACAGGAAGAAAAAATGATAAAGATAAAGAAGAATTGGGAATGCAGGATGAGATCAGTTGAGGATGATATTAACTCTCTTAACATGATGTGTTTAGAGTGGGAGGTGAAATTGAAGAAATAAAAATCACTCCAAGGTAGAACATCCAAAATAGCTGAATGAAGACATGCTTCCACTGAAAGTTTCATTGAGGAATGTGGTTCCAAAATAAAAATAAAACTATCCTTTAATCGAATAGAAACATCCTCTAATAAGAAGGCATCCCATAAACTAGTTATTTTGGTACCTACTAATGTAGTTTCATCTACAAGTACAGGTTCAAATCTAAAATATGGGAAGATGCTCATTGATAAAAATATTATTACACCCATCAAAATTTCAAGGATGGATAATGGGATGATTGAGAATAACAAATCCTAAATGGATGCTCCAATGAAAGAAATAAAATTCAAGAAACAACAAAGCAATGAATCTAGAAAAAAAAAATACAACATGAAAAAGAATGAAATTCATTGGCTTCTATTTGTGTTTTTAGAAGTTTGGGCATCATGCCAACAATTGCTGGAATAATATGTCAACATTTGAAAATTATGGAAGTTAAACATTTAGGAAATATAGATGTGAAGAAGTGAAGAATTCTTCAAAGAAAAGATAGAAAACAAAGATGATGAATAATCTATCTATCAAGAAAAAATTTGATTATCTTGAAGACTTATATGATAATTGAAACATAAGTGGTCACAATTATGATGAGTTCTGGTTTAGTCCCACCTTGCCTCATGAATATGGTGATAAAAATCATAGGCCACAACAAAGGAGAGGGAAATTAAAAAATATTTGAAATGTCATTCATTTGGAATATGAAAAACACTAAAGTCAAGAAAATAGTGAAAGAAACTATTTCCTAGATGAAGCTTAAGATGGATTCCAATAATTTCATTTCATCCAAGAAAATATGCTTATATTAAGGATAAAAAGGTCATACCATGGATCACTACAAAGAATCCATGGAAATGAATGGAAGTAAGGTGAAACTAAAAGGATAATCAATCTAGAAGAAGATGGGATTTACTGAAGACATTCTTGAAGATAATCTAAATAAGTTGACTAATTAAAGTAACTTGAAGATAATGAAGAATCCATGTGGAAGCTCTGAATCAGAAAATGTTATAGAGTGTTTAGTGATCTGGCATAATAAATTGAAAATTGCTAGAGAACTGCAAAGTGAAGAATATGAAGTACTAGTTAATGAAAAGGAAAGGGGAAACATGTTATTACACATTAGGAGAAATCTAATTTATTGATAGGTTGTTCGCACATGATAACCCAAGCATCATAGAACTACTACATGGAAGGTGAAATAAGGTTGTAAAATATGAAAATAAATGTACAGCTATTTTACTAGGCCAACTGGAGATGTTGAAAATTGAAAAACATGCACCATTTGGAGCTACTTCCCTACGTGAAGAAGTGTTGAAAAATAATCCACACAAGTTGAAGGTAAATGGAAGTAAAGGGTCCATGATGACAATGAATTATCAAAATGTTTAATGTAGAGGAGACTCCAACAAGAAGGTTACCATACACATTAGAGATGAAAGGAAAGGATGTGACAACTGGGTCCCAGTGATAGCACAAACACCCCGCCTTAACATGGTCGTCGGGTCCTAGCCCGCCGGGTACAACCAGTTGCCCCGCAAACACGTGGGGCACACCCCAAGGATCCACCCACATTCCTGAATGGGTCATCTGACTAATGAAAATCCTCACATGCCAATACATGTCCTTTCCAGTGTGTTTTTTTTCTAACACACCATGGGAAACTTCCCATAAGGTCACCCATCCTGATCATTACTCTAGGCGAAGCACGCTTAACAGTGGAGTTCTAATCAAACAGGCTCCCAAAAAAGAATGTACACCTTGTTGAGATGAGTCATATCCTTTAGTCATTTAACCCTTCATCATTATGAGGTGTTACAATCACCCCACCTTTAGAGCACAACGTCCTCGTTGTGGGCCCTAAATATAATCCTAGATAGTGCACCACACTTAAGGCTGGATTCCTTTCCTGGGAAACTTTCCAGAAGGTCACCCATCCTAATCACTACTCCAGGCCAAGCACGCTTAACTATGGAGTTCTAATCTGACAGGCTCCCGAAAAGGAATGTACACCAAGTTGACATGATTCATATCATTTAGTCATTTAACCCTTCATCATTATGGGGTGTTACAATAACCCCACCTTTAGAGCACAACGTCCTCGTTGTGGGTCCTAAATCTAAGCCCAGGCAGTGCACCACACTTAAGGCTGGGTTCCTCCTCTGATACCAAATGTGACAACAGGGTCCCGGTGACAGCACAACCACCCCGCCTTAACATGGTCGTCGGGTCCTGGCCCGCCAGGTACCACCAGTTTCCCCGCCAACACGTGGGGCCCACCCCAAGGGTCCACCCACATGCCTGAACGGGTCATCTGACTAATGACAGTCCCCACAGGCCAACACATGTCATTTCCAGTGTGTTTTGTCCTCACTCAAACACACCCTAGGAAACTTCCCAGAAGGTCACCCATCCTGATCACTACTCCAGGCCAAGAATGCTTAACTGTGGAGTTCTATTCAGATAGGCTCCCGAAAAGGAAGGTGCACCTTGTTGACATGAGTCATATCATTTAGTCATTTAACCTTTCATCATTTTGGGGTGTTACAAAGGAGTTCTTGGGTTGAGAGGAAATTATCTGCATTGTTTCTCCTATTAAGAAGCTCACATGTGTTCCATATTATTCCCTTATTTTTTTTGTATATTTGTACTTATATTTTAGGGAATTGAAGATGAAGGTAATTCTTAAGATTAATATTTAATGAGAAAAGTGTAGAACAACAAGTTGGACTCATTATTCATAATTTGATAATAACTTGAGGTGTTCCAGAGGGATAGATTATCAATATGAATATTTTCAAGATCATCTGATGATTATTTTCCACCAAGGAAAATCAACAGGAGTAAACCCCTTGAGGGGGAGTAAATATAAAGGAGATGGTATCAAAGATTATGTCATAAAAATATTGAAATTCATATCATATCAAGAAGATGAAGTTGAGGTATTCCAATCACACTATCATCCATTTTTCTTAATTGTATTTATCATATCAATTAAGGGGGATTACTTTATTGATGAAAATATGGGATAAAAGGGGGATCTTTTTCTTCGCACCAGAACTTTTTAATATGTTTGGGGAAGTATGTGAAAGATTCAGCATTTCATTGATAAATATGACTATTTACAAACCCTAGGTTTTGAATTGACACATTTTGAGCATGATTTCACATGCATGGTTGTTTATGGATTTCATTGAAAACCTTGGTCATGTCTCTCTTGTTTTCTACACTGGGTTAGCCCTAGTAGACTTAGATATTATTAAAAAAAGTCTCTTTTCTAAGTGAACCATGTGATATCATCCCTCCCTCAAAAAATGTTCATGATGATGTTATTTAAAGGGAGGACAATGTTTTTTTATGAAAAGACCCCACTAAACCATTATATTTGGGTTCCAATAAGGGGGACAAAATATTGGCACGCATATTGACCCTTATAAATGTTTTCCCAAGGGATATTGACAAAAAAATAAAAAGGGGAGATTTTAGATCATAGTGTTGCATTTGTTTTCAATAATATTTCAATATGTGTATGGAATGGCAGTGATTAAGTGATGATGATGATTAAAGAGGAGAAGTTGTTCCAAATCTTATGTCACTTGGAAAATCAATATGAAATGACATTGGATGTAATTCTTGGACATTCCCCATAACAATTCAGATGATTGTTGAACTGGACCTAAGTACTAAGACTTGTATCATGGTGATACATTGTTATAACACATGAAAAAGTCCATGTAATACTCAATTACATGAGGGGATAAGTAAAGATCCATACATTGACTTCTAATTGGATGAAGGTTGTGAATCAAATTAGATGATTAAAGGTCTGATCTCTAATGTTCCAAGACATTTTTTTAATGGATAACACATCACTCATTAAAATATAGAAGGCTATGCATTATGATTTAATGCATGAGGAATGAGGAAATGTTCCTTGCATAATATATTATTGAATCGAAGGAGGAATATAGATGATCCTGGATTTGTTATTTCAAAAATAAAAGAAGGATGATTTTTGAAGATGAAGAAAGTTAAAGGTAGATTTCATGGGCTTTGAACGAAGAAGTGTGGTTTGGCATACTAAGGATCAATTCACACTTAGTTTTTATACTAAGTTCTTAGTATATACCTTTACAAAAAATAGGTCCAACCATGCTAGCCAACTAAAGTCCTCAGCCATGGTATATGTGGGACCCGAGGGTCTACCACGCAAAAATAAAAGGGAAGGCCATGAAGCCTACTCACAAGAGGTTCATGGGGGCCATGTATAAGCCCTTGGGTGTGTAGAGTGGGTTTTAGGAGTTCGCCCAAGGAGGAAGAGTGGTCACCGAAGTGTGCCTGCAGAACACTAGTGTGGAGTTGTACCAGGAGAGGGGGAAGGATAATTCTGAGCATGTGCCTCCACAACTTTTTATTTAAACCGCTAGAACCCGCTATCCTATTTTAGTGTGGGAAGTAAATAAAAACCCTGTAAGCAATCTAAGTCTTCCGATGAATCCCAAGAATACGGTCCACCATCTAATCAATTATAGGATCCATTGCACACATCCAGAACTTCCATATGATTTCCATGGTTCAGGATTGAACCATGGTCATCCGATATTATCCACTGCAGTTTTCTAGTACCTTTGGATGCTCATGGACACCTGACATAAACCCAACCCCTGGTGAATCCCCCATACCTCCTTGATCGAACTCCTACCACCGTTGAATCTTGTACTTCCGTGCATTATGATCGATTGAGCTACACGATACCATTCATGTAACAACATTTTCATGAATGTATCGATATAAAGAATTCAAATGTGGATGAAGCAAGCTGAGTTTCAAGGACACTTAATGGAGCTCAAATCCATCGGGAATATGTGTTTCATGCATTCCTCTTTGCGTGTAAAAGTGGACGAAACTGAGAAAGAGGAACCCTAGATTGAAAAGGAAGCACATGAGACTAAAACCATATATTTATTCATGTTTGAATAATTAGAATCTAAGGATCTCAGCTTATTCAATGAAGAAATTTGAAGATCAAATCTATCGGTGTTTTGTACTAGATTTGAACATGGAGATATGTGTTATTCCTCACCTATAAACAGAGACCATGAATGAGGCTTTAGTGTTGTATAGATTTTAAAAATCCATTTTTTCTGAAGAAATAGAGAACCGTATGCACGGTTTCTGCCTAGCCCAGCAATGCGAAGAAGAAGAAGGTCATGATGCCCTTCGACAAGTGCTACACACTCTCGATGGGTCTCGCGAAGAAGGAGTCCTATGCATACCTTTCATGAAGGATAAGCAAAAACCACCCTGGTTCGGGAAAGAATATGAACACGTGACAGGTTCCATCAAATCCTTATTGTTATTTGTGCGTGAAGAAGTTCCCATAAGTACACAACCAGAGCTATTCACCCTTTTAGCGCCTTGCGACAATAGACCCACCAACCTCTCAATTTCTATGAAGGAGATAAAAACAAACTTCTTGAGTGAATAAGAACCTATGATACCACATGGTTTCATGATTATAAGAAGAATAGTTCATAATGGGATACTGTACACAAACACTTCACTTGGAGAATAATAGGAACCCAAACATTCGTGTGTTTCATAAATGACACATACACTTCCTTCTTGAGATATAAAACTCACACACAAACACCACCCATATACCCATTCAGTTTTTTTGTTAATGGAAAAAGAAAAAATAGAATCTATACATGGTTTATTTTGTGTTCATGAAATGAAAACAAAATAACAATGTGTGTGTGCACATTTGAAGAAAGAGGATGAATTAAAAAGGAAAAACACACACATTGAACCCATATGAAAAAGAACAATTGTGTGTATGTGATGAGAACCAAAAAGGAAGAAAAATTGGGAAAACAAGAAGATGAAGTCTTTGTGCCCAAATAATTATACCAATTAGGGTTTTCACATAGGTAAGAGAGAATAGATAGATTGTGCATGCATGCGTGCATCCACATGCACATGTGAACACACTTAAAAGAAATAATCAAGATTGATAGTGCATGTGTGTAAACAAGAAGAAGTAATTACATGAAACTCATGCATGAAGAGTAAATAATTGAGATATCACAAAATAACAATTTTTGACTCCATGAAATCTATGCATGAAGTGAATGAGTAATGAGACTCAAGATAGACTCATTTTAAGAAGATTTCATATCTGAGTTGACAGTAATTGAGCATCCAAGTATTCAAACAGATCTAACATCTTGAAAGATCATTGTTGAATATTGATATTATTGAAGATGTTGTGTTCACCATTATAACTCATGTTAGTGAGGTCGTCTCTTGATTAGAAGAATAAAAAATGGACCGAGAATTTTTGAGACTGAGGAATCATCAGAAAAACTGATCAGAAATGTTGGGAAAGGAAAACTGACAGTACCAAAGGTTGTTAAAGATTATTGAAAAGATACACAGGAAAGTCTGATTCAGAAATAATATGTCGAGAGATAATAATATCATCTAAAGTGAATAAAGAAAGAATAAATAAGGAAGCTACTTGTCTGACTCGAGAGCTAGAAAAAACCCTATAAGATTCAGATATGAGAAGAAGAATTCAGTGACACTTTGGAGTAGGACAGTGGGACATTGTTAACACTATGTGATGTAGTATAAATATCATCCTATGGTAATTAAGAGAGATATAGTGGGAATCTCTATCGACCATTGTAATTGATAAAAATATTATAGTAGAGAATCTTTTTTATGGGGAATAACCAACACACCAAGGAGTAGGTCTTTGAATAGAACCTTGTAAATACATGTGTTTAGTGACTTAATATTTAAAGCATCATTAAAGGTAAGTCTGAGAGACATAAGAAGAATGGATTGAGGATTTAACCATCCATAGTTGTGTAATTGAAAAGAATCAATATATAAAATATTTTAAAGTGATTACTGATTCATCCCTCCCCCTATTAGTGGTGCACACTCATCCATGAACTTCAGTATTGAGTATTAATATTATTTAATAATATTTAAAAATAACTCTAGTTTTTATTCACCTATATCATTGTGAATATATACTTTAATATTTTAGGATCATTATATATATGTCAGACCTTTCATTTTAATGATAAATCATTCAAATTTTTAATTCAAAAGTACTACAACTAACTCTAAATCCAAAGTTGGGTAATTTTTATCATGAACCTATATTTGGCATGATACATAAGATATAATAATATATATCTGTATCATAATGTCTTATATTCATTATTTTATGAATAAATATATATTACAAACCATTACCCACTGCCAGATAATGTAATAACCACTACACCGACTACCACCTCGGTAGTTCCTTGATCGTTTTTTCACATTTATTTATGGAAAGGAATTTATCTCCTTTACAAGTTAACTAGGTGAGTGGACTAATTTAATGAGAAATTATCAAAAAAATTACATATAATATTTTAAAAAACCATGAATACTACAAATCAATGTCACAATAGTTAGTTTGGGACTATATTCAATAACATCCATCAATGACGAATGCATTGATATACCCTCGCATGAGATTCTATGAATAAAAAATGAAACATTATGTATCCAAAATTCACAATAAATTATATTTTCCTACATTTTATCATTTCTTAGGGTTTTTAATACAATCCTAAGATTTTATTCATGCAATTAATTTATCTTTAAATATTTAAAAATATCATCTATTAAGACTAGAATAATCAGATTAAGGCACTCCCTAAAGACTGTAATCATTAAATGTATATATATATAATCTGAGAAATTAGTAAGAAAATGGTATCCCTAAATATTCCTTATGACTATACCAAGTAAAAAATACTGTATTGGGTATATCCTCATTCATTATATTAAATTGCTGATATGGAGGCTATTAGTGAACCTTTGAAAAGTATTGAGCTCTATAAAGTTGATAAAAAATCATCAATAAAAGGAACATGATGCTTCTTCTTGACTGTATTATTGTTATGTTACGAATGATAAATTCGTAGTAATATTTACCAATTTTTCTTTTTGACTAATAGAACTGGTTCACCCCAAGGTGACACAGTTGAGAAAATAAATCCCTTCTTATAAACCTACTGTAATTTCTTATTCAATTCCTACAACTAAATATGGGACATTTGATATGGAGTGTTTTAACTAGGAATTGAACTAGGTATGCGTTCAATTGAAAACCCACCTTCATGTATTTTAAGAAGAATAGGAAACGAATCTAGAAAAACATTATAAAATTCCCACATAATGGGAATATCTTCGATGTCGAGTTTCTCTATAACCATATGAGATAAACACTTCTTTTTGTAGGAATAAATACTGATACAATGGAAGTATTTTACATTGGATGTTCATTTTTTATCATTATACCGGTATATGATTATAGATTAATTTTTGAAAATCAAATGAGACTTCCCTTCCTATCCTATTCATGTGGGATTTATATAATGAAATCCTATCTACGCTAATATAACATCAAATTATATTATACGTATAATAACATGATTTTTAAGTAGAAAATTTTCAAAAATATTTATTAGATAAAAATAATAGACATGATATGTAACCATCATACCATTTTGGGTATTCATTTCAATGTTAACATCAAATCATTGAGGATAAGAATTAATAATCCTCAATAATTTTCATGATGTATGGGAATTAAAATAATGAATTTTTAGAAATATACATTGATATTTTAGAATACATTTCCTCACAATAATGAAATCATTCTATCATCAATCACATACTAAAAACAAGATGTGTTTCATGAAAATATTACATCAATAATTAGGGGGATTAATCGTAAAAAAATAATTAAATGGATTTCTAATTAATTACTTCTTCATCAAAATATATGGAACCTTGATTTTATGCTTGTTCAACCATGGTGAATACCAAAACATTTGGATTTTATCCTATTAATAGAATTATCCCTTGGATGTTTTTAGAAATATTTTTCATATCTAATATCTAAATATTTAGTGAAAACTACCTTTATACCAACTATAATAGTTATAATTATAATAAATGGGACATCATTTATACCAATCAGAGAACTCTAGGGTTTGGTACACCTATTTAGGGGTACTCTAACCACCATCCCTAGTGTAATCCCATTCCCCATTAAATCCTTTGGTGGAGTGTCATGCTTTATCCAATGTTCACAAGAAATAGTTCCCAATGATCAGATCACGTCCTTGTCTCTGATACGAACTATAATAGCTAGAGAATTTTATACGTAAATATTACATCATTATTGGTTAATATCCTATATATAATATCACAATCCATTCTAGAACAATGATGTTTTAGTGTATTTAGATAATACATTAAGAAATAGATTATTTATATTTATTATTCACAATTCCTCATAGTGATATTCTGAAAATTGACCCTTCATTAAATACCACACTAAAACCTATCTTTATAACCTTGTGAATGAAATACACTAATGGGTGATCTCAAATGCTTCATTATAGAAAACATTAGAAATATAAATTTATTGTCATATAAAATCACAAGATAATCCCATGGGTATGATATCATAACTGTAATTTACAATTCTCATAACTGTGATATCAAGAATAATAAACATGAATTGTTCCCTAAATAAGTTTATTTCAATATACATGAATCATAAGAGTGAGAATAATTCATAGTTAAATCACGAACCACATGTTCACATCCTAAAATTGTGGAACCATCGTAATTATATAACCCATTTCATATGTCAAGGATAACTACACATACTAAAAAATCATATTGTATTAGGAATCAACACATATTTCCCATAGTGCATCATGCATGTCTAATTGTTTCCCATAGAAAATCAAGAAAAATGACTTATTTTTCATTTTTATCTCATGAAATAAAATAATATATCCATTGATTTGGACGAATGAATAATTAAAGGACCACTCATTAAATAATAAAAACTATACATACATGTGGTGCAAGAAAAAAATATTCACTACATCATAACATCATAACTTATTCATGGAAAACAGGTTTTATAAACATTTCATCAATTCAATATTTTATAATCCATGATAATAAATAGGATTGACAAAAATATCACCATCAAAATCCTGAAACATATATAGATTGAATAAGGATAGTATCATAGGATAACAGAAATATTAAATCATAATTTTCATCAAATTATGTTATCAAAAATAAATATTTCTCTAAAAGTCCATTGTAACATTACTTGAAGAAAATACAAATTACAATTTGAAAATAACTTTTAAAAATTAAAAACTTTTCAATATATAATGGAAAATATTTTATTTGAAAATTAACTTGGAAATTTTTAAATGAGGTTTCAAATTAATGATAAATCATGGTTTTTGTAATTTCCATTCATATCATATATGTTAAAAGAAAAAATTCATTTCACACTTTTATAGAATAAGTCAAAAAATTAGATTATTTGGAAAATTGAAATAACATTCTTTTAAACAACCATTTTTGTAAATATAAACTCATTTATAAACAGTAATTTAAACAATAAATGGGTAATATTGAATTTATAATTGAAAATATTCATTGAAAACTTATATATAGATGAAAAATAATTTTAAACCAAAGAGGGAGGTTAAGTAATTTTCATTAAAACACTCCTTTGATCTCTTTAATACATAAATGAAAATGAATGGAAAAATATATTCTCAGGAAATAGTCAATGGATAATAAAATCAATTTTATTTATTAGATAATGATCCTATATTTCCCTCAATGTAAATTCATACATAAACAATCCTAATTAAAATAGGATTGAAATATAAAACCCCAACATCAAGTCTTATATTTCTTTGTACATGTTAGAAAATTCCATTTAATACTTTTTATTTTATAAATTTATTTAATAAAGAAAATCATACCTATCGTAACATGTATTATTTACTTAAGAAATATTATCACTTTTTTATTGAAAATTTGTTATAAAAAATCACAATTCAGGGTGATATCTATTTTGTTTATCATAAGAGTTTTGGGGTTGTAGTGCCAATGATTATAGTTTAATCATGAATTAATACTCTCCATATCATATATCATGATATAAATATCATATATATTCATTAAATATATATTTAGAGTCATCATTAAAAGATAGATATAGAAAAATGAATTTCTCCAATAATGGAGAAGCTAGGTCGTATGTAAGCATCAACGTTGTTTACACATTTCAATAAAGGAAATGAATGAACTTTATATAATAATTCACTATGAAAAAATAATATTATTTCATATATATTTCATATATTCATTAAATATATTATTATTACAATCCATTAAAATGAAAAATGAAAAATAGATCACATCACTTCATAGGGGTGGTAGTCCACACATAAGGTTGAGTGATATAATCAATTTACAACATATTGGAATGTAAAGTACTAAATGTGATATTATAATTTCAAAAGAATAATTATTTCATCAATAATATATATAAAATTTATACTCTTCATATTGACCATCCATGATTGTTGGTGACGAAAAATAAATTATGTTGTTACGTAGAGATGGTATGTTGCATGTATAGATTAAAAATACTTTCACCTCCCATTTAATGAAAAAATGATGAATATTTTTTTAATAATAATAATAACATTTAATTATACTAAAGATATTTCCTTTATTATTTAATTAATAATATTACATATTTTTAAGAGGTAAAAGAAGAATTAAAAATTAAGTGATTGATAAGTTGTTTACCTCTCCTTTTAAAGAACTCATTTACATATTATCTTAAGATGAATATGGTAAGAATTTTGGGAATAAAAAATTCTATTAAATGTTCCTAGATTAGTGGATAAGATAATTTAGTAGCGTTTTCTCATTATATAGGGAAATATTTGGCGATGAAGAGAATTGAATTGTGTCCTTTTAAAATTTATGGGAGGGGATATATTCGGATTTAATAAAATATTAAACTATAATAAATTCATTATCTAGAGAAATTATTTAAAATTTATATATATTCTAATAAAAGGTAGTATTGGGTTAAAATAACAATATAAAATAATATTTGGATGTGTTTGTGTGTTGTTTTAAACATTATATTTTGGTTGAAGCCATTAGTAAACCATATTTGACATTAACCATGATAAGATCTATTACAATATTAAATGGTTAATAATATTACCATAATTCGAAAATTTAGATTAAAATTTATTATGAGTGATATTTTCAACAATATTCTACTCACATCGCTAAATATAACAGATTAATATATTTTAAATCATTAAATAAAATATTATATATTACATAATGTAACTAATGTAAATTTTGTAACTATTCATTTTATTTGACCATAAAGACACCAATAAAAAATATTGGGTTTTAATATAATCTTCTAAAACATACAAAATTGGTTATATTTATATAAAAAAATACCGTAAAACTATAAATCAATTAAATGTTTCTATATTTAGTATTATTAGAATCATATATTTTATTATTTGTTAATTGAATAAATACTATATCAGTATTTTCCTTGAATTTATTGTAATTATATAAAATTTAAAATTTAAAAATAAATTAACATGATAAAAAATAATTTTTATTTCAAATATATACTTATAAGCAAACATACACCTTATTTACCCCTACTTAAAAAATTTATAGCTATGAAATCAAAGAGAATGTAAATTTTTACTTTTCTTTACATAAAATAATACAATATGAAAAATTATTGAAAAATGGTTAGAAAAGGTCATATAATTATATTTATATTATTATGGATAATATATAATCATTAAATAAAATTAATCTAGGTGCTAGGGTCATTTTTTGTTCTTACTATATAATTTTTATCCTTAATTATTTGATTTACCATTAACTGTGGAAACAAAAATTTCTATGGTCACTAATCATAATAAAAAAATGATTGAGCCATAATAAATTTCCCTCATAACCCCAAATAAGGAATAAAATTTATAAAATTCAATTTCTATATGCGGATGAAATTAATTTTAAAATATGTGGGCTAAACACAATGAAACCCGTTTTTTAGAAGAGTATATATTAAGCATAAAACTAGATTTACTCCCATATCATGACTAAAAAACATTAAATAAAGGTTACAAATATTTATTTAATATATAAAATATAAATTTAATTAAAATCACTCACCCACTGTTTTTAATTTAATTTATTATGGTAAAAACATTTTTTACCCATAAAAACAGTTTTTTAATCCTCTCTTTTAGATTCAAAAGATTTTTATTTCTATATTTAATCATATAATGAATATATTTTAAACCTATATTTTCATAATTTAATAAGTCCTATTTATGCATTCCAATTTAATAATATTATTATAACATTATACTATATTATGATTTAATTAGACTCCGGGTTTCATGTATCACAATCTATCCATTTTTTTATTTTATGGGAAATATATATTAAAATATCAACATGTTATGTGATATTAAACATAATAATATTACACAAGTAAGAATACACATGACATACCCTCAATGACTAGATCTAACATCTTTGGTACTATGCTAGATGGATCATCAACTAGTGATGCTTGCATATCCCCCTCCATGACTAGATAGTTCAAAAAACATGTTTGAAAAATCCCTATTCGGTGGATATACCATTTAAATTTCAGTAAATTTCTCACATATCCTTCTTGGGGGGGGGGGTTGTATAATCCTTATCAATCAACCCTTATCAACTTTAGAGTCAATGAATAGATATGAAAACATGTGTACAATGTAATAGATCAACATCACATATAAAAAATAAAGAGTCATAATATTAGAATAATATATATGATTAAACCTCAATCATCAAATTCATAGTTTACACATTCATTCCTAACAATAATTCCCAGAACCCATATAACATGTGCTAAATTCAAGGGCTTCCTACCTCAGGTGAAATTATTATTGATGTAAAGTTTCAGAATACATATAAAAAAGAATAATAAAATCCTAGAACCAATCATGATTGGACACACTTTAGATTCCAATGATCATGATTGGGATGAAACAACACCCTAAAGGTAGTTCATGACTAAAAATACTCGAGAATATCCACTATATACAATGAACTTGGTCTGATTGATGTGAAAATTCAAAATCCATGAATCATGGTGGCAATTCAACCAACGATCAATGAAACCCACATTTTAAAATTCCAAGATTCTAGATATGATAAAAAATTATATTATCTATTTAGTTTTGGTCAAGGTATTCAGAAGGGGATCATTCTAGAATAAGGAAGGAGCCACTGGATTGGAAGCACATGATCAATTATTCATTTTGCCGTTAAACAGATGTGTTTAATGGGAAGATATGGTTCCAAAAACTACCAGATGTGAAAATAATATATTTTGTTATGAGATATTTTTTTATAATTAAAATAAGGGAGCAGTGTTCTGGTTTTATGAAAAATATCTGTAATCCAGGTGTCTTTACTTGGCTCCATTAGATTCCATTGGCTAGCTAGTGGTCTTCTCTAGCTTCTTGGTGTGATCCTCCCATTACATAGTTGCTTACATTGGATACCATGTAGATACTAGGTAGATATAGTTATTCTCTGTACAACCACTTTATATACATTCGATCTTGGGAAGAATCATTTCTTCCTAGGAGAATCACTGACCAGTTGATGGCTTCTGATCGGCTGGTCGGTCAGACTATTATAGCACTAAAACCAATAAAAATTCCCCAAGCCCCATTCTATTCCAATTCAAACCCATAATACCTATAAAACAAATATAAAAATATTAATAAATGGTAAAAATCTTTGTAAAAGTTTAAAACAGGTTTACCTAAAATATAGGTGTGACATGTTAGTGCCTCTCAATAAAAGAGTGGAGGAGAGATAGCATACATGAAGTGTGAGAACAGACCAGATATTTCTCATGGATCATATAAATTAGCTCAATCATCTTAATTCATTTAAATCATTTTATATTCAACAAGGATTGTCTTCAATAAAGAAATATTTTAATCATACCATCATAAAGTATTTGTAAATAGAATGTTTGTTACATCAATTATAACCTCTAATTATGAAATTTCACATATATTTCATCTAATTAAAAATTAATGATATTGATATCCAACATGGGCCATGATTTATATGTTTATATATTAATGTTAGGATTCCACTAAATCATATGATGTTATTGTGAATTTTTCCACATAAGTTTATTGAAAACAATACAATATAATTCATCGAAATCACATAGAAAAAGTTTTTATAGTTATGTGATGAAATATATACTTATTTCCACATGATGTACCTAATCAAAACATACGTGTTTTAATATTTTGGCCATATATATTTTAATTACATCACAATAACTTATTTATCACCTACTAATAAAGTTATGTAAGCATATGAAGAAAAAAATTACATAAAATAAGAACAATAATATATAGTGGATACTTCATCATCAAAAACAAGTCATACCTACAGAAAAAATTACAAAAACACTAGAAAATATCGTATCAAAATTAAATTTCAATAGTAAAAAATATATAGGAAAATCTAAGAAATATTATACCTAGACACAATCAAGGCATACACGTATCAAGACAATAAATGTACATCACATGGAATAAGTAAAAATTAAGCGTATTATTTTTGATCATAAAAAAGAAAAAAAAAGGTGAAATAAGTGAAAAAAAGGCATACTAATAACAAGAAAACCACAGTATAAGTAATACCACTGGTAACAACTAATGCATAAATGTTGTAATCCAATCTTGTTACATGATATAGAATAATAAATAACTATTTTATACTAATAAAAAAATTTCATATTTAAATAAATCATTTTATTTTAATGATTAATTTAGAAATAAAATATTCAATAAAGAAGAATATTTAATATCAACAATACTTAGGTTTCCTATAATGAATAAAAGGATGTTTTACAGAGTATTTTTTTTATTTTTGGATTAATTTTATTTAGGTTTTTTTATTATACGTTTTACAATGTTATAATAATAAATAATAATAATTAGGTAATGGTTTATTAATAAATAAATTTCCTCATTAATGTTTTTAGAAAATAATTCCATACAACTAATGTGTATTTAGGATGACATATTACAAACATGTCTCATTACCTAATTCACCTTTTTCTAAAACCTAGTTCATTGAAAGATGTTATTTTTTTTCAAAAATAAACCAATAGGCCTTAATAAAACATGGTCAATGAAAATTTGTTATTATATAACACATCCACTTAATAGTTACGTAATTAATTCCAAACATATTTCCTGTTATATGAATTTATAAATAATCTAAATGTGTATGAGAAAATATTTCACGTTTGACGGGAATTGGAAATTAATGAAATTTTTTACAGTTAAATATATAATTTTTTAATAAAATAATGAAGGCTAAATATAAATAATTATCTATATATAGATCTAGATTTTCAAAAAATAAATAATCCATTGGATAAATCATAAATTTTTATATCTTTAAATAAATAACCAAAAGAATATTATAAATGTTTAATTAATATTCAATGAAAAACAATTGTTAATTAATCTACTCAATAATCCTTGATAACATCTTATTATAATGTCTAAAATATATTTTAAAATTTTATTAAAATATTTTAAATTATAAGGTTTTCATATTGTATACATAAATCAGGTATATAGGAAAAGTATATTGAAACGATCTACTATTTTGCCCATTAGTGGGCTTTGTTTAATAGAGAGACTATCAAAAATGTTTCTAGAATTTATTAATTTAAAGATAATTTCCTATTTTATTTGATTAAATAATTCCTTGAATTAAAGTACAATAAAATATCATCTAAAACATTATATAAAATCCTATAGTATAGATAAAAATTAAATATACAAGTGGCACATGTTTAGCAACCTCGACAAACACCAATTTTAAATAAATTTATAGAAAACCATATACTAGTATAAATGTTAGATAATCAACAAAAAATTATTAGAAAAATGTGATTGACCATATTTTATCGTATTTAAACTATTAAATTATTATCCCTTAGCCTTAATCACATTTATTCATGATATGGTGAAATCAAATTCCAAAACCCATTATTTGGGAATGGAATGAACAAAAGATTAATGAAAAATATAACACTTTAATAGTTAACTGCACTTCCTGAAATCCTAAATCAATAAAACAGAAAAAGAAGTCATATATGAAAGGGAGGGAGATCATTTCACCATCACCTTTAGTGTTCATCATTAACACCCCCATGGGAGACCCTTTAGGGGTTTATTTTTTACCTATACTTGTTTCCTACTCCTCTTTATTATTAATTGATAATACTAATTTATATTATAACCTACATATTAGAAAGAAATTTATCCATACACACACCACTGGAAACCATGTGGTTTATGCCTCATCCCACCTAAAAGGAATGGATATTACCAATAAATTTTTTATTTCAATTTTGTATTTTTCCATGTGGGACCATATTTGATGTGGCCTAGTTGACCCTAATTTTTTTGTTCCTGTTGATTCCTTTATTTTAATTCCCACAGGACATAATTATTATCTCAATAATTAATTGCACACCATTTATGATTTTCCTAACTTTCATATAACACATTCAAGCATTTCAACATCCACTTTTCTAATTCATCCTACACTACCAGGATAAAGGACTTCCAATTCCATAAATGTTTTGTCATTTTTACTATTTTTTACCTTATTCAATGTCAAATATTACTATGCTCAATAAATATATAAGAAGATGATCATCCACCTTCACTCACTAATAATATTAAATATTTTACTGGTGATAATAATAAATATTTTTCATATATATAAATTGGTAATAAAAAATAATATTTGTCAACAATATTAATAAAAGACACCATCATTGATCAATTAATCTATCATTTTATATTATAATCATTTATCACACATTATTTTATATCACATACACACCATCTATTTTAGATCATTATTCACATTGATTGTTAATTTATAAAAAATAATATTATTTTCATTGTATATATCCTTTAATTTTTTTTATAAAATTTTAATCCAATGAGAAAAAATAAATGTTTATTTAAAGAAAATATTAAACATTATTAACACATAAAAAGGAGAATCTACATTTTTTTCAACAGGATACTCACTACGCCACCACTTGTTAAATGAAAGCCTCCATGAAGAACCATTCTTACAAGACTCCTCACAATATTCCATGTGCGACTCTATCGAGTACCGTATGGCCTAAATTTTTTAAAATTCATGAAGCTAACCTATTAAACATCACTTGAGAATCCCCCTTAATTTATAAACCTAAAAACATATATAATCCAAACTAAAATAATTTCAAATACTTAAAAAATAAATTTTTAAACTGAAATCTCTTTTTGAATTCCCAATTTAAATTTCAACATCTACCTTTATTAATAAAACTAGTATATTGGTATCTAGAACTGATATGCTTGGAGATGTGGTTTGATGATTTTAGTTTTTCTATGATTTGATTCATGTATTTTTTATATTTTATTGTAATAATTATTTTGATTTGTGAAATTAATTTTCTATTATTGTAATTATATAATATTGATGGACAATTAATTCCCTGAGTTTGATGTGGAATGGGGGGATTATTTATTCCCTTATTGATTTTTATTTTCCAACAAAATTATTATTTCAATTGTAACTGTAAAAAAATTAAAGTGTCTACACTTTTTTAACTATATGTTTATCATGTGTTGTTTTTAAATATAACTATTTTGACAGATGGTTATTGTGGTTATAAATATTTTTACCATATTTTTGGATTATATGATGTATAAAATGTAATGAATATTATGGTAAAGTGTATGATTGTATTGTTTTATAGAGATGGGTGTTGGTGGATGAAATGTAAGTGTGTTTTTATGGGATTAAATTATTTAATTTCTAATTTTCATTACATAAAATGATGTGGAATATACATTTATTTTACAAAGGAATTACAATTCCAATTGATCTAACCAAAAACTTTTCTGAGGAGGAACACATATGGAATAATTTAATACTCACATGTTTCATTGTATATTTTATATTCAAACATACATAATTGAGATGAATGTGGGGTAAAATAATTTTATTTAGAGCACAATGTGATATATATTTACCTAGGAATAATATAAGGCTTATATATTATATCAATAATTGTTATTTGTCTGACTCAGACAATTATATTATTTAGGACACATGTTTATTTTTACAGGTGATTTAATTCATGCATATGATAAAAAATTGGAATTTTATTTATTGTAATCCCATAATGTTCATTTTTTATGGAGTTTTTTATATGTTTTAAAATAAATATAAGGAAAATCCCTCCAATGTTAACATTTTAATTCCCTTAGTTCTATTTTCCTCCCTATATCACACAAGTGGTGTTCTTTTGGGGTAACTTATAATATCTTTATTAGTTTTTGATTAGTCTAGAAGGGGTAGATTAATGAAAAATATATATTGGAGTAATGAATTAGTGTAGGGTTTATTGTAGGAACCAATAATGGTTTCATGGGTTAGAATGGGTGTTATATTACTTGGACATAATATGTGAATAAAGAAATGGAAACTAACTAAAAATATCATCGTCTCATCAATTATATGTATATAATTTTTAAATATAGGGGTTATTAATTGTCAATTCTTGTACTGTTTATAGGTACTTTATAACAGTGTAGTTTTATGTGTCATATAACATCAATCCATGATCATTTTATTCACCATGTATTATATTATCGATTTTGATTATTCATAATTTTATATAAATAAAAACATCAATATTTTCTTTATACCTATATTATTTTCTTAAATATTTTCATGTCATATATATGAAAAAATCATTTTGTTGATTTAGAATTGTTACATGATGGACATTTTTCAGTTTTCCAAAGGTCAGGCATGATAGGTATAGAAAAATATAGTGTTACATCATGGTATTTTAAATGCTATAAATTTTCAATATATAAGATGTCTATTTTTGATAATAATATTGAGTAATGCTTTGAAGATATGAAGAAGAAATTTTATTTTATTGAGTTTGTTGATAAGTAGTAGATTCATTTGGTGGTGACCTTATGTCGTGGAGGGGAATAACATATAGGATACTATTTATCAAATATAGTTACATTTCGAAGATAAAATTGAGTATGTTATGAGATTAATTTTCGAAGGATTTCATATTTACTACACTTTGATCAGTTAGTTAATGAATGTTATAATGTATTAGAAATGGAAATATAATATTATATATTATAGAGTAATGTTTATGATTATATTATTTTATTCCCCATATTCTCAAGTATGTGATGTGTGGATTGATATTATTATTTTTTGGGTATAACAGACCAATATTTAGAAGCTGGTAAGCGCATTTACTCTAAGTGGTCACAATAAAGTGTTGTGGAAGGATTATGTTATTGGAATTATTCTATAGAAAAATATTTTATTAAAGAATAAGAATTTAGGGCTATGTTAAAATGTTAAAAAAGAATAAAAACCCCTTTAGTATCAGGATAGTTCTTTCAATGACACATTCTGCATGATTCATGTTTCCAAGAAGTTGGTAATTAAAAATCATTTATTATCAATAATAAATTTATATGTTATTAACACAGAGTAAAATGGAATAATTAATATATATTCCTATCATAAATGAGTGGATGGAATAGACCAGATCATAATGTGATGGTGGATAAACTATCCCACAACCCATAGTACCCACTCCAACAATTCTCCATATAGAAACATCGATGACTTAATGAATGACTTATTTAGTATGGCATTGATATAGATCAAAAAAATTCCACTGACTATTGTAACCATTAATTGATTATGAAATAGTTTATGATTGTAAATAAGAATATCTTTAAGTGGAATGGATCTTATATTACTCAATATAGTCATGGTTGATAAGATAAATGGACCTGAGGTGTTGTGAAACATGTTTTTACCCATTTCTAGCAAAGAATTTGTTATATTTAACATTGTAGCTTTACAATCCTTTATTTTAACAAAAATATTTAGAGTATCAGAGCTCCTATATAATCAATTTTAAAACACTTTACTTATCCATATCAGTGTGATATTGGTCAAGGTTATTTCAGTTGATTAGAGGGTATGATTTGGTGATTAAGGGAGATCATTTATTATGGGATCTAGTTTTATTTCATATAAACCCCCAAAAAATCATAATTGGTATTTATTAGATTCATTAAATTAGTTCCTTTACTAATTGTTACTATTTTACAATGACCAACTCTTATCAATCATGTGAATGTGTATAACATCTTGGGGTTTATATGATTTAATGGATTATCAACTTATAAAACCAAATAAATTTCAACTAACCAATTTGGTGTTACATGAATAAGTGGAATAAGTGGATAAGATGTAGAATAATATGGAATAATTTAGTGAAAATTAACCTTAGAATATTATAATACTTCATATACATCATTAGATTGAGTTTTATTATTGAGATATATCAAGGTACATTATCCATAAGGGGTTTCTAGGATGTTATTGAAAACTACTGATGATATTTTTTTGTTGTGCAATAATTTCTTTTTGTCAAATTAAATGATGATGAAGAAATATAAAACCTTTACAATTTATTTATCTATTTATTTAGTTTATATATAATTTGTTTTCGTTTATATATTTATAATTAGTATACAATCAAATGAGAGTAAAATTTTGTATAACACTATGACAATGTTTTGATATCAATTTTGGATTTTAGTGTTTTTAGTGACACTATTTAGAGTTACCAATGCAACAAAATTGGTCATGAGGTAGATGAATTTAGATTTATTTCATATTTTGATTGGTTTTCTTGTGTTATAACTGGTAAAATCCTAGCATACTCAAGGATATAGGAAGGAAATGATCAGCATCTTTGGGTAGTTTTGTGAATTGTTTTCTACCATTAATAATAATATATGATGTTGAACTGTAAGTTTTAAAAAGGAAAATTTCTTATCATTGGGGTTTTTACCTCCCAAAATAGTGTTTTTGGGGATGAATCTAAGATTAAAGTTATATCATATTGTTAAAAACCATTTAAAATTTCTTTGTTTTTCATATTTTTCTATGTACATTGAAATTGTTAGTGGTTTGAACCAATTTTTATTAGTTTTTGGATCTATTATCATATTTTGTGAAAACAAATGATTGAGTTTATATTATATTAGTTTTATTATAAAAATAATTCATTAATAACCTAACTATTTGTGATAAATACAGAATATATGGACCACAACATACACAGTGTTGATAAGAGGACATAATAATATTCCATCCTAAAAATCAGCATGAGGATACATTGTATTTTAATAATGTGGTTTTATATAGAAGATAATATATTGTGAAAAAATTGAAATTTTATTGAATCCAAAAAATTTATTTTGGTGGTCAAAGAAATGGAAATGTGTAGGCACATAGAAATACCAATATATACATACAAATGATTGGTAGAGAATTTGATGTTTTCAAGAATAACGGAGTTTAAAAATTGTTCTAATAGTAATTTTGAATTATTGAAGATATTTTTTTGGGTTATTTTAGATTTTGATATAGTAGGATAATGATATGTTTCCAAGTTTATATAAAGATGAACAATGAAATGGTTCTACAGACACATTATTTTGTGGAAACTACTGCCATGGTTTAAGGAATTTCTATAAAACCTTGATTAAAAAAATTGCTACGCAATATGAGACTAATTTACTTTGTCAGTGATATCATTACAATCATGATAAATAATTTAATGTTACATTAATTAGAGGAGGGGATTTTATTTTTCTATCTGGAGTTATTATTGATCATTTTATGACCATATCATGCTTGTGCATATATCAAAGTTTTGGTGGAAGATTAAAATATAGTGAGATAGAAGAATCCATTACACAGTTGTTATAAAAATGAATATTTTCATCTTTAGTATTCTCTCGATGAATTTTGGAGTGATGAAGATTTTGGTCATGGTTAAAGGCTTTTTTTATGGAAAATGGGTAATTTTCACATGATGAAATTCCTCATTAAAATATTTTCAATGAAAAAACAAACTATTGATAATTTTAGTTCTTACAGAAACCCATGATGGTAAGGGATAATCTATTTCACAATGTATAATTTTCTTAAATATCAGTGGAATGAAAAAAAGTTAAATTTATGAAATATGAATCTATAGATATTGTAGGTTTTGAATTCAATCTATGGACCAAAACACAACATCATAGTGTATTTTTACATCATGTAGTTTTATGTAAACTATATAATTTATTTATCTAGACATATTTTAAGATATGTAATTTTTTTATATTATTTTTGGGTATTATTATTATCTATATTTTATGAATTTAACCAAATATAAATATATTAGAACAATATAGTGTTTATAAAGTATGATGAAAAATCAAATTCACCCGAGTAGTTCATCAGAGATCTTAGAGTTTAGTGAATGAATATTTATTAAACTATAAAGAAAATTGATAATTGAAGATGGATTACATGAGATTAGCTATAAAGGTAGAATATGATTACATTTTCAGATCATATATAACTAGTGTGAAGACCCATCATCCATAAAATAATATTTATCACGTCTTTTTTAATAGAGGAAATAAGGAGGGAGTTTATTAAATATAATTCCCATTCTATTAAGTTCTTATTTTATAATTATCATTAGTAGAATATGTTGTTATTATGATTATTTATGTAATATAACTAAATAAACAACAATCCATGGAGTTGTGAAAATCATGTTGATGAATATGAATGTATAAAAATAGACGGTACTGACATATCACACCAATGATTTTTTTGATTATAACATACTTGTTTTCATATCCTAAATATGGAGAGACATATATGTATTTAAACTTATCGAGTCCGTCTTCACAATAGTTTATATAGAAAAATTAACAAAATGTGTTCTTTGTGTGGTACTGAATCATCCCTATTTTTTAAATGAAATGAACTTTGTTAAAGAGTTAATGTTTTCAAATAATTGTATCCATAAAAATAATGTGTTTTTAGTAGTTTTTTTGGAACACCATCATGTAATCATGTGTATATTTCTTAGAAATGTCATACAATGAGTGAACCAAGTAGAAATACATTTTTCATGGTGTGTTATACTTTCCTTAAAAAATTATATTTATTGTTGATTCATTTAAGATATTTATAAATATAAATTCCATTATCACTAATATGTGAGGAAGTTATTATAATTGTAAATGGTTAATATAAATTTTTAGGTTTGACATCACCTTGATTCAACCACCCATTTGAGTGACATGGGTCTTAATTTGTGACCCAATTCCCCAAAAAATTTGTACAAGAGCCTATATCATTTTACTTATAATTCAGTTTGTTAATTATATTTTTGAAAATATTTACAAAAAATATATTAATTCATATTCCTATAATTTTGGATATATGATACTAGAAAACTTTGAATACGGAGAATCATTTTTGTCAAAATATCATTGGGAAAATGTTATAATGCATATAAAGCATGATTATAATTTTTAAATTTCCTAGTGAAGCCGTCCATGATGCAATGACATATATGAATTTTTTAAATTATTTAATTGGTTAGTTATTTATAAAACCCCAATATTTTTCATTTTTCATGATACATGGGAAATATAAATGATATATATATATATATAAAGTTTCATTGGAATCTAGTGAATCTCCATAAATTAGGATTGGATGTTGAACTACTGATGTTTCGTTACTCAATGTCAAAACACAATAAAAGTTCCTTACATTAAAATGAAAAATTAAGATGACTAATAAGAAGAAAGTAAATGATAATTTAGAAAATACAATCATGGTTACAGTTTGTAATTCTCTTGGTTAGTCTACATATTAAATTATTTCGAAGTTTACTGTAAATATAAATACACCAATTCTCCATTAGTGATAGAAATAAGTGTTAATTCAATTGAAGAAGAGGTTAGGGTATTAATTCCGAAATATAAAAATGTAATTATGTTAAAATTTTATAATAAATCTCAACATTTATATCAATAATTTTTCTTCATAATAAGATTTCCAATAGAGTTATCCTTGAATATATACATTGAATGATGAAATATAAATATTAGTAATAAATCTTACTCTAGGATATAATAAAATTAAGTGGATGATTAAATTTCTATGTTTAACTCAATGATAACATAATTTCATTCATAAAAATATGTTGAAAAAATAAAAATCATTAAATAAAATTAATACTACCAATGTAATTTAAGATATATACAAATGTCGGAAAAGTCACTAAAATATTTGAACAAAAAAGAGGATAAAATTTTCAACAATAATGTGAATTTTTGAGATCCCTCGTATTATTTATTGACTAGGTGGATATTGAAATTTTAATAATATGGAATCTTTGAGTGAAAGTGAAATTTTTATTACTTAAGGAGAGAAGAAATGACAATGGGTAGTGAAAATAGGTTGAAAATTAATTGATGTGTGGGAAACGTCATGGATGTTTTCATAACAAAGGAGGAGGAGATAAAAATAAAAACTCACACTACATTATGTTATATAATATTGTAGAAAATATAATTATTTATTGTTTATATAATTTATTTATTCTAAAATTTGTTATATGTAAATAAATTACAACATGTGAGGTGTTGAATATTCCCAAAAAAATAAAAATTCCTTGAAAAGTGGTAGTTGAGAAATAATGATGAGAAATAAATTAAATTGAAAAAAATATTCATTGATTTAAAGGGAAAAATGGTTTAATTTAAATGAAAAATGTTCGAATAAATAAAACTACCGTAATAGAACTAGAAGAAACAAACCAAAAGAATAAAAGAGAAAAATTGACATATTTCATAAAATAATTATGAATGGTTTATTAATGGATCAAAAAATAAATTATTTCATATATTTATAATGCATTAAATAGGGTATAAGAAACAATTATTAAAAAAAATATTAAAAAATTTCATAATATGTAATAAGATAAAAATAGGGGAATTTCCCTCTCATAGAAAAATTATCACAAATATAATTGTAGAAAAAGTGAATTAAAGGGAAAAAAAGAATTAGTGGTATATATATCAAACTAGACTTGTATTATAAGGCATAGAATATGGAGGATGAAAACTAGATTATCCAAAAATATAATTTTATAATTAGTATCACTATAATGTTAAAATTTAATATGGATTTGAAGAAGTTGGAAGATGTATATTTTCTCATTTATAAAAACAACATTTCTAAATTTTAGGGGGTATAGGAAATGACCTCATCAATAATAAATTAAATTTGAATAATGGATTTTTATGTTATTTAGGTTTAATTATTTTTTAAAATCATGGGGTTAAACACAGAATAAGGAATGAATATAGTATACATGTTTTAGTCTATAGAAATTTACATGAAAATACAGATGGATCATAATGATTAATGTAAATAATAATGTATTATAGTAAAATAAATGTGATACTAGTATGAAATTATAGATTAATTGTGATCAAGGAATAATTTGAAAAATCTAACAGTGATGATGAACCTTTAATTGTTAGTTTAATTTTCCATAGAGGTACCCATAATTTCTAAAATCAATGTCCAATAAAGGTGCATACATGTGTTATAAAATTTTATAGATAAATAATTTAAATTCAAATATGATGGAACCAAAACAACTTATAATAATGAATTCATAAAATCTGTGGAATACCTAATAAGTTTTATTATATCTTTTATTAGTTACTTTTAAGATTTATAAAATAATGGTAAGTTCGATGGATGAGATAGATATGAAATATGGGGGGGGGGTTCAATTATAGATAAAATGGTGTGATTAATAAAACTATGAATAATTTAGTGGAAATAAAAAAAAATAATAGAAGTATAAATAGTGAATTATAAATTGAAATTATAGTGAATGATATAATAAAATAAATTAGAGAGAAAAATGAATATATAGTTGTTCCGGTCCAAATTATAAAGAATATAGTTTTTAAAACATAAAGCCCTTGAGAATAAATGTCTACCTTAATTCCTTTAATTTTAAAAGGAGAGTAAAATATCCTAAAATAAAACCTTTATCAGAATAGAAATAATAACTTTGACCTAAAATTTTTCTAATTTTAGGAACATCACAACCATTTCATTTATATAGGAAAAAGAACAAATTTTTCAATTTTTCAATTTGATCTGGTGTGCAAAGGAGTAAAACTGTATTTTATAGAAGATAAAAATGTTGTGGTATTAGGAATAATATATCGATAAATACAATACAATAAATACATTTTTATATTATAATGAAATAATATAAATATATAAAGTAAATAAGGTCAAGATTCAGTGTTCGTGCTGAAACAGTGATCCTCAACCATTCATTATTTATATAAAAAAATAATGCTTCAGTAATTCTAGTATATCCTAAAAAAATCATAACAATAGTGTGTAGAAAAATTAAGCTTTTTAATGATGGAAAACATTAGTGTAAAACCTGTGAAGTAATACTGCCTCTTTTTGATGATCGTTCCATTTACGAAATCCCATTGTTTATATATTCAATTCAAACTCCATGATATTTCTTGTCAGTGATTAATCATAAATTCACATGGGTGTTTCCTTAATTATATATATACCATTTTGTAATGAAATTATTTAAATAATTTTAACAAGTAAATAATATTTTACATATATATTGAATAGTGTGCTTCTTCTATCTAAACTAATCTAACTCTTCAAAATTTTATAAGGTTATGATGATATTATAAGCTGAGTAATGTTCTTAACATGAAATTTTCATCAAAGTATCCTTGTATAAGTTTTTAACAAGTAATTTTGAATGAAAATTATTTTAATATTTTACTTAATAATTTTTTCTTATATGAAATGTATCACCATGCTTCCTTTGATATATTTTATATAGAAATCATATTATAACATGCCTTTCTCCTGTAGATAATAATGTAATGAATTTTTCCTTGAGTTCTATAATGGTGGAGAATTCATAAGTTGATTAAATTTGTATGATAAGATTGTATGTGTTTTATATGTAATAGTGTGAGAAATTAGCACAATGTACTTTAGACTAAAATCATAAGGTGAATTATAGTTACAACATCTGATCCCTCATGACATTGAATCACGTCCAAAAAATCAGTATATTATGTAATTAAATCTATCAATTACATTCATATGTTGGTGTTAATTATTCCAATATATTCTTATATGAAACTATTCTATTTTAATTTAGTTTTCTGAATAATAATAATAATATTAATGAGGATCGAGATCCTCTCTCTCATGGATAGAGAAACTCTCTCTCTAGGTTTCAACGAGATTTGGATTCACAAAACCAAGAGTTTTGACGAAATAGATGGTAATTTTGAAATGATTTAACCCTATGGTTTCACCATTAGGTTGATACTAGTGAAAAATTGAGTAGTGATCCATCGGTGGTTTCTATACCTAATGGCCATCTTGGTGATGATAGTGGGACTGGTTGGGGCTATCTGGAGATGACGATGAGTCGACAGGGCTTTAGCAGTGCCCTTCATTATCACCAAAATATAACAAGTGATGATTTGGATTTTTAGAAGTTGGATCTAAAGCCTGGTCAAATGTTGTCTGTGGGGAGAGAGAGAGAGAGGAGGTCTCGATCTATTTTACTGGTCATCAACAGTGTGATGTCTGGTGAAAAGTAAAAGGAGAAGGTGAATCACAACATATTGCAGGAGGACTCGTCAATTGATGGTGGTTTAGGTGATCATCGAGGAAGCCGAATAATTCAGGGTAATTCTTGTTTACATGTGGCCTCACCCTTGGTTTGGGACCTCGGTGGCGGTGTTTTGTGTATGGGAGAAGGATCGATAATGGAGGGGGCAGTTAGATCAGTTGATGATCTATGGTGCAATGACGCAGGATGTCTTCGTCTTTAGGTGGAAGCGGCTCCATGTTGGGAACTACATACTAGTTGGCTATGGTGGAAACTAATCAGGGAGCTTGGAAATATTTGTTTTCTTATAGGTAGGATATTATCTATGAATCTAGCTATGAACAGACTTGGATATGAGAAGCGATATTTCACAAAGGTGATGATGTTGAGGATCACTGCGCTAATTCTGTCGACATTGATGTGCTGATGGAGGTCCGATCTGGGCGTGGGGTACGTCTAAAATGAGTAACATGAATGTTGACTTATAGATGTGGATAAGGAATGATTTTTGGGGGTTTGTTCAATGTGACTAACTATTCAGAAAAGATGTTTCAGGATGGAATTCAGGTTGATTTCGTGGTCCATTGGGCCATGATTGTTTTTGGATTATTGGTTTATTAGTTGTTGTGTCTATTGTGGGATATTTTTCCTGAGGTATGTGATGTACCCCTTTGTTGGTTTTTATCTTTTTTCTTTTTTAATAAAATTTGGAGACCATGTGCTAAAATCCATGGTCTACAACATTTTCGTGTTGTAGTTTTCTAATGTGATAAAGTCTCTTCTTGTGTAGTTCATCTCACATAAATAACCCATTTAATAATATTTTATTCCAAACAATATTATAATAAAAAACAATATAAAGTCTTCGTGCACATTTCTATTTATCTTACAGAAAATGTTTTCTTCATAATTTTTTATTATATGACTATAAAATAAAACAAATTGAGGAATAATAAAATTGAACAAATTAATCGTATAAATATCAATAAATAATACTACCAAATAAAATAATATATATATATATATATATATATATAATTATAAAATAAAATGATGGAGAAATAATTATCAAGAAAAAAATTAATACAAACAAGGTACACTGAACAAAATCCACCATTTTGAAAATTATAGAACCTAATCTTATCTCTCATTCTCGGTGATAAACAATAATGTATAATATAGAAAATATATTGTAAAAATAATTAAAAATTAAAATACAATTTTATAATGAAATATAAATAATAAGTATCTTATTATTTTAAACAGATAATATAATAAACTATAAATAATAATAATAATAAAAAAATTCATATAAAAAATTATATAAAAAATTAAAATTAAATTGAAAGATCAATGGAAAAAGTAACCCCCCCCCCAAATTCATGTATAATATCAATTAATACCAATTGATAAGGTATTTTAAAAAATAATAAAATGATAAATCCCCCATTAATCAATGATTTATCATCTTGGAATGATATAATAATAAATTTTCATCATGCATAATCCTTATATACAAAAAAAAGTACAAGGAGATATAACAATTATTTATATTAAATGAATTCATAAATGATTTCCCAATAAAGAACATAGAGATAGTTTGGAACATTTCATTAATCCAAATAAAAAATACTAAATACTTGCTCAATGGAAAAAATTAAAAAACCTAGATAATATAATTTCATCATACTGAATAATATACATTAACATGAATTAATTGTAGCCATATGAAAATAAGTAATTAGCTAAAAATTGTGGATTATATTTCATTAGATTCTTCATAATACCTTTGGGAACCCAATCTTAGTAAATTTTTTGAATATTGGAACTCAATGAATTTATCGTAGTAAATAAATTATCTCATTAAAGTTGTTGTATAAAACATTCATAACAATCAAAGGTATAATTTTCAAATAATTAAAATTTATAAAAATAAATAGTGTAATAAAAAAATATCCCATTGTATCATTATAATTAATAAAATGAATAATATAAATAGAGTTTTCCTTAAAATAGATCATAATAGATAGAATATTTATAAAAATCCATTTCATATGTCATATTAGTTAATTATTTTTACAAAATTGAATTATTTTTATGAAGAGAATAAATATAATAAATAATATTCTCATTTCTAAAGGACGCTATATTAAGATAAATATATCTGAAATAACTATTTTCTTCATTATTCTTCTAATAATATTTTTTCAATTGAAATATATCACCTATCATAACATTGAATTTATATCATTTATATTTACCTTTATAAATAGAGTCTTTTTACAACTCGTAATCTTCCTCATGTTTCCTATTATATTATCTAATATTCTTCCCTTCTAAATTAGTACTCATTAACTATCCAATCTCAAAGATAGATTGTTTTTTTCTACAATAAGATTTTAATATTTCTATAAAACTTTCATATATATGGTATTTGTTCTCTCCATTTATTACTGTTATCAGAAAAACAAATCACATATATCTCTTCGAAAATAAGATAAAAATTCCTATAATATTTAGTATAATGAGAAGAGTAAGTAGATGACCTGAAAGATAATTATGTCACCTCAATAGATCTAACCATAATGAACGCATTACCTTATTGTTTCCTCTTTCACGATGATCACCTAGACTAATTTTTACAATTTGACTTATTCCTTTGATATGGCCTTTTATTACATTTCATTCATGGATTTTCTACACATATTTGTCCATTTTATTACTAAATATCATAGATTTAGAACAATATAAAGAACATCCAATGAGTTATTTTATTAAATATTTCTCTTTATGGATTCTACATTATGTAGCAACAAAAAACACAATAAGTTACCTAATACATTTTACATTATAGATAGAATTGTTATTTCCAATGAATTAATATTAAAATTAAATTAAGAAGGATTTTAAAAAATTATTTCCCCAAATTTGTAGCTTTGTTACCAATTATTATGGTTTTATAGTAAATGAAATAGAGTATAACAATTAACTGAGTAGTTTCTATATAATGTTTTATGTTCTATAGATGTTATGAAAGATAGGGGTCATTCATAAACAAATCATTATGATTTAACAACCAATTAAGATTTAAATGGATATAAAATAATGGATTAAAGAAAAAACTATTATGTACATTGGGTCTTCAAAGTGAAGGAAGTAAAGAAAAAATAGTTGATCATAAGGAATTTAGATATTTTTAGATCATTCAGGTGTTATATCTACTCTATTCACACTAAAACCCAAGAGTACGAATATCCTCAATGTTTTTTATACTCTTTTAATGAATGTAAATAAATCATACAATAATTGATTTTTCACATGTAGAGGCATAAACAATGTCATTAAATTTTCACACATATTGGACAAAATCAACAAATCTATCATTTTGAGGAACAAGGGAAAACCTATGTGATATTTCATTTTGATCATGTTAGTATAACCGAAAAAGTCCTTCTTTAGAGGAAAAACTCCTGGTAATTTGGGAGATTATAAATCCAAAGAGACATTTTCAATACAAAAATGGTTATAGTAGAATAATATACTAGAAATAATAAAATGAATTTGATGATGAGGTGAAAATATAGAATACATGACCGTTATCCTTTTTGTATTTTTGTAGAATAATGAAAATTTGGGAAATCCAGCATAGCCACAAAATATTAGTATAATATTGTGTATAACATTTTTTATTTTTAAATTAAAAAAACTTTATTATTGAAAATCTGTATAACCACTTATTATTTTATTTGGCCATTAAATAGACCAACTCTAATGGATAATAGTTTTAATTCAAACATCTAAATATTTCTTATTTTCAATCAATATTATAATTATATGTGTAGTTTCGTAATTCCCCCCAAAATCTTATAAGGAAGTGGTTAGAATAATTCAAATAAGGAAATAATACCATTACCTATATATTTACTATCATGCATCATAATTCTAAAGGTTATATGATGCCTCCCATTTATATATAATTCTCATACTATCATGATATAGATAATTTAATTTATATAATGCTTTAATCAATAAAATATTATGAAGGTACTTAACATGATGTTTTACTTGTAATGTATTATCATATTTCTCTAAAAAATCCATTATGTATTGGTAAAAACCTCAAAAATCATATTATCACTATTTTGTTAAAAAATCATAACTTTAATTATTATTAATTTTAAAATTGAAATAATCATAGCATTATGTTTCATCATGAGAGTTCATTCAAGAGGTGAAAACTTGTATAAGATTTTCTTGAAGGTTCGTTATATAGGTGTTATAGCATGTGAAATTGTTCTAGGGTCTATTATTAAAAAATCATAAAGAAAAATATCATAAATATTTTCAAAATACCAATAAAAAATATCATCACCCATGACTTATTCTTCTATGAAAATAAATTAGTCGAAACATTTTTTTTGGGAAATCAACTTCGTTTATGTTGGGATATTTTATTCAGCGCTAATTTTCAATTGTGATAAAATATCTCACCCTACATATTTGACATCCATAATACATGTATTGACATTTAAAGAAAATAAATATTATAAAACGATATTGTAATAAAAATACATCATGAATATTTTTATTACTATTAATCAACTAGTTTTCATCCTCATTTATTCTTACATATCAACAAACTAAATCAAATAAAATTATTGTAACAATGGAAGAACTAATCACACAGTATATCAAAAATCCATAACACCAAAAACTATAAATAAATATATAATTCAATAAAAAATAATGTGTGTGTAATGTAATTGCCAAAACAAAAACATACAAGATAAATAAAGAGCCCAATAATATACTCCGATGAATAAAAAATTCTATGGAATTTTTATTTCTATCAATAATTTATAATATTGAATAAAATCGGATGAAGTTTATATTAAGAATTTATTAAAGGTTTATATCTTGATTTAGTTATGGATAAATAAATTTTATGTGGAAAAAAGTTTCAAAAACGTTTTGGAATCACACACATTCTAGTTAAAATTTTAGTTTCAATATTTTTTAGTGTAATTACGATAAAAAATAGATTCTTGAATCTTTACAAGGCGCATGATATAAGACCCAATTATTGCAATTATAATGGAAGTGGTAATCTCAACTATTTCTGACTCTTTTATCCTTAGTGTATCTTTCTATATCTATTTTTAATGTGGTATGTTCACATACTAAAAATATTTGAATTATTTAAGGTTGGTGTATAAGGATTATGTGATGCAGAGTCAAATCATGAATTTACTTATATATTTTGAACATCATTAATAAATTTATATTTGTTTCAATTTTTTAGGAAATTATTTTTGAACTGATCATGTGGTATTTGAAATGAACTATAAGGAGAACTAATGGAGTATTACCGTACATGGAGATATAGAGGGGGAAAGTTTATTGGGAATTTTACTTTTTTTCAATTAACTGACATTTCATATTACATATTTTTATAAAATATATTATTAGTGATGTGAAATATTTTTAATAAGTGTATCTTTAAATTATATTTCCATGGCGGAGTTTTGTCACTTCAAATTTCTATTATCATTGAATTGGTATAAAAGTCGAGTAAAAACCATTGAATTTTATTTTAAATCAACCATAAGAGAATATTCCAAACATATATTATCATGACATGGAATTGACACTAATAAATGATAATAAAAAGGTATTATTAGTTTTTGTGATTTAATTTCAAAGTGGGTGAGGCATTTCAAATAATCTATTCACAGAAATGTTCCCGTGAAGATGGGGAGAGGGAATTTTCCATTGATAATACACATTATATGATGGGAATGATATTATATGAATTAAATATTGGATAATTATTGGAACCCATGGAATTCTAGTTTTATATAGAAGAAAATATTTGTTATTTGGTGTTGAAAATTGAACCTAAAAGTGTTGATCATGGAAATAAAATGGTTGGTTTATATTTTCCTCATCTAATATTATGATTAGGTGACATATAATTGGATATAAATGAATAATATATTGAAAATATCATATTTAGTGAGGTGATAAGATTCTACCAAAAAGTATCCATGAAATGATAAAGACAAGGGTTGTAATTGAAATTTATTAGTGATACATATATGATGATAAATAATGATAAATGAGAAAATAAATATGTTTCACAATAATTATTATGGAGTTTATGGGAAAGGAATGGATATGGAACATTATTTTTCAAGAATATAAAGGTTAATGAAGGTTAAAGAAGTCAGAAATTTCATGAAATGTAGTGTTACAAAATATGGTTTTAATTGTTGTTTTCAATTAGAATTTTTTTTTATTTTACCCTATTATGAGTTTGATAAATAATTATGTTGATTATATATGTTTTATGGATCATTAAAGATAATTTGGAAAAATATATTAATCAACACTATGATTAAAATTACCTTCTAAAATTTATTGTTTTATATAGAAAGAGATAGTTGAAATGTTATAAATACTAGTAAATAAGACAAGGAACCATCTTTTAGTTGATGAAAAAATATATTGGTTTGTAATACCTCATCATTGTTTATTGTTTTCTTATATAATATACAACTATATAATCTTTAGACTCCTTTAAATGAATAGACGACATTATTATATTGAAAAGAATGACATTTTTAATTTTTGAGCAGATGTGAGAGTTTTTTTATTTCTCTTCCTACTAGATATTTTATGTTCAAACCATTTTGTAAAATATTTCATAATTTTTTAGTATTTTTAAAAAATTAGTAGATGTGAGAATCCAAAATGTAGTTGGTTTTAAGGTAAATATTTATTTTTAGCTAGTACATTGTATAAAAATGAAGTGAAATTTATTTTTTTCATGGATGATGGTGTTATTCTAGGAAAATAGTAAATTTTTCAATGATAAAGATTGTGGATAAATTTATTTTATGGGATAAATCAACAAAAAATGTAATATTTCCTTAGAAAAAACCATGAGGATGTATGGTAGAAAATATATTAGGTTTTATAGAAGTTATTAATCTCAAAATAAGGAAAGAGATGATATATTCATAAATTTGAGATATGTTGGATATCATTTTTTTCAAATTAAAACTATTGACCATAATACTGTATTATAGTTTAGTGTGACATTAGAATTTGAATATTTTTAGAAGTATATAATTTTTTGAATATATATTACTTTGATTTTAGTTTTATTGATTTTAATTTTACTATATTGGATAGTTTTTCCCATAGAAAAATGTGATTAAAACAAATTATATTTTTATTGGATCTTGAAAAATAAAATTTATTTTACTTATTAATTGGATATTTTAGTGTTTGAAGAATCAATATTTACCCAATTAAAGAATAATTAGAAAATAATAGATATAGGGAATGAGATAAAAAAGAAACTGAATGATATTGATTTTTTTCATCAAGTGAGGATTATTATCATCCAATAATACCTATTGATCATAGTTACCTAATATGAGGAAAAGAATATAGAGTGCATTGATATATATTCCCTTTATAAAGAGTAGATTTGATGTAGCTTTCATTGGTGGAAGATGATACCATTGTGATTATTTGTGAATGATAAAGAAATATAATATCTTGTACGATGTTTTTCATACCCAGTTAGTGAATATTTATTAAAAAATAGATTTTATTTATTTCATCCCATATTTTTCTTCCATAATTTTTCATTACATGTATGAAAATTGATGATATTTTCAAGATTAGTTTCTATTAAAAATGTACATAATAAACGAAAACAAAAAACATTATTTTAAAACCACATGAAAGAGATATTCATGAGTTCAATATAGGTTACTTTTAATGCATCTCATAACATGGGGATACCCATCAAAGGAAAGGGGTGAACATGAAACCCGATAAGAGAAAAAGAAAGAGATACATATAACATGCGATCTTGAGACATATCCAGAAGAACCTAAGGCGTCATGATAAGGAATAAGAAATATTAACATTATAAAAATAATTACATGAATCATAATATATAAATTAAGATAAAACATTTAAATTATACATTCCTAAGCTTATCCACATTGTTCATCACGAAGGTGTCAAAAATGAACATTTTCTAGTTTATTCTCCCAGGCATCATAGAATATAACATCCAGGGATTAAATTATTTTCACAATGAATAAGATAAATATTAGGTTAAACCCTTAATATTTATTAGTTTCATGTGATCCATATAATTAATCATTTCATTAATAACCCATGGATAATAAATAACATGTTTCTTTTAAAAAATACTAGCATTCAAAAGAGCTTAAATACATGATCATTTAATGATTTTCAACCAATGAATGGAAGTATGAGTTTTATAAATGTAAATACAAGAATAAAAATGTAATTTTTAAATATATTTTAGTATATATTTAAAATAAAAGAGGTTTGGGTATTCAAATAAACAAGGACAAACAATTTATCAATTAAAACAACAATATTGAGAGGAAAACTCGATAGCATGATGGGTATAAAACATGGTTATAGAAAAAGGAAAAATGGGAGGGGAAAAGGGTCTCCCATTCATAAAATAAACTTATTATAGAAATGGTATAATATAAAGTGTACAAAATATCATAGTACGGAGATTAAAATACATACCACATGAAAATGGAACTTTAATGGAAATGAGAAGTGAAGATTTTCCATACATTGAATTATTGTTCCTAAAACATGAAATTGGATCCTTGGGGGATTGAGGAAACCTTGTGTGGACTCATTAAGAGGAAAAATCACTAGAATTACTGCATTGTAGATTGTTTTTGAATATAAATGGAGAAATAGGTTTTTATTTAGAGGATAAGTGGATGAATGTTTCGATATTTTTCAAATATTATTCTGTGAAGATGTGGTTGTGGAAAATGAAAAACCCTTATCTTACCCATGGGGTTTCATCCTAATATTTGGAAATTTGGGACTAATTTTTTTATATACAACCAGTAAAAATGAACTCCATTTTTGAATACTTATTTTGTTATGGAAAAGTTAATATTGCATAAACTAATTTTTTTTAAAACATAAACTTTAATTTTTAGTATTTAGAAAGTGACTTATTGTTTTTAGAAATTTATTAAATCTATTAAAATAATTGATATTATTAAAATAAAATTACATAGTTCTCTAATTTTGTTAAATAATTATTTCATCTTTATGAAATAAATATGATGTCATAAAAGATATCGAAACCCAAAAGGTTTATTTTTTTCTATTCATGAAAATATAATGTATTTTGGAAAGTTCTTATAAATTCATACTAAATTAAATTAGATGATCTGATTAAAAATGATGATTATTTTATTATAAATTTTTTTTAAATATAAATTTTTTAACTTTTAAATAAAAGAGCCATTTTTTATTTTTGATAGTATTTTTTAAAGAACAATCCAATTTATTTCACTTATAAATAATTTCCCATGCCTTAAAAAATAATTTTATCGGTTAATATTTTGATAAAATTATTTGAAAAAACTATTTCATTAAAAAAATACTATTCATAATACCTTTCTTTATTATAATAATTGTATATATTTTCTTGAAAAATATAATTATGTTTTATTTCAATCAAAAAATAAAATTATCAAATAAATCTGAATTATGAATATATTTTATTAAGAAAACTATTTTAAAATGAAATGATGGAATATAATTTTATTTTTAAAAATTATATTACACATTACGTAACTAAGGACTTGACACATAAACCCCTGTTACAGCCGCATACACCCACAGAGTAAGGTGTTTGATGATTTTAGTTCTGTGGGGTGGCATAAACAACATAGATTGAGTGAAATATTTAATAATTTTATCTAATACCATAAGTTATTTAATTCAAGATTCATAGGTTCAATATCAGATTGGGTAGGTTAAGGGAAGAACCAATAATGATACCTCTCTCCTGTGTTCTGACAATTGGTATTCAATCAACATGACTCTACTGGTAAAGGCCATGAGTTCTACTTTCTGTTTCAATTATCAATTTTCATTACTACTTATAAACAATAAATGTAATGGTAAAATTAGGACCCAACATTATTACTTCCAATAGTCATATTGACCGATAGTCATATAACTGTCGAATCCCGATGGTCACATTTAACTTTATACCCAATTTATACCTCTTCACTATTTTAGTCAAAATTAATTATAATATATCATTACGGTATATTTTTATTTTCATAAGACGTTGATTAGTTTAATAAAATTTTTCATTATTTCTATAGAAATATATATGATAGAGATTATTCTAGTATATTGGGGAGATCCATACTTTCTCATTTTAGTTGTTAGATTTTATAATTTTTTCTAATTTTAATGTTTGGAATTTTAATTTTTTCCATATTTTAATGATGTAATTGTAATTGCTAAAGTTATAATTGTTTTTTTTTCTATTATTTTTCTAGGATTTACTTTATTATATAATATGTGAAAAACCATAATAATGGTAAGAAATATCATTAAAAAAATTTCTGGGTTGTTACATTCTCCCCTCTTAAGAAATTAAATCCTAGAAATTTCAAATCATTTTATATGTTCTGAAATTGTGATGGTATTTATGTATCATTGTCTCAACTTTTTACCATGTTTTATGTTCACATTAATGTTTCCTCATAAACACTTTTATGATGTGGGTTTTCCTATTGTGTAGAAACATGTCTCTACTATCCATGATCACCACTGACTACTCCTCATAAGAGAGGCCAAGTTCTAGTTTTACCACCTTTGGATTCAGTAAATGTGAGAAACCATATATGTGCTTCCACAAGAGAGAGATATATATTACATTGTGATATTGTGATATATTTTGTGGATTTTCTAGCAATTTGTCCAGTTCCCCCATGCGATCATGTATTTCAAAAGGGTCAATGTACATAGGGATAAGCTTCCATTTATTTTAAATTTGCATGGCTTTCTTCCACAGTGATATTAGAAGGAATAATTTTTCCCCAACATCTAAATCCAATTCCCTTAAACTATTCTCATCATATCTATTATATCAACTTGGGACATCCTTTTTATATTGTATGATAAAATGAACTATTTTTATCATCTCTTTCACAAGTTTGGGCCTGGGATAATTCTCTCACAAACATCATCCCATAAAGTTTGAGTTTTTCATCACTTCCGTTATAGATATTAATATGGTTCCATTTGAATACTTTAGTGGATGTTTTTTTGTATGAGAAATCAACTAATGGGGGTGTAGACACAGTCCACCTTAAAATTTATTTTAGCATGTTCTCATCCTTTCCTTGAGTGTCTAAATAGTCCTTTCAAATTAGTCATTAGTTTAGGGGTGACATTCCATATTTAAATTCAATTAATTATTTAGATCTTGTTAATGAATTATTTTGAATTTATATGTGAACCTTGTATCATGATTAGAAATGATATAAAGTGAAAATCCATGGAACCTTACCACATCTTATAGGTATAACATGGAAAGTTGGCCAAGCGAGAAATATTTTTAAATAGTGATAAAATGTGTGGTCTTGGTTAGACAACAAACAATAACCCACATTTTATTATTTCCATGGGATATTTTTTCTAGACCATGGATAAATTCCACAATGATATTTTCCCACTTTCATTTTTGTATGGTTAGTGGTTTCAATACCCTGTTAAGAATTTTTCACTCTTTCATCACTTATAGACATACCAAGAACCTTGTAGTGTAGTCTGAAATATTTCTTCCATATTGTCACACCAGTAATAAACATGAATGTCCCTATAAATTTTAGTTCTTCTAGGATGTATATAGAATGTAGAGAGATGATCTTCATCTATCACCTCTTGCTTTATCTTTAGGATAGATAAGACATATATCCTTTTATGATATTTCAATGTATCTTCTTGATTGATATTGAACAAAGAAAATTTTATATTACTCATAGCATCTATCTTCCTTTATTACCATGGATCTTCTCTTCCAGAATTATTGATCATCAATCGTAATGATAGTTGAGAAATATTTTGGTATTGGGTTGATGGATTCCCTTACATTATGATTCCCATGTCTGGTTTTACTAGGTTCTTAATAAAAGGATGTCCATAAATCCTCATCATTTATAGAACAACATGATCTTTCCTAATTAATTCATCAATGACTTTTTTTTCTCTCCTAGTGTGATAATGAATTGATTCGTCATAGTCTTTATGAAGATTCATCCATCTCATTTTCTAATGGTAAATTCATTTTTTTTGTGAAAATATACTTCAATATTTGGTGGGATGTGTATATTTCACATCTCCCACGATAAAGAAAGTACCTCAATATTTTCAGAGAAAAAATAAATATAGCTAACCCTTGGTCATTATTATGATAATTCTGATCATAAGTCATTAACTACATGGATGCATAAGCAATCACCATGTTATTTTCTAGGATGATGCAACCAAGAAATCCCTTATATGCCTAACTATAAATAGAAAATCATTTTTAATATAGGGTATAGTTAACATATGTTTTGTAACCAATCTTTTCTTTGTTTATTGGAAATGTTATCCATGCCCTTTTTTCAGATTAATTGGATCCTTTTCGACTTAACTTGGTTAGTGGATTTTAATGTTGTGAAATGTTTTTAAAAATCCTCCAATAATGTCCTATTAAACCAAGGAAATTGAAAATCACATTAACCTTTTTAATATGAGGCCAACCCTCTATATCATTTTTTATCAGAAGGTTATCTGAGATTCTATAATTAGTAACAATGTTCCATAAGAATGAAACTCAATATAACCAAAATTCACATTTGATGAATTTTCCCAAAATATTCACCATTATTTGGTTTCTCAAGATAACCCTTAGATGATCCCGTTCTCCTGTTGACATTTGTAGTATATCATAATTTCATAAATAAAAACTACGATGAATTCATCATGGTATTATATAAAGAATCTGTTCATAAAATCCTTAAATATTATTGGATAATTAGTCAAGCCTAAGGGAATAACCACAAACTAATAATGAATATATCATGTTCAGAAGGTTCTCTTTAGATTATATTTTTTTAACCCTAACATGATTATACCCAGATAAGATGTAAATCTAAGAGAATAATTGAGTCAAATGAATATAGTCATATAAACCATCAATCATTGGTATATTTCACTTCTTATTTATTGTGATCTAGTTATATTCTCTAAAGTGAATTTATATCCGCATTGATCCATAATTCTTATTAACAAAGAGAATATCATCTACCCAATGAGACCAACATGTTCAGATAAATACCTTCTCCATAATATATTCATGTTGTTTCTTTAATTACATTATGTCTATATTTTTCCCATTTTATATGAGGTCATTGACATCTCCTTCGATCAAAGTTTGAGTTCAATGGAGAACTCTACCTCTCTTTCTGGGGGATATCTATGTAAATCTTGAGGAAAAACATTAATATATTTTTGAACTATAGGGACATTTGAAATCTTTATATATTCATTTCCTTATCCCTCTTCACTGACCATCTTGATAAATAAGCCTACATGAGGTGCTTCGTGGAAAATCTCAACCTGAGATATCTCTCTGAAAATGACTGTTGATTATCCATTAAAGACTACTAAAATTTCTGTTAATCTATAGTTGATATTATAATTATAACTTGATAGTAATTTAATCTCTAGTATAGTGTCAAATTCCATCATGGGAACTAATTTTAGATTATTTATGAGATTGTATGCTCAAATGATAATAAACAAGTTTCTATACTCTTTTGATGTTAAGAAAATTCTTCCAGGAGACTTTATTGATAAATATTCTACAAGAAGATTAGGAAATGACTCTATATTATTTGAAAACTGGAATGAAATAAAGGAATTTTTAGAACCATTATCAAACTAAGTATGTTCTCTCTTCAAGAGAACAACCAGTGTACCTTCCACCACATCATTCAAAGAGTCCACTTCATCCATCATGATATAAAAATCCATACCTCGATCCTTTAGCCTATACTATGGTTGATGGTTGTTCCCCTCTATAGTAATCTAATTTGGATGTTTATTGGAACCATTCCCAAGTTGTAAACATGCAAAGCATTAAATATTATGTGGGGACTATAGTATCTTCCATTTATATTTTCTGTAGAGAATTTGAGAATTAACCTCACCATGATAATTTCAAGATACATGGCCATCACTTATGCACTTATAACACTTTCCACTACCAAGTATGGAATTCCATAAATTCCTATTCTATATTTTTTTCTGGTGGGATGTTTCATTATATTTCCACCACTTCTGGGATCAATGTTCTTCCTTGAGTTTGAATACATTTTCCCCTTTTATATTTCTACTTATGTGGCCACTATGTCTCTCCAAGCTATAATTCATCCTTAATAGCACTCTGCACTATCTCATCAAAACATTATCATTCGCAGTTTTATTGGTTACTCCATAAATGGGGTTTCAGTCCAACTAAGTATCTATCAATATTAAACTTATGATCAATAAAAAATTTAATTGTCTACTGATAATGCCTTGGAATGTTCATCTCATAGCTTCCCACCATTTCATTTTCCTTCTTATTTAGTCTGAGGAATTCTTTCTCTATTTTTTTTCTTGAAAAGGATTCCCCTGAACTCTTCCAACTCCATGGCATTGATTTATAATCGTGGTTTTATATTTTTAATAGAATTACACAATTTATAATATTATCCTTCAAAGAGGTTTACTTACAGGGAAAATTTCTTATTATCTGGACAAAAAAGCTGATAAAATAACTCATTGATAGATTTTATCCATTTTTCCATAATCAATGCATTAATAGATCCTTTATAAGATAGTTATCATTAACATATAAAGGACTCAATGGAAAGTTCTTAACTTTGAGGTGAATCTGGTATCTCGACATGATTCATGTCACTATTCATAACTTGAGTTAGTTGCTTCCTGATCCTCATGATGTTTTATATTCATGCTTCCATCAGAACACCAACAGTGCATTTCCCATTGTACTCATCATTTACATTGTTCCTACTATTTCCCATCATTTTTATAAAAGAATAAAATCTTGGTGAGAAACATGTAATTTTACGAATATTATAATTCTAAAGGGATTTTATGTATTAAAACATCATGCTTCAATATGTTATTAATATCCTATAATAAAAATTAAATTTTTCATTTATCCTTCATAACGGTTCATAAAAAGATAATCATTAACTAAAAATATCCCCTGAGGGTGTAAAACAAGGACTTTTATCATTCGCCAGTTCTTGTTTGCGAGTAGATCAATGTAATGTTTTTTTTCTATTACCCCTATAAAAATCAATTCTAGAGCCAAATCCACATATTCATATCTATACATGTATTTATTTTCTTAGAAACTAGTTAATTAATACTTCACCAAAATAAAACGTTGATTTTTTATATTTACACTTATCTCAAGGGTTCTTCCTAATGTTTTAAAGTCATACTTTAAAAATGTAACAAAACTTCCCTATGATAAAAAATACGAAAACCTACCTTTTTATTACATAAATTTTGATTAAATGGTACAAAACATAAGATCTTCTATAGTTTAGGTTCTTGGAAAAAAGGTATATAAAACAAAAAAACGAAAACAAATCTTATAAAACAACTTGATAGAAATAATAATGGGATCAATCTAGGTTACTTTTACTAAATATCATATCTTGTGGACCCCAATAAAATGAAATTGGTGATCTTGAATCCTAGAACAGGAATAATAAAAAGACACATATAACATGAAATCATGATATATATCTAAAAGGAAATGAGGTATAAAGTTAAGGCCTGAGATATTGGATAATAATAATAAGAAGAAAATGAATTATAACAAAAAAATGTGAATAGAAAAAATAAAGGATACAGTCATAATCATATCAATGATGTGTCATTAATGAAAATTTCTATGGTTATTGATAATTGTATCAGGAAACATGTCATATATTGGGTTTGAATCCAGTAACCAATTTATTGGAGTGCTATCATCGCACAAACTTAAAATGAATTAATTTATTATGGGACATATAATAAATAATTTTATTAATAACCATTTTAGAATAAATAATGGGTTTCTTATCAAAAATATTTCTATAAAAATGTGCCTAAAGACATAATCATCACACATTTTTAACCCATGAAATGAAACGTCGGTTAATAAATGTAAATACTTGAAGAAAAAAAATTAATTTTTAAATATAATTTATTACCCATTGAATATAAATGATTTCTGGATATTAAAATAAAAATGAACATACAATATCTCATGTAAAAGAAGAAAAAATTGGGAAGAAAATTCAGCAGCATTGTGGGTAAAAACATGGTTTTAGAAAAGGGAAAAATGGAAGGGGAAATGGTCTCCTATTAATGAAAGAAACTACTAATATAAATGGAATAATAGAAATGGGACAAATTAACTTAGTTAATAAATTTGAATAAATTCCACATAAAGGGTAACATGAATGGAATAAAGAAGTGAATATTTCTCTTACCTAGAAGATTTGTTTATAAAAATTGAGGATGGAACCTTGGAGGCTAGAGGAAATATTGGGGGAACTAATTTGGATTAAAAATCCCCCAAACATCATATAGTTTGGATTTGGAGAGAATGTAAATGGATATATGGGTGGATGTTTATAGGGTAAGTGGAATAATTTCTAAATAAATTCCAAATATAGGTCTTAGAAAAAAAGTTTGTAGAAATTAAAAAACCATTACTGTACCCATGGTTTTTTTCCAATGGTTTTGGAATTTTGGGTCGTATTTTAAGTGTTATTAATCCACTAGAACATAAATTAAATTTATGATACTTATTTTCAAATGTAAAAATAACTATTCCACAAATTAATGTTTTTAAAAATCAAAATTTCATATTCATACTTCGGAATGTAACTTATAATTTTAAAAATTGATTTAATCTATTAAAATTATATATTTTATTAAAATAACATGATTTTGGTCATGGATTTTGTTTAATTAATTATTAAATCATTAGGAAATAAATATTATGTCCAAAAATATGTTGAATACTAAATAATTATTTTTTATTATTCACAAAAAATGTATTTTTGTAAATTATCATAAATTCAACCTAACCTAATTTTGATGTGGTAATTTCAAAATGGTTTTTTATCAAAAAACATTTCCAAATATGAGAATTTTAGGTTTTAAAAATAAAAATCTTTATTTATTTAAATACAATAGTATTTTTTGGTATAGAAATTTTTTCAACATCTAGAGAGATACAATTAGGTTTTATTTTCATCTAAAAATAAAATTATAAAATAATTCCCAAATAAACATAATTTTTTTTTAAAAAACTACTCTTATAAGGAATTAATTAAATAAGAAATTTATCTATAAAAATTACGTTACACCTTATGTAACTATGGCCTAGATTAGTACCCCTTATTATACCAGCATATTTCCTAAGAGTATGGTGTGCTATGGCCATAGTTTCGTGGGTTGGATCTGATATCCTCGAATTAGTGGATATTTCCAAAAATATGAACATCTATGATAGGTGATATTGTTCAATATTCAATTTCTAAAGATCATATTGGGATTAGTCTAGGGAACAAATACAATTATGATACCTCCCTCCAATGTTCTGACAAATGGGCTTCAAATGGCGTGACTCTACTAGTTGAGGCCACTGATTCTCCCTTCTCTATCTATTATCTTTTTTAATTAATAATTTTAAACACCAATTATAATGTTAAAAATATCAACCAATGTTATATTTTCCAATGGTCATAATAACCAACTATCATATTGAACAATGTTAATATAATAGTCAAATCTAAATAGCTATATTTCTCTTTATACCATATAAATACCACTTAATTATTCCACTCCAAATTCAGAAAAATTTATCTTAAGGTTATATGTTAATTTTCATAATTTTTTATTGGTTTAATAACATTTTGATTTATTTCTGTCACGTTTTCAATGGGAGCAATGATTCTAGTATATTGGGATGATCCATACTTTCCAATTTTAGTAGTTCTATTTTACATATTTTTTTCAGTGTGCTGATCTGGAGCTGGCTGGAGTCTGCAGAGTTGCTGAGTTGCTGGCTTCATTTGGTTTCCCAAATTCTGGGAATCAGTGTGCTGTTTGGAGCGGGCTGGAGGCTTAGTTGCTGTGATCCAGCTTTGATCTTCATTGGCGGATTTGGTGGCCTCATCCCATATCCCACCCTTTTTTATTGGGTGTTTTTCGGCTTTGGGTTTTTTTTCACCTTAACCATTTTTTATGGTTTTGGTGTTTTTTGTTTTTATTTTTCTTGTACTATTTTTTTTTCTCTTTAATAAATTTCCATTAACATATTAGTTTCTAAAACTCATTTTTAGAGACATTAAAATATAAAAAGTTATATAGTCTCTATTCTATGTTGTGTATGTAGAAGTTGGATGAAGAAGTATTCTACAAGTCATAGTGCATCATACTTATGAATCTTGTAAAGGTAATGATTCTTAGTGAAATGTGATTATTCTTAAATCTCTATATCTTTAATCAAAAAACATTTTTAATGGATTTTTTTCTAAAAAAACACATCATTGTGTTTTAGATATTTATATATATCCCAATGATTCTGAAATAATAAACCATATATATTCCCTTGTGTCATTATTTTCATTAAATACAATATTATTGGTATTGTTTCTTTTGGGAGAATAGAAGACTGAAAATCCATTCTTTAATTTTGAGATTAAAATATAGATATAGGTGAGAATAAAATGAAAACGTTAATTTTCACATCACCATGAATAATTCCATTTTTACCGTGATATAGGAACCACTTTTTATCATGATGGTCCTTATTTCACTGACAACAAAAGATAATGTTTTTGTTTTTATAGAATATTTTTAAGAAGGATTTGAGTTTTTAAGGGAGAAAATGAATAATGTTGCATTTATTTTTCTTCCTGAAGATGTTATCATATTTAATATTTATTTCATTTAATTAAGTTGATTTTATGGTTTCTTTTTGATATAATAAATAGAATTTATATCCTATAATTCTAGACAATTAAATCCCTATAAACATAAAAATGCTACAAAGATTATCAAATTAGAAACTTATGTGTTTAATTTTATGTTGTGAATAAATTATTTGTTAGGATATTTTAATTATAGTTAACCCATATCATAAGTTATCGGGGTTGGAATTTTGACCTATATAATTGGATGTGGATAAAAGTTTTATAGGATTGAGATAAGGTATACTCTAATAAATGAAAATATTGTAGGTTAATCTTTGACTAGGAAGAGATATATTGATATTACTCTAGAATAAGGACAGTAATGAATGATACTAGGGCAGTTAAGAACATTTTAATTTTATATGGATGTTGTAAGTCATATGGGTTTCTTATATAAGAGGGTTTTTACTTTTTTTTTCTGGTTTTTGTAGGTAATTAAATTCATTTATAGTATATTTATGTTGGAAAATATAGGTATTTTCCTATCATTAAATATATTGGGAATTTGGTGAATGTAAATACAATTATTAGGTAGGTGAAATAGATTACACAATAAACTAAAATATTTATTCAATGATTTTTGTTTCTTATATAGATCTTGTTTCCTATTTGAATGGAGCATGTCAAATTTCACATCCGTTTGTGTTTATTCTAACTAAATCATTCCACACATGTTATAGAATGTAAGTCATGCACAATATATATGGATTTTACTTGGTTTAACACTAAGGGATATTCTATGTATCATACAAATATTGATGTGTAGGTGTAATGGAATCTACAATACTCTCTTTTGGTTGATGTATGTTTTATTCTCTGGTCATTCCACACTAAGGTGCACATCCTTTTTAATAGATTAGGAATGAGATACTATCAATCAAATGGTAAATCCCCTTATCTCCACCATGTAAAATTTTAGTGAATGAAAACTTATTCTATAGAATCAATGGTCTATTTATAATTAACCATATAATTGAAGGTCACTACATTATTAATAAAAAATTGATTCTCCATTGAAATCCATGTTTACTACAATTAACCATTTTAAACACATAAAATATGAACTCCTAAATGTGATTATTGTATCATTATCTTCCACTTTCACTTCCATTTGAAAATTTCCTCTTAGTTTTTGGAACAAGTTATTATCTTCAACATGAACATAGTATAAATTACTTATTCTAGAAATAACATTTTAAACTATATCTTCTATTTCAATTTACAGATATTTAAATGGGAAAATATAGTTTCATTTTATTCTTATTATTCTCTTATATAAATTTATGAAGTGCCATCATTTTTTAATCATTTTTATATTGACTAAAATTTTAGTACATCTCCATCATTATTCTTCCCTAAAAAACTATATGTAATTTATCTATAATTTCATTAATTTTTTCTATAGTGATCCATGTATTATGTATAGTTTCAACATATTTAATTATATTTTGTGTGGTCATGTCTCCATATAATTCATGAATTCAAATATGATGAATAACCCAAAATTATAAAGATAAAAACAATTATTTAAAATGAAAACAAAATTTTCATTTACCTGTGTAATATTTTTATTCATGAATCATGATTTTTTAATGCATAGTGATGCCTTTAATAGTTATTTTTTTCTAGTTTGTAACTATAAATTATAACAGGAAATTTGGTAAAATCCAGATCCATAAATCTTATTCCTTAAATCCATCCATTTTATGCATCTCTTTAATTTCTTTAGAAATATAGAAATGTTATTTCCATTAAAACATAATAGATTTTATGTTGAATATCATCCATGGATTTTCCATCCAAATATCTATAATATTGAATTATATTATTATATTTAAACCAAAAATTTTCGACTTTATTCCAATTGAAATATCTAAATTCTCTCTATTTAAATCATCATTGAAATATCTATTTATTTACATAATTTAATAGAAATTTAATAGTCCTATGTGGAATATCCTACCAGTTTCACCCATATTGCGTTAATGTGGAAATATTTTGTTTGATCTACCCAATCACTAAACATTGAAATTATTATTATTATTATTATTATTACAATAAAACACATTATTTTTCAATAGCAATCATTTATGAGGTTTTTATTATGGGAGTTTTTTTATCTTGATGTATAAGGAAAAAATTCAGCTATATATCCCCAATTTTTCCCTTTTGGTGGAGGAAACATCATCCCACAAGAAAACATATCATGTAGGTTTATGAGTTTTTTCCATTTTAAAATAATGCATGAACATATTATTTTTCGCAAGGATATTTGTGCTGCAGGTCCCATGGGAAAAAAATTACATGGAAGATCTAAAATCAAAGGCAATGAATGAGTGAAGTATTCATATGATATAATAGTAAAAAATGGTGGGGGTATAATTTATTTTCTTTTTGATATTAGGACCATTAGGTCTTTCATTTAGTCCTATAGGATCTATGTTGGAATTTCAATCCACTAGACCATTGGGTAATATTATATCATAATAATAATGGTCATAGTGGTTTCCTTCTAATACTTATAGGGAATATGGGGTTTGATCCATTCAAAATACTTGAGTGTGTGAGTATTTTAATATCATATTCCACTTTACCTAAACAATGAAAAAATGTGCATTTTATTACCCATTTTAATTTTTATAGAAGGACCCATTTAAATTTTCCACTCAATTAACCATGAAAAACCCATTTATGTGTTTTAATTATTCATATTATTATCCTCACATGACCCAAAAACACATAAAATACCTATACCTGGGTGTTGAACTAGTTTATATTGTTTTATGATTCACACTAGGCCATTGGGATTTAATCTTAAATGATTTTGGGTTCATTAGATTTATTCTCATGCAAGATTTAATTAATGATAGCATAAATCTTACAACTTATAGGATAATATATCACATCATTCAATTTAATTTATTATATCTTACAAGTCTTTAAAACCCTTTCATTAATCTTATGTGATCTGAAGGAAGAATAGTTTAATATTACTCATCACTTAAGACTCACATTATATTTGGCATAAATTTAAGAATTACCAAGGATAATTTCACACATCATTAGAATTTTATACTTATTATTACACATTCCAAATCTCATATCTCTTTCCCAAATTTTTTATTAATTATTCCATGCTTCTTCATTCCTTAATATAATGAATATTGTTGATACAACTTACACAAACTCTGAATTTATTGTGTTAATGCTACAAATAATTTACAAAATATAACTCAAATCCAATAATGATTTCATGAACCTATTTAATATTAGATAGTGATTAATAAAAGAGATTAATTTTACCCATCCATTATTAAGAGTTTATTAGTTATATACAATACATAGAAAGGTTTAGTAATCTAACAAAGAACCTATACATTTATATTTTATCTTGTGTGAAACTATTTTTTTCAATAATTCACTACAACTTAAAATTTTCCTTAAAACCTACCCAAAATACATATTAAATTGTTGTATTATTAAAAAAAATAATGATATCCAAATATACCCATAATTCATCAATAATTCCTAATCACTTTCATTCAAAACCTCAAAAACATCATCAAAACAACCTCCTCCTTACAAGTAACCAAAATTATCCCAATGTGGGCCTCTTGAAACTCTATCAACCAAAAAAAATTGTTCAATTCACATAATTACCACCATTTTGGTTACATGTCAACAAATCCAACCAAAATCTAAATGTCACACATTTCTTTATCGTATGGAAAATAAAGCTTTCATCACCCAATATTTTAACATTATAGTGACCAGAAAAAATAAAACACAAAACATAAATTTGAATTTCACATTACAAACTATTTTATTTTTTTTATAAATACTCTCATAAATATGTATTTTATAAATATGACCAAAAAAATTAAAAGAATTTTATTTAGGATCACTAATATTTCATCCACCTTAAATATAAAAATTAAAAGGTCTAAATAAATTTAATCCCCTATTTTACCATAGAATTCAGTAGGGTTATTTTCACTATAACTTCTCCTCAAAAAATTAATTCCTAAATTTTAGAAACCATCTTTTGGAATTATAATTATTTATTCCCAAAAATTCAAACACATTTTTATAACCATTAACTATTCTACCAATTTATCTTCTTCAGAACCTATATAATATTATAACGACTCGATCTATCTTCTTTCAACACCTTGGATCAATTTAAAAAAAATCCTAAAGTCATATTTTAAAACATGTATCCATTATATAATATCTCTATAATTCACTTATATAAATTTTTTTATCCATTTTCAATTAGCTTATAATTATTGGTATTATAACTTAAACTCCGTAGATTATCCGCTTCCATGATAATAGTACATGTTATTTTGAGTTCATTAGATTCAGATTTTAAATTTACTAATTAATTAATTAAATCACATTCATGATAAATATTTTTCTTCATTTATAGTTTTGTTTTATGATCATCTTCCCAATGATTAATTTTTTGATGCATTCCAGTAAGTTAATTCTCTACTATGAGAAGAGGTATTATCCAATCCACTAAAGTTAATGAGTTGGAACATAGTAAATGAGATATTAATGAATGTTAAAAGCATTAAATGTATCCATCTCACACACTAACTTCCAAAAATTATAAAAAATATTACCAATTCCCAAATACCTTCATTTATTTATTTGATATAAATCACACTTACACAAAAATAAGTAAATAAAAATTGAATAATCTTTTTTGAGTCGTAAAAATTCAAATTAATATAATTTGATACATTAGTCAAAAGCATTGGGGATTATAATTTCTTTATAACCATTAGATTTTAGAACTTTAATTTAGTTAATATTTTTATTCAAATAATCTCTTGTAGCTTCCATAAATATAGTTCTTAGAAGATCAATAAAAAAAGTCATTGTCCTTCTATTTAATTCATTAATCATTTGTAATCATTAATGAGTTTTCATGATAAAAAAGTTTATATTCAATAAAAATCATATCCATATCATCTAGTCACAATGTTTCTAAATAAATTATTGTTCATACCAAATGAATTGTGATAATTATTTTTTATTTAATAAAACATTTAGGAATGTTGAATAAGGCCATTTATTGATCCCCCAATTTTCCTTGACATAACATTATAACTCTAAAAGGGTTTTTATCTATTTTATATTCTTGATTAGGTCCCGTATATCTTATAATTCAAAAACTAATAATATAATTATAAGTTTAATTTGGATATTCAATTTTATTTCTTTCAATAACATATTGAATCAGATCAAGCCATTACCCCTTTGGTTCTTATTCTAACACCACTTGTGGCATTATTTTTCAGTACATGCATCCCATGTATTGTATCACCAATTGAAATAATAATCTCTTTAATAATTAGATAGAATAAATAAATGGTCAAACAGGTACTTCATTATATCCTCATGCGGAGGAATGTTTTTTGTCCAGGGAAACCAAAAATTTTCTTTCAACAAGCTTCCATGATTTCGTAGTACTAATTCTTAAAAAACAAGTATATATTTCATTTTGGATAATTAATTTTTCATTATCCATCTTCTTTAGATTATGTATTATATCCACTCTGACATTTAACCTACTAGTGTATGTTTCCACATTTAAGGATTTATCCATGCATCCATTATCATGATTCCTCTAGTAGAGAAGGGATCTTACACCAGTTTTCATCTATTTCCTTGTTGTCTTATTAATATTTACACTTTGGAATGAATCAACCGTTTCATATTTAAAAAAACCATAGGGCTACCCAGACATTTTTTAACTTGAGAAATCTTTTATCAAGAATTAATTTTTTTAAAATGGAAGTAACATCAATTTTTATCACCAATATTTTATTTCTTTGTTACAGTGAGTTTCATTGTGAATAATTGATATTGGTACTTAATACCCACTCAATTTCTTTCTACCCTAAAACATATTTATCTTGATAAATCAATTTTCCAAAGGAATTGATTTCTATTCTCTCTATACATTCCCCACACTTTCTTGTGGAATGAGTATTCTATTATTTATAAAACCCTTATTCTTCATCCTTAAAATTATTTCTATATGGTGGTGGTAAATATAAATAACACATCTCTAAATAATATCACACATAATGTAGACATTCGTATGTTTAGATGATGTAACAAAATTTATTCCATCTTTATGGTATAACTAACATACACACAACCATTATATTTCATATATCTATATAAAATTACATTATTAATTCAAACTTTTATTGAATACCAAAACTTATATATTTGTAAAAAATATGTTATTGTTTCATCACATCAAAATTTCTAGTTTTTTGGATTTGACTTGGTAAGGTATCATTATGAGGTATCTCCACTTTTTTTCTTTCACTTTAGTTATTTCTGCTCCAACTATTTCTCTTCAAGTATCACAAAATTATCTATTAGTTTGGTGTTTATGAAATCAATCCATGATAAAAAATTTCTTATTGATTTTATCCTCACTTCAAGACATGTTTTTATAGGTATTTTTTTTAAAATAATTTCCCCTATGTATATGTTTCTCTAATTCATGCTAATATCTTCCATGTGGTTTCTCTGCCCTTTCATCTATGTACCCATATTAGTAACAAATTCCTTTTTGTAATTGTCATGTTGTTTAAATATTCTATTTATTAGAACTAATTATTTATTAAATGGACAATCCTCTCCATATATGATCCCCAATTAATATACATTTTCTTGTAAGGATTTAATCACTCATTTATTACTATATGAAAATTATCTGTATTTATAACCTATTATAGTTTTATATTATTTCATCAAATCACCATCCACCATAATAATTATAACAAAATAATTTTTTACATATTTAAAATTGTCTTATAATAATTATCAGAAGAAAAATTATATATATAATAAGTCAAAATTAAATTGAAATATGTATCTTTATCAAGAGAATTATTCTTCTTCCATCTCTTCTATCCTTTTGAAATTTATAAAATATCTACCCTATTACTATTTGGAAACATAACACAACTTAATTTTTAATAATCTTTTGAGGATAAAATTCCAATATCTTAAATTAATATAGGTTTTTTATAATTTATCTCTAATAATTTCCATATCTCAAATTTTTTTGAAATAATGTGTGGATTTATTAAAGAAAATATTATTCATTAACTTAATCACAATATTATACGTCTTTGAATCAAGGGAACTTCAGTTGTGATTTTTATAATGAACATCACCTTTTATATACTCTATGATCTCCTTTCCACAATATCATTGGGAAATGCGCATATAGTTTTCTTGTCCATTAAACACTATGCTATTAAGAATGATATTCCTCATCACTGATTCATTGTTTAAATTAAGACCAATTTTTTTAATATTAAACACCAAGTTTGAACCATTAGGATTTGGTAAAAAATTTAGCACCCAAATGAATATATAAACCATGATCAGGAGGTGAATTAGGTTTAAGTATAAAATAATAAATTTATACTTTAAAGTCCCTTTTCAAACCTTATATTGTCCCATCATTAGGCGTAAAATATTAAATCTTAGAAATTATCAATTGTTAAATTATTCCACATTTATTCTGAAATATAATGCATGAACAAAAAAAGGATTTTAAATGGATCACCACTATAGGAAAATCCATGGAGAATAAACACAGGGACATACTGGTGTTCATGAATCCACAATACTCACATTAATTGGATATATGTTTTACATAATTGTGACTCCGTAATAACATGGACTATGTATATAATTATTTTGGAAAGATCATCTTGATATATAAGAGAAAATCCATCTTTTTTATCCTCCATTCACCATTTCAATGAAGGTAAATTTTGTTTTGAGATATGGGGGTATCTTTATAAATAGTATGCAGGATTGAATCTCTCTATATCATATATCCATAACCGATTCTCCATTGAAATCCATGTTCACTAAACTCTTCCAAATTAATTTTTTATTTGATCAAAAAATCAATAATAAGGGGTGATCATTACCTACCACTTCTAATTCAAGATGATGTTTCCCTCCTAGTATGAGTAAAAATATATTTTCCTACACATGAACATAATAATGATATGTTCTTATAGATAATTATTATTCCAAACTAGATATATCATGTTACACTATGTCTTCCTCTTCAATAGATGAATGAATCAATTGAGATCCATCATATTTTTTTACTGACAATAAAAAGTATTCTAATAAAATTTATTTATAATTGGATCTCATTTGTTTTTTTCTTTATAGATAATAATTTTAAAATAGTTTTATTATATATTTTATAAATAGATGTCTGAATTATTTATATAAATTCAGGAATAATTTCCAACATTAATCTAATAAGTGAGATCAATTTTATAATCCCTAATTCTTCAATATCATTTCTTATGTCTATAATTCATTCATTTTAATCTAGGTAAAATCCTTTTTTTTATCCAAAAACATCAATTTTAAAATCAAACCATGTTCATATTTAAATATACAATATCATTCTACACAACACAAGCATTTTGATTACTATGTGATTCATTGAGTAGTTTATTTAGTATTATGTGGGACATTATATAGAAAAATGATATCATGTGAAATCAAGATCCATAAGATGTATGTTTTCAACCCAAATTCATATAATTCCATTCAATATTATCAAGGAATTTTGAAATATAATTTCTTAAAAAAAGAAAAAATTATTTAGTTTTGAATATCACCGAATAATTAAAAATATAATTGTTCAAGATATGGATAAATATTATTTTATTTATTCCTAGTGAAAATATTAATTTATTTTAACATAAATAACTATATTTTTATCAATATTAATAATTAGTTTTTTATTTAATTAAAAAATTAAATTTTAATTTAATTATCAACATAATTATCATAAGAATAACCATTTAAATCATTCATTAAATTTAAAATTAAAACCACCATTTTGTTGATTATAATATTTTAGAAATTATCTTTTTATGACCCAACACCTCCAGAATTACTCATACATGAATTTTGAAACAATTAAAAAAATAATACATAGAAAACCATACTCTAGTATTTAATAATATTTGTGAACAGGTTACTCAGTTTTAATCTCAGGTGAGACTTAATTCATACTTACACAGTACTTGAAATAACTAAATAAGTTTTATATATCTTTTGGTTTTTGATATTAAATCTTTCTTGGCTTCAAAAAAAAATAATTTAAACCGTTTTGTGTAGATATATTTTAATATTAATATCATTAAATTTATTTGAAACTCCATTTATCACAGAATGGTTTATCAATGACATTTGTTGATCACATGTTTCGTTATAATTTTTCATTTATTCATATGAAAATAAATATTATTCTTTCTTTCATAACATTATTCCTACATTATCTAAGGTTATACATGAATTAACTTGACTCTACACATAGATACAAAATATTCAAATTCATATTTTTTTAGGTTAATGTCATAAATCCTTTTAAAACATAGAGATAATAATATTTATAATTATATTACATGTTTAATATTTGATACATTTATTAAAATGTATTAATGAAAAAAATACCCTAGATAAATTAGAATAGTGTTACACATTAAATTGTAAAATCTTTCTAATCCTATAGAGAACTTGTAAAATTTTATTTAGTATAACATTATACTACATTTTACCACAATTAACCTCATCCTAATATAAATACCTTTATACCCAATCCAACTCCTTATTGTGCTAAAATATTCCAAAAAATTATTCCTCAATTCATATAAACCAATAGTTCTTCAATAAAGACTATTATCTTTCCTCTAAAACTTCATAAAAACTGTTGAGACATCCACCACTTCATCCACAGAAACAATAATCCAAAGTAAGATATCTTCAAACGCTGTCAATTGAATCTCAAAATATTCAATGGGATTAAAAACCTCCATTTTGGTTGGATGTCAAACAATCAAAGAATAACCTCAATGGTATGAATATCTTCATTTTCATGTATCCTATAACTTAATTAAGGTTAAAAATTAAAATTACCATAATTGAAAATATATATAGAACAAAAAAACTATAAGTTTCATCATTTTTTTATTATGAAGTGAATTAAGGAATGAGAACCACATTTGATAATTCAACATACTTAATTATTTTGGAATGTGTGTATTTTCTTTAGAGAGGTTTATTTGGATTAGATATGAATATTTATTTGGATTTTTAAATGGATGAATTATTTATTAAATTATTTTTCAACTATATTATTGTTATAACTCAATTGAGAGGTATTTTATTTGATGTTTTTGGTGATTGGTTGTTATATAATTAAAATTTAAAATTATGTGTTTTATATTTACAAGGATTAAAATTCTTGAAGGGGTATTTAATATAGAGGTTTGGGGTTTAACAATTCTTATGCTAAAAATAAAACAAAATATATAATCATATAGGATAGATCATTATATTTTATAACCCAATCAAAAAATGTTTTGATTGATTATTGATAAAAAATGATGTTTTGATGATTTTATTTCAATCATGTTGTTAGGTATAAATGTTGAGAGACAAAGTATATACATTATTCATATTTTTTTTTGTAAGAGAATAATTAATTGTTCAGATTCATAGTCAAGAATATCATGCAATTCAAATGGTGTTTCTTATATTGTGTTTCCTAGTTAGTATCATAGTTTACAAAACTACGAAAAGGTATTTATGTTATACTATTTTAGGTAAAACTTCCAAAAAAACCTTTACTTAACTCTAATAAAACCTATTTTTCATAATGAATATATTTTAGGTGATTTTAGGTTGATTTTTTGTTGTGATTCATATATTTATATATATGTTAATAAAATATATTTGATAAAAATTAAGTCAATGGATGAAACCTCTATTTATTCTTCAATATATATATATATTAATATTAAAGATTGGTTATTTAAAATTATCAGATCAATGAATGAAGTAATTTTTTTACCTTTAAAAAGAATAAAATATTACATATGTGAGATATATTAATTTTTGAATGAATTGGGATATATAAATTGTAGATGATTTTACACTTTCAATATAAATTTATTGTGGTTGGTTTATATTTCTGTTAATCTATTTTTGGTTATTATTAAAATTCTTATACATTTAATAGTAACAGATTTTTAATGGAAAATATTTAGTGTAATATTTTTATAGATTATAAAATTGAGAAAATTACATAATTAATTCTATGAGATTAATTTATGTTTAATAGAGGTAATGAATCCTTCATTTCCAGGATGTCGTCGCACTCCCCTGGAGAGCAGCATTTCTAGGGTTCCGCATTTCTGTGGCCCCTTAACCGGGCACCGGCCATCACTCCGGCCTCGATGTATTCTATCATATTTGATTTGCGCCTTGTCTCTAGTCATGTTTTTCAATGATCCTCACTCATTCTCATCTGCTCGGGACCGATCTTGTGATATCGACTTGTTTCATCTCTCTCGTTCCTGGATGTACTACGGGTTTTCCTCACTTGATCTTGCTCTACTCCTCCCCCATCTGATGGCCTTGACATCTCTGGCGTCACTCTTTCTCAGCTGCACGACCCCCCTCCGCTAGATCGTCTCAGATCTGGACCTCCCTGCGCGGTTGCTACTCGTTCGTGCGGTGACATATGAGGATGACAGTGGCGGTGTTCCCGGATTCTTCAGAGGCAATTTGTGTCAACCTTGTAGGGAGATTGACTCAGATGGGGATGCTTTGTTGATGCGTTATAGGATTGTGCAGTTGAGTTTAGTGGGTCGACAGTGCTTGTGGTCCTTCTTCAGATGGAAGTTGTGCTTCTTTGACTCGCGATGTCAACCTGATCCGGGGTGGTTCTCGTGCGGGTTATGTTTCAGCCACTTCATTTTGTGGTGGAGCATTATCCAGGGAGCAGAAATTTTTTACAATCTGGTTAAGGACATAAGGGACTTGGGGTTTTGGGCCGCTGCAGATTTTCATGTTCAGGGGATGTCTGGTGTGGTAGTGTTGGTTTTCTTAGGATGTTTGATGAGGAGGTGGTGATGTTTTTGCTTTTTTTCTGATTCTTTGCTTTTGATGTTATGGTGTTTCACTTATCAGATGTGATTCTATAGAATCCATTCTGTTGGATCTGATTGACACTGGGAAGCAGATGTTTTGGTGGGAGATCGATGCTCGTCTCTCCGCATTTCCTTGGCATGTTCTGTCTTCCATATTGCGTCGGGTTGGTGACCTTGAAGGAGGGATGGGTGTATTGGAACCCATCATTCAGCTGTTTGTTCTTTTGGATGGATAGGTACCCTGATTTATTTTATGCACGGTGTTCTCTGGCAGATGTTGCGGCACATCAGGTTAAAGGTGCAGTGAGTCTCTCATTTTCACCATTGGGGGGGGGGGTGGTGTCTCGAAATAGAGATAGGTGTGCTGGCGCCTATGGTCCAGTCCTCCTCTCATATTTCATTGTGAGTTGGAGTAGTGCTCTGCCTTGGCTGTGTTTCTAGCATGACACATTTCATCACAGAGGGGGTGACACATCATCTTTCCTGACTTCCTTGTTTCATTTTTCGACTAGGGGGGGGGGAAATAAGACTTTCTGGCTTGATCCTGCTATGATTTTTTTTTCATTTTACTTTTGGATCTCGGTATGACTGTGTGCCCTATTTTGTTAGATTTTCTACATATGTCTCTGTAATTGGTTCCTCCTTCCCTTCAAAATGACTTTCTTTCTTCCATTCAATATACAGGGGATTTCCCCCTTTACCTTTTAAAAAATAATAAAGGTAATGAATGATTTATTTTAATTTGGTTAATTTGTGGATTTTTTCTTTAGTTTAACATTATTGTCATTGAACATTGAAATAAATGATTTTTTTGAAATATGATACCCTTGATAATAGTGGAGATATGTGGTATGAGAGAATTTATTTTCATTTATTAATGATTTTATTTACATAAAATATGATTATTATACATTTTAATTTTTATTATTAAATTTATTATAATTTTTTTAATGATTTAAATAAATATTTTAAAAAAGAGGATATATTTTTATGCTATGATGAGATTATTTAAAAGGAATTATAGTAAAATATATGTATTTTAGAAGTAGTTTTCACATGGATATAGGGATTTTAGGGACACTTGGTGAACTTATATAAATAATTACATATGTTTTAATTGGTTTATTTATATTTTATGAACATGAGGTTGATCTAGAGGTGATGATCTATGGGTGTAGACATATTAGGAAATGTGATTTGATTCTTTATATGAAAATATAAATTGATTAATAGATTTATTTGTATATTATAGATGTGATTGTTATATTAAATGATATTGATGTTCTCCTATTATTTTTATATTTTATATTTAGATGATTGTATTACCTCACAATGATGTGGTATAAATGGATGTTTAATTAAAGAAAAAAAGAAAAATTGTTGATGTTTGTTTCATAAAACAATATAGTTTTTATTATTTTTATAGCTCTGTGGTCATCATAAAATTTAATTTCTATTATTACTACTATAGTTCATTATTATTTTGATTATATCTAATCCATTATTATAACAACAGATTATGTTAGGTGATTACATTAAATATGAAAATTGTGATTTGAATGATTGTGGTTCTGGAAACAAATGTGATGATAGTTGTGGACTGGTAGAGAATGTTTTATTGAATAAAATATTTATCTTTATTGGTTTTTGTGTATAAAATAATTATTAATATATATTTCATGAAATTTTTAATTATTATGATTATTCATTTGATGAAATATATTTTATAATAACCCTACAAGAAGTACTGGAACACACATCCATTTCATTGTAGATTGTTCTTGGACATACAATATTGGGTTAATGGGGGGTTAATGAAATTAGTTTATCATGAAGATGGTCTATCTAGGAGTAGGATGAACTAATCACTATTATATATTATTTATAGATTATTTTTTAATTAAAATATTGTTCTTTTCAAATAATATTATACATTGTTTTTGTGTTATACTCTATACACATGTTCATAAAAAATATATGAGATTGTTTATTAGTATCTTATGTAGTTTATTATTAGATATAATTATTGTTTGGGGTTCATATTAAATATAAGACGCATTCTCCCATGTTAGTTTTTTAGTACTAATGGTTATAGTTTCCACCCCATGGCCTATTTGAGGTGGTCTTAAAATGATAATTCTGATCAATTTTTAGACATAAGAGGTCTGAATTTGACGGTGGATCATGATAACCATGATACAGACTAATCATTTACAGAACCCAATTTAGTATCACAACCTACAATAGATAAATTATTTCTAAATTCTCAACTGAATTTGAGTTGTAAATTAAATACAAATGAGACTAATTCATTAATGATTTTATAACCATAAATATAGAAACAAAACCTACTAATGACTTCAAAAATATTGATATAGAATCCATGGAAATATATTCTCACTTCCCACAATGATTATATATGGTACATAATTAACAAGATGAAACACGATTCTTATCCTTTAACTAATGATATGTAAGGTATCCAGACATAAATTCTACGATATCCCTCTTCCCTCATGACCAGTAGATTTTTTTATTTCATGGAACAAAATAATTTTACAAGGATTCATGGATAATATTAAGGAATACAACTCATGTAGAACCTCATCCCATGTTATTTATGTTACAAATATCTATCCATAAGGATAATTATGATGTCACACATATTACATCTAACTAATAAAAGTGACTTCATTCATTATTTTATCTCTTTATACATATTCTTTTTGATTTCCAAATTTTGAAACAATTACATACTACATCAATATAGAATTTACTATTATCTTATATAGTAAAGATCTTCCTCCATCATCCACCTTGGGAGAGTGAAAAGATAAAATTTATTCTGTTATCAAACACTCCTTTCTTACTTCCTATACATTATCAAAATAATTTTTTATGTTGTTTGAATAAGCTATTAAATTAAAGTTTATTGGGGTTTTATAATGTCATTGTGCTGAGGAAACTCATATAAATTATATGTTTCATGTTTATTTTTATTATAATGAGTTTATAGGATAATATCTAACAATTAATATAAATCTTAAAGTTCTCACTATAATTATAATAGTTTTATAATTTAATGGTAGTACCCAAAATGAAAGTTTAATTACATAAGTAATATAATTACATTAATGAGTTAAATGTATTATAGACCAATAATAAATTTCTACCCATTCACACATCTAAACATATCATAATCCATTTTGTGAAGATTCAAAATGAAATTTGATATTGAATCTCATACCGAGGAAAAGAAATAATTACTATAGTATTTATCATCCCTACGTGGCATTCAAAATCCACTAGAGGAAAATGAATTTAATTAAAATCACAAGCATTCATGTTTATAGTTTATAAATTAGTCAAAATTTAAAATAATCTATTCATATTCATATTATAAAATTCTACTATATCATTAAAGATATGTACCTCTAAAAAATTATTAGTAACCACTAAGAAACCAACGCACTAATGTTAGATAAATAAATAACTACATGATTTTGATAAATAACAAATATAATAGGATAAGCCCCTCACATGTAAAATAAACACCCCAATTACATACCATACAATTGTTATTGAAGAATATTTCTTTATAAAATCCTAAACTTTCTTTGATGTTACTTATCTATCCATCAATAAAAAAAGTTATACTCATAAAAAACAAATATATAGTTAACATGATAATATCTAAACACATAATGAATCAATACAATAAATACAACTTGTGTTCTTTTATAAATTTCAATGGGAATCACTAAGAAAATAGAATGTTAATACTAACATAATAATTTTTATTTATAACATTATTATCCTTCACTATCATATAAATATATCCTGATCATAGTTAAATCTTTTTCAACAACCTTTCATCATTCAAATAATCAACTACTTATTAATCCTTAATAGAGGAAAACCATTTTTTATTTTCACTTAGTAAAATAACTCATAAAAAATGAGGTATAATAAACATAAATAATCATTCATATATTATTATAAAACTGTAGTCTATAAATAAGTAATTTTTTTAATGAATCACCACTTTATCATATCATCATTTCGTATTTGTTACTTTTGAAACACCATGGGCTCCATTTGATAAGAGGGATGGGAAATATTGTACAGATATAGATATGATTTTATGAAAACCAAAATATTTTACCATGGAAGTATTCCTATAATCTACTATAATAAAAAATAAGAAAATCATTTATAATATCCAGAAATGCTATAATCTGTACCATTATTTTGAATAACACTAAAAGTAACTATTGGGATGTAATACATTATGGATCAAAATAATAGTGAATAATAGTATATAATCTATCCCCAAGGAAAAATACACATTCACTTCCCTGACATGTATATATATATCTCTATATATTTTGGTAAAAATAAACACAATCCTATTGATAATAAAACCAATCTATGTTATGAATTATATTTTGTGGTAAAACATATTGCGTGTTTAAGTCTCATATTAATTTAATCCATCATATTGATATCCCAATTCAATGAACATTCAACCTAAAATAATAATTGAAGTTTCTAAATGTTGATGAAAACACTCTATTATAATTTTTAATCCTCATGATTGGGTATTTGTGATAAATGATTAGGATAAATTATTATTTTTTAAAACATAATCATAATTACAAATATGTAAATAATACCTCAAATAAAAATGGTCTTTAGATGTAGTCAATTAAAATTTAATAAATTATTCCTTGACTAATTCTTCTTTATCTATAACCATACTCCCCACCATTTCATTCCCTCCAAACAACTCCGGTCCTCTCATAATGAGGAATGTAATTTTATTGAATAATTATAGATGTTCCATTTACATGTGATCTAAAGGTTAATTGATTGAGTAACTATTGCATTATTTTCAAGAAAAATATGATGATATAGTCCATGAAAATTACTGGGTGGTATATATAATGTCTAAGTATGGTTAATTCTATACTAAAAACCAAATTAAGAAGGTCATAAGAACTTTAAATGAATTTTATAATTGTAAAAATAATGTACAATGTTTAAATTCCAACCAAGTGGATGTGTACTTCCACCTATAGTAAAATAATACTATGGGGAACCTTGAATAAATATAATCATTGCCCCAAAATTTTGTTAGATAAATGATATCTTTTTGATATATCCCATCTATATGTAAAATCATGCTCACTCTTATCCAGAATAAAACTTATTTGAGGTAATGAATTTCAATTATTTCATCTTTCTTGATCACCTTTATTTGAATCAGGGGTTACCAATTAAGTATGGATCTTTTTTTAATTGGTTTAAATGTTTAAATATTGAATAATGTGAATCCTCGTTGAGATAGTGGATGTATAGACGGTTTCTGAGGCTTGTTTGGAATTTGGAACCTAGTTTTGGAGATGAAATGAACATGGCACAAAGTAAGTGAAAATCATGTTGGGTCTGTCACATAGCCTAACAACCATGTGAGGCCTAGGTAGAGAGAATTATGAGTCCTCATGGTTTGATGAAACTCTGAAAGTGGAGGCATACATCGCTTTGGGTCAGTCGACAATTTTAATAATGGTGTTTTAATGGTTTCCTCATGGTTAGTGAAACCGTGTGAGGTAACTGTGCAGATTCTCATCTCTAATAGGTAACCATGCATGGTTGGTGCATAGTTTATCAAACCATGTGACTAATTTGATTTGAGTAATTTTATAAATTTATATTAAATTTAATATATTTTAACATAAATTTTTTTTCTTCCTCCCGCACATCCAATAACTTTTTTGAGAGCTCCCTTGGAAGACTGAGTTTAGATTTGAGGAATGATGTTGGTATGATCTCCTATTAAAGCATGTAATGTATCAATCTGTATTCACGAGTGAGTAATTGATTCTTTTTTATCAATTTTTCTTTCTTATTCCTATCGACACTATTTAGGTTCAAGGTAATTTTCCATAATTTTATGTTCTTCCTTTGTTCTTTATTGTTCTCCAGATATTAGTTTAATATGGAGTTGATATTGGATGAGCACACTACTACCTAGCTAATATTGAGGATGTATTATTTTACCTTTGGTTTTGGTGAATTATAAACCTATATTCCATTAAACGACCCGGACTACTGTCTGACATTACCCCAGAAATAAATTGATTAATTAAATTAAATATAGTGAGACCATTTATAAAATCCTTTAGTGTCCTAAGTGTTTATTTGGAGGTTTTTCCCCAACCACAACCTCCCAGTTGGTGTTCCTTATGAATATACATTATGTAACCCTATTAAACCACCATAGGGTGATTTTATTTATTCCTACATAAATTAAGACATTTAATAAATGAATTGAATTGAATTAGTTCAATAATTTATTGGTTACCTCCATAACATGTTTATGTTATTGATTAAATTGTTTTTATGGAACTTATAATGATTAAATGTCTTTGTTATCAATTTGATAAATGAGTGGGTATACTCTTTTGTTTCATTTGATTATGATCATGGTTAGACTAATGGGTATACTCTTTGATTGTGTTTGGATTTAAATTTTTTTATGAGTGGGTAAACTCATATCAAATGAAAGGGTATATTTTATGAAGTGATAAATAGTATAAAATCGTGATTGAATGAATAGATTCATAGCATGATGCTTATTGGTTCTTGAATGTGGTGGAAGATTCATAGGATTGATTAAGATCATTAGGACTTGATTTCTTGGGATTCCATGTGCCATTATACCAATGGAACTATCTTTCTAAGACTCTCATAGGACATATTCAATATAAAATTCTCATAGGACTACCACCAGTCCTTAACCGAGTTTTCATTGAGATTATCCTAGGACTCAACAATGATTCATTGGTCATATACAAATTTTATCTAGACATTTGTGGTACAAAACAGTTATTATACATTACATCACTGAGAAATATGAGATTTCTGGTTGAATAGGATGGTTGTAGATGTCCCAAAACATTATGTTTATAAATCATGGTCATGGTTGAAATGATTCAATGGATTTTACAGCTTGTATGTAGTGCTTACTATCTTTCCTTAGTAAATGTCTTGTATAGGATCTTAACCATCTTCTATAGGTTCCTTTGGAAGCTAGTTTCATGTTTCACTTTTATTAGTATATATTCCACAAGCACTTTAAATTTATTTACTTGTTTAAAATTTACCTTCACACTGTTAGCATGTTATATTTCTGAACATTGATTTTTATAGATCATTGGGAGGTTCTCTAATAGGAATGTCTCTCACACCCAGTTTGGGCCCCCATTGGGTACAAAAATAGACTATTTTGATGAAGGTTGTGATAGGTGAAAACCCCATATCCAGAGGGTTGATTTTGTAATATTCATAGGAGAATGAAATTATGAGACCGTGCTCAGGATCTTGATGATATTCAGATATATCATTTTTTTCCTTTTGGTATTTTTGGATACATGTATTTTCATGTACTGCAATAGACTTATTTTGTCTATTTTGTAAGACTCAGGACTTGTGTCATCATTTTGTATCTGATAAACATATGGAATTGTTATTTATATAATCTTTTCTTGTTTATGTGTTTAATTTCTAGTTGTTTACTACTTACTCTACTGGTATGTTATGTACTTTCCATTATGTTACTCTGTTTTGATGAGAGAATAGTCTCCCCACTAACACCCCTAGTCCCTCTGTGGTGTGATATATATACCTACTCATGTTATAAATTTTTTTGTTATGGATAGAGAAAGTGACATCATATTTCTATTCATATGGAGTATGGGAAAATATGGAATGGAAAGTGAAGCACCATTTTATTCAATTATTCAATGTGAATTTGATGTCGAAAGAATTATTTCGGCACCAAATATTGGCTCATCAGGTGTTATGTGACCTAATGGATTGGATCTAGGTGAACCATTAGTTAAACCTTTTTAATAAATGAATGATAGAAATTAAATATAAATAGAATATGAATTGAAATGGAAATGTTAACATGGAAATAGATTCTTGACTAGGAGCAAGATTTTTAGTGGGTAAGAGACAATGTCTCTAATGGTTTTTGGTGAATTTTCTTTTACAGTCACAGATTTAGGAGTAGGTTGTGTTGTATGACCTCGTTTTAGGAGGTTGTTTAACTCTTAAATGATTTTGAGTTGCGAGTATTGATGTTGTTCATATTTTTGGAACTCATTTGATTTTGTTAAGGAATGACTCCATGTCGAACTCCAATCATACGCCATGGAGGAGGGAACAACCACACTCTGTAGAAGGAAGGCCTTGGGATACTAGTCCATCCTTCTCTATTTCCAGATATGGCCCCAACTATTGTCCCAGATGTAGGTGATGAGATATAGTTTTATGATGGATTCTTTTGTTTCATGTAGACTTTTCAGGGAGCACTAATTCCTGCCTTATCTATAGATTAATTGTGACATATCTTCTAACTATATAATCCTACCACATTTTCAAGGGATTATATTCCATAAGATATTAATCTGTGGCTTAGAAATACTATATCAATATTCTAGGACCTTAATACACCTCATGATAGGATAGATAATATTGCGACTTACCTGATTTATGGTGTTGAAAAGAGATGGTGGGATGTTCTGAACTGGGATAATAGGCTTTGAGATATGGTTTGTGTGTAATTTCAAACCCTATTCTATGACTATTTATTCCCCGAGACTCTGAGGACAGAGCAAACTAGTGAGTTCATTTTTTGAGAGTAGGGCATGATGATAGTCCTAGAGTACCCAACACAATTTATTGAGTGGAAAACGTTATTGCTGACTTACCATAATGATAGTCTATTGAGAGAGAGAGACACATTGAGGAAGGTCTCTGACATTCAATCATATTTTAGGTCTACGTGACTAGGTTTAACTCTATTACTAAAATTGAAAATCGGTTTCTAATTTGAGTGAGGTACATAAGGGATGTTGGAGGTGTAGAGCTGGGTGGTATAGTCTATCGAACTAGTAGTTCTAAGTCTAGTAGCATGATGTGATGTTTTGAGGCTTCCTAGAAGAAGGGAATAAGTATTCCTATGAGTATGGTAGCTCAATGTTCAATAATCAATGTGGAAGGTGGGACAACATCAAGAATCTGTGTGACCATGACCCAATCAAGGGATGATATTAATGCATTATGGAACACATGAAACATTTTTGAAAGACCTTCCCTCCAGCTAGGATTGTAGGGGGTTCAACTCTAACACCAAGTTCAGAAGTGAGCTTCTCATTTCTTTGTCAGGCAAAGAGATGGATCAGTGAAGGAAAATTAGGCCTAGAAAATGGTGGTCATGGTTGTGGTAGCTAGACACAAGTAATTCAGAGACATTAGAGTGGGACAACATCAAGAAATGAGGTTATTTCTCCGGTACATGGTTAAACAGAGATCTTTTCTATACATCCTACCCCTGAGGAATAGGGTGTTAAACCATCAATGGGTGAGAGGTTCAATCATAGTTTCTTTTACTATAGAACATACTCTTTTTATATATTTTCATTTCACAGTTTCATATCTACTCATGTGGTGACAATCCTTAAGATAATAAGTACACACTCAGGTCATCACTAGAGTAGAGTGACATGGATGTTTATTAAATCATGTTCATCTCAATTATCGGGATGAAATATAATAGAATTTGGTTTTTTGACACGGTAGTTAGTTTGGTTTTGGTTTTCATTCCAAATTCCTTGATGGTGAGAGTCTGAATCAGGGGAGTGTCACAAGCGTGTCTATGTTGAATTTTATTTGTATACTTTCCTTCGATTACTTGGGAACTCATATGGTTGTGATCATTTCTTGGGTTCCTGTTTATGTGTCAGTGCTTTCTTAGAATCACGAAATTAATAAGGATGGATAGGTATGAAACCCTTGAGTAACACCATTAGTCATGGATGGAATTCATTTTTAAGGATAGAACAATCACAAAATTTCTTATGTGGTAAATCTATATGATTAGTTAATGACAGTGCATCAGCAGGTGAATCTAAGATTCAATCAAAGAAAGTCAACCATTAATGGATAGACTGATTTTCATGGAAATATTTGGTATCCCCTTAGTGTGACATTGTTTAGCGATGAGCATGTAACCTATATTAACATCAAGCGTGATGCATTAATAGAGCATTGGTCATGCACTAAAACAAAGTTTTAAATGTTTTTTGGATTTTCTGGGTGGATTTATCAGTGTTTAACACTAACACATGGTTTTTATCAAGGCATGGTTAGTCCTGAGGGATAATTTGTTTCTGAAGTAGGAAGTCCATGCATGGATTCTGGGGCACTAGCCATTTTCATCTTACATAACCATCATGAGAAATCTACTCTGAGCTCATTTAGTTTTTTAAAGTGTCCATGTTGGCCTAGTACTGAAAACTCACTTGTAAACATGTAGTTTGAAATATTGGGTTAGTTACTTAGATTCCATTTAAATGAATCCTAAGTTACTATAGAATTTTTTTGGTCTCAAAGGTGATGTTTAAAAATATAATGATTCCATTGGGATGGATCTAGGTTTCTCCCCTGTTCATGTTGAGGAATGAAATTTTTAAATGATCGTGCATTGTTTTGACCAAGTAAAGTCACCATATTTTTTTATAAACATACCTAGATGTGTTCTTCATAAAATACGTATTCCAGGGAAGAAAGTGTTATAATTAATTTTATAATATGTCTTCCATCTAAGATGATTATTTTAAGAATAGTTAGTCATGGTGGATTTAATTTTTATCCCATATCTTTGATGTTTATGTACGTAAGAAACAAGTTTAAACATGTTTCTAGGTAAAGGAAGGTGGGGTAAAAAGGTTGGTAGTGTCCTTCATGAAATCATGTGTGACCAGTTTTAGTTTTTTAGATCTAGATTAGACTGTTCCATTATGGTGAGTCCGCTGATAACACCTCATATGTAGTTTATTTCTCCCAGTTAAGTAATTCAAGGCAATCACATAACTTGAATATTTAGTTGCGTGATTTTTATGACAATTCTGAGGATGGAGGTACCATGGTTCAGAAATGAAACCTATTTGTGATAAAATACATGATGGGGAGTACCAATCGATTGAATTTTAAATATTCTTCAAGGTGATCGTGTCTCAATCTAAATGGGCTTTCCTGTATTGGTTTCCAAGTATGAAGTAGGACGTAGCTAGTTTTGTTATGAGTAGTTCCTCTTGTTAGCATGTGAGGGCGGTACATTAGTGACCAGTAAGACATTTATAGTAGATACATATTCCTATGTGGAAATGGAATGATGTCACAATGGATTTTTTGACTGGTTAATCAAGGTCGTATAGAGGTAATGACGCAGTAGGGGTTATTGTTGACATGTCCACAAAGATTTTTCATTTTTTTAAGATTAAGGACACTTTTAGAGGGGATGGTCATGGAAATATGTATATCTGCTAGATGGTATAATTTACTGGGTCCCACAAATTATCATTTAAGATAGGGATGTCCAATTTATGTATCATTTCTATAAAAGTTTGTAGAGATAAGTAGGTACATAGGTTCTTTTAAGCACACCACACCACCCCCAAACTAATGGTCAATTAGAGAGTTCTATAACTGGGCTAAATGAAATAATATGATTATGTGTTCTGGATTTTGGTGGATATTGGGAGAAGAAAATACACCATGTTGATTTTTCCAACAATAAAAGTTATCATGAGAAAATATAGATGGAAACTTATGAGACTTTATATGGTAGGACATATCGATCTCCAATGTTTTATTTAGTGGAAGCCAATACTAGTTTACAGGAACAACATCACGAACATTAGACTTTTGAGTAGGTCCTGCTAATTTAGAAGTGGATGGATACTACATTGTCTGGACAAATTTTTTTTGATGATAGCCGCAGATGAACTCTATAGTTTGAGGTCAGTGATCAAGTCTTTTTTATTTTTTCAGAAAGGCTGGGACACATGATAATTAGGATATATGATAATCTTTCACCATAATATGTTGGCTCATTCGATATTATGGAGATAGAATGGTCAGTAGCATATCCGTTGCAGTTAAATAAAAGGTACCAAGATAAGAATGATTCCTTCCACATATCATAGTTTTGTCGTTATCACATGGACCATATCATTAGTTTCAACCTAATGTGGTTCACCTAGAGGTTGATGATCCCTTTGAGGGGCTTCCAATTCCTATCATTGATAAGACCTCTAATTTTCGTAGAGGTTGGCTAGTTCCTCTAGTATGGGTGTTTTGGCATCACAACCATTTATAGGATGAGACATGGAAGTGGGATGTTGATGTATGTGCTCTGTGGTCAATGATGTTCTGAGACAAATCACGACCACCCTTTAGAGAGAAATTCGAGGATGAATTTATTTAATGGGTGAATATTGTATGATATGGGGCTTTAATATGAGGTATAGATTTTTTTTTTATTTTGGTCTAAATGTTTAAATATAGAGTATTGTGTATTCGTATTGAGGTCATGTAGGTATCGGGGGTGTCTAGGGGTTGTTTGGAGCCTGAAACCTGGTTTTGGTGTTGAAATAAGACTGGCACATAGTTAGTTCAAACCGCGTGGGGCCGACTACATGGTCTGAAAATCCATGCGAAGCCAGGGAAGAGAGCAGTAGAAGCTAAAATAATTTGATGAAACTGTGCGAGTGGAGGAACAAGACCATGACAATTGGTCTACAATTTAAATAGATAATATGTTCTCAGTTTCCAAATGGTTAGTTAAACCTTTTGAGGTTACCATATAGGTTCCCTTATCCTATAGCTAACCATGAATTATTGGCGCATGATTCTCCAAACCATGCACTCAAGCCATGCAACCACATTTATTTGAGTAAATTAATAATTTTAATTTAAATTAAATCTATATGGACCAAAAACATTTTTATTCTTCATTTATAGAGAAGAACCCTTTTGATATCTCCCTTTGATGGATAAGATTATATTTGAGGTATTTTCTATATTTGAACTCTTATTCAAGAATGGAAACTATCGTTGGATCAACATTAGTGAGTAAAAAAATACATTTTTTCCATTAATATCTCTCCTTCCTATTGACGATGATATTTTGGTGGAAGATGATTTTCTATATTTCCTAGTTCATCATCGGTTCATCAGTTTTCTCACTATTTATTCTGAATCGGGATTTAATACTGGATGATCACTCTACTACTAAGCTATGTTAGGTGATCTAGGATTTTTCCGTTTGTTATTTTTCATTATAAACATGGCTACCATTATTCTACATGCTGAAATTTCCATCACAGGCTCAAAACTAAATTGATTAATTAAAATATATGGAATAACACTTGTTAGTTATTCCCTTATGTTCCCGGGTGTTGAGTTGGAGGTTGATTCCCCACCCATGGTCACCCATGGGGTGTTCCCTATTAATCTGAATTTTTAAATCCATGTTAGACCACCCAGGTGGTGCGTTGATGGTTTCCAAGATAATGGAATCCCATTAATAAATCAATTTAATTGAATTAGTTGAATAGAATATGGGTTTCCTCCTTATCTTTTCAATGCTTTCTATTAAATTGTTCATATAGAATATATAATTCTTAAATGAATTTGTTATAAATTTTATAAATTTTTGGTGTAATTTTTGGTTTTTTTTATTGTGATTGTGGTTAGTTGAGCGGGTATTCTATTTTATTGTGTTTAGATGAAAATGGTTTTATGTGTGAGAAGACTCATATTGAATGAAATAGAAAATGGTTTGAAATGATAAATGGTATGAAATGGTGACTGAATAAATTTGTTCCTTGGATGATGATCCTTGGATATTGAATGTGGGTGTGAATTCCTTTGAATGGGTAAGGTCATTGGGTGTTGAATCCATGGGATTCCTTGGGTGTTCCTACAACTTTGGCATGGCTTTCTTCGACTCGCATAGGACATGTTCAATATAGCATGCTCCAAGGACAATAACTATTGCCTTATTGAGATTCTATGGGGATGCTCCTAGGACATGACGAGGATACCTTGGTCTTCTAAAACATAGATCCAACACTTTGTGGTGTGAAAATTGGATTATATGGCACGACCATGTGAAATATGAAATGCTTGATTGAACAGCTTGGCCAGAGATGGTCTAACACTTTATGTTTGTATGAAAAGGCCATGGTTGAAATGGTCTTATGGTTTTTAACACAAGGTCGTGGTTCATAACATATTTTACTTGTAGGTTCCTTGAATAGGAGCTTGAAAATATTCTATTGGAAGCCCAGAGAGGTTAGTTTAGTGTTAAACTTTTAGTAGTGGATATTCCACGAGAAATATTCATTGATTTACTACTTTCTTGTTTACATACACACTACTAGCTTGTTTTATTATACAAACTTTATTTGTATAGATTTTTGGGTGGTTGTATAATGGAAACTTCTCGCACACCCTATCTATTGGTTACCTGAATAAACTATTTGGATGTAAGTAGATATAGGGAAAGTTCCCACATCTCAAGGGTCGATTTTGTACCATGCTTAAGAGAAGAGGAGCAGAGGACCAAGATGAGGATCATGATGCTATTCAGAGATATAACTTTTGGTTGATTAATATTCTTGGACACATGAGTTTTCTTGTACTACTATAGAACTATATTTTCTATTATATTAGACTCATGAAAAGTATCATTACATTGTTTCTAAGACACTTCTGGCATTGTTATTTTTATATTTTGTCCTTGTTTATATATATAAATTTTCTAGTTGTTTACTTTTTCTACAATGATTATCTTATTGAATTTCCACTATGTTACAATAAGGAGATGAATTAATAGTGTCTCCAATTACACACTTTGGACCTCATTTCTAGTTGGCTGCCACTAGAATTTTTGGAGATGCACTTGAGGCAATGTGATTGACCGGCCTCAGGGAAGCATTGAGTGGTATCCAAGTCTGTGACATTACCACCTCTCCACATGTGTTTAGAGTAAAAATCTAACATGAAATTAAATATTTGGGAAACAGTCTATGATAATTTTTTGATATATTTATTCGATGTCTGATCATAAAATTTTAGAATAAAAGGGAAAATTTACAATCCTCAACCCAAAATCTTACACAGAAGTACTTACATATTAAAATTTTAATAATTTTTGTAATATATTTATCTCAAAAATCATTAATATAAAATCTTTCAAGGATTATTTTTAATTCCAAGTCCATTAATGTGAAGAGATAATACGATATATTAGGGAATGATTCCAAAAATATTATTCTTAACATTGAAACAAGTTCACTACAAATGAAATCAAATACTCCACCTCTCATTAAAAGAATACAGTGTTTTAGTGGTAGGTTTTTCGCGGCCTTTTTTTGAAAACGGCCACAAAAAAATCTCTGGAAATTTATTAATTTATTTTAAATATCTTCTAAATAAAAAATTTTCAATTTTTTAGCGGCTATTTTTTAAAAAATACAGCCACGAAATAGCAGCGATTTTTTCAAAACCACTGCAATAATTTAAAAAAAATTTAAAAATTATTTATTTATTATTTATTATTTACAATCAAATATAGTTTATTATTTATAATTTCAAATATTTTTAATGTGTCAATTAATAAATTTTTATAATTATTATTTAATAGTATTTTTAAATGGAAAACAAATCATCAATAAGTAGAAGATCAGACTTCGACATCAAATGGCCATAAATTCTAATCCAAGAGTCTATTTCTGCTTCAAAACCAGTAAAATCAAAGTTTATCAAATGAGAAAAAACCATGTGAGATTTAAATCATGTGATAATCAAAGGAAAAAAATATATTCAAAATTTAAAAGTCGAAAATCAAACTCGAACATCAAACGGCCAAAATGTTTAATTTGGGTGTCTATTTGGGCTCTACCACATATTAAATTGAAGCCTACGATATGCTCTACGCCGCTTAGGTCTGGTACCAACTCTATGAGTAATGTACCTCTTTTTATTCTGCCATAAATGCCCCGAAGGCCTCCGAAATAGAGGTTTTAGTTGCAAATATTGTTTTCTTAAAATTCATACCATAATAACTTTCGATACAGGTGTCCGTTCGGCCAGTACCACATATCATATCAAAGCACATTTCATGATCTTCCATTTGACTGGTTGTGGTACTGAAAAGGGAGTATCAGATCATATTTTATGGTTATTTCAATGTTTTTAAGATTTTTAGAAGTTCTTAACGTTTTATGATTTTTTTTATTTTTTTATTTATTAACATATTTAATATTTATTTATTTATTTAATATTAATTAATTTATTAATTATTTATAAGTTACTAACTAATTAATTATTATTTTTTATCTATTATTTATTTATTTCATATTTCATATTTATTTATTTACTTATTTATTATTTAGTTATTATATCAACATTAATTATTAAATTATTTCTAATTTATTAAATAACTAATTATTAATTATTAATTATTATTTTACTATTCATTTCTTATTTATTTATTTATTTATTCATTATTCATTATTTATTAATTTATTTTTAAACATTAATTAAAAATTTATTAATTATTTTATAATTATTTTTTAAATATTAAATATTGAATGTTAAAAATTAGTAATTAATTATTAATTATTAATAACCAATTGTAAATCATTATTTATTAGTTATTATTAATTATTTATTAATTATTTTGTATTTCTCTATTTATTTATTTACAATTCATTATTTATTATTTATTCATTATTCATTATTATTTGTTCTTTATTCTATATTATTTATTAATTTATTTTTAATTTACTAAATATTAATTTATTAGAAGTTTATTATACATTTATTATTTATTTATTTATTATTTATTTATTATTTATTGATTATTTATTTATTAATTATTAATTGTTTATTAAATATTAAATATCGAAAATTAAATATTAATAATTAGTTATTATTAATTATTAGTTATCAATTAATTATTGTATATTTATTTATTTATCTATGTATTTATTTATTTATTTATTTGAATTTATTCTTTATTCTTTATTATTTATTATTTATTAATTTATTTTTAATTTACTAAATATTAATTTATTTTTAATTTACTAAATACTTATTTATTTTTTTTATAATTCATTTATTATTTATTAATTTCTTCAATATTTGTTATTTAATAATTTTTCATTAATTAATTATTAAATATTTATTAATAACTAATTAATAATTTATTAAGTATTTATAAAATTTTAAATATTTAATATTTAATATTAAATATTAATTCATAATGATCAATTATTAATTATCAGTTTTTATTGACTATTAATTATTAATTATTAATTATTAGTTATTTATTAATTACTATTTACTATTTATTATTTATTATTTATTATTTATTATTAATTATTTATTATTTACTATTTATTATTAATAATTTATGATTTATGATTTATGATTTATAATTTATGATTTATGAATTATGATTTATGATTTGTGATATATCGTTTATTTATTATTATTTGTTTATCTATTATTTATTAATTTATTATTAATTTGTTTTTTATTTATCATATATTCAATTAATTTTTTATTAATTTATTATTTTTACATTACTTATATAATATATTTTATATATTATATAGTATATATTAGATGCAATATATTATCGAATATATATTATATATTTTGCAATATACAATATACAATATATATTCTATATTCTATATTCTATATTCTATATTCTATATTCTATGTTATATATTATATATTATATATTATATATTATATATTATATAATAGATTTTAGATATTATATATTAGATATTATGTATTATGTATTATATATTATGTATTATATACTGTGTCTTATATATTATATGTTCTATATTATATATTATATATTATATATTATATATTATTAATTGTTAATTATTAATTAATGATTATTGGTTATTGATTAGTCATTATTGTTTAATAATTATTTAGTGTGTATCTATTTTTTATGTATTACTTGTTCTTCCAATTAATATATACGTGTATAAGTATATTAAATTTGATTTATTAACCACATGAAAAGTTTGCTAGACTGGTAAAGTCTTTGGAGAATAAGCATGAGGTACGAGGTTCAAATCTCATCCAATGCTGAATTTCTATATATTGCAATGGCATGTGCGTGGACATGGACTTATGCATGGAGATGAGCATGAGCGTAGTAATAAGAAATAAATAAAAAAATAAAATAAATAAATAACGGAAATATAAAAAAAAACTTTAATAAAAATTAAAAACGATTTACTGACGGTTTAAATTGCCGCTAAAAAACCATCACTAAATCGTTCTAAGACGGTTTTAAAAACCACCCTAATTATTTCCCGACACACGATTTAGCGATGGTTTTGCAAAACCGCCATAGAATGATTTAGCGGCGCCGCGATACGAAAAAAAAACTGCCGCGAAATACAAATTTTGGCCTAGTGTCTTCCTAAATCCACTACAATGAAATATATACTACTTCAAAATTATTCCCAATAAAAATGTCAGATATTTTCCTTTATAAATTGAAATATGATATAACTATAAATCCTATAACATATCTTTTTATGAGCCAAAAAATGAAATCCAACCATTGAAGAACTAGGTTAGCTCTTGGTTAAAACTACATTGGCTAAATTCCATGTTTAGGATGAAAACCTACATTACAAAAAAGTAAGAGAATGGATTTAAAACTAATTATATGGAAAGATATAACAATATTTATTAACCTTCTATATGATAAAAAATAATAATCTACATTGTAAATTGAACATTCATGAATTGAAATGATATTACAAGATGAATATTCAAAACCTATCGCAAACCCTTGGAATGACACACCTTCCTGAGTCGATAGTCAGTAGATGATCAAGTTTATTGTATAAGATCACGTGATACATTTTAATCCATTTTCATTATACATGACCTATATCACATAATATATTCTTGTATAATAATATGTTATAAGAAACTATAGTAAATGATAAAAAATACCTACTTCAAATGAACTTTTAATAAATTGACCTAATGTCACTCTAACATAACACAAACCCACAATGATTTTATCCAAGATGAAAAAAATATTTGAAATGAATACCTAATCCTTACTTAAGAAGACTAATGGTAAGTGACTACTATGAGGAGTATAAGAGTAAAAATTTAGAATTCATTACAAATAAATGTTAATTAAATATGAATGAAAAAAATAAAACACCAATTAATGAATAGAAAAACTCGATAAAAAAATAATCATTCTAATATAAAATGTATGAATAACATTCCACATTAATTAAATATGTAACCCCTAATGTGAGAAGAAATAAATGATAATAAACTATAATTCCTCTAGATAAATGAATTTGATATAAACTATCAATCTAGTGATCTTTATATCTAATATTAACTTTACTTACACCTACACCCATATGTACTTGTGGATCTAAAAAATGGGGGTACATAAAGTAGATATGAGTTTAAATATTTTTTATTATATTCCACCTTTGAAACCTTTATTACTATGTGATTAGAGAATACCATTATATACATGAATAAATAAATAAAACATGGTGAATAACATATATAGATTCAATATATGTATAACCCATATCGCAGGTAAAGTGTGTTCCTAAAATACCTATTTCTTATATACATTAACACATGATAACAGAACTACACACACAGATATGATGATATATATATATATATATCAAAAATTGCCTTAGTAAACTAACTACTAATAACTCACTATGGAAAAATCACGATATAGCGGCGTTTTGTTTTTCATTTCGCGGTGGTTTAAACCGCTGCAAAATAGATTGGCGGCAGTTTTGAAAAACTGCTGTGAAATCGTGCGTCGGGAAACTATTCGTGATAGTTTTTAAAATCGTCGCAAAACATTTCGTGGCGTTTTTTTAGCGGCGGTATTTTAATTTTTTTTAATTTTTTTTAAAATTTTTTTAACTTTTTTAAATTTTTAATTTTTTAATTTTTTAATTTATATATATATATATTATTTATTTATTTTATTTATTTCATATTTATTTTATTTATTTTATTTATTTTATTTATTTTATTTATTTTATTTTTTTCATTTTTATTTATTTTATTTTATTTATTTTGTATTACTTTATTTACTTTATGTGTCCATGCATGCACATCCCATGCACATGCCCATGCAATATAAAGAAATACTGCGTTTGGTGAGATTTGAACCCCTAACCTCTTGCATATTTTTCAAAGACATTACCACTCCAGCAAGCTCGTCAAGTGGTTAATAAATAGAATTTAATATACTTATATATATTAATTGAAAAAATAAATAATACATAAATAATAGATATAAACTCAATAATAATAAATAATAAATAATAAATAATAAACTATAAATAATAAATAATAAATAATAAATTAACATAAATATAAATAATAAATAATAAATAATAAATAATAAATAATAAATAAGTATAAATAATAAATAATAAATAATAAATAATAAATAAATATGAATAATAAATAATAAATAAATATAAATAATAATAAATAAATAAATATAAATAATAAATAAATATAAATAATAAATAATAAAGAATAAATAATAAATAATAAATAATAAATAATAAATAATAAATAATAAATAATAAATAATAAATAATAAATAATAAATAATAAATAATAAATAAATATAAATATAAATATTAAATAATAAATAAATATAAATAATAAATAATAAATAATAAATAATAGATAATAAACGAATAATAAATAAATATTAAATAAATAAATATAAATAATAAATATATAATAAATAATAAATAATAAATAATAAATAATAAATAATATATAATAAATAATATATAATAAATAATAAATAATAAATAAATAATAGATATAAATAATAAATAATAAATAATAAATAAAAATAAATAAAAAATAATAAACAATAAATAAATATAAATAATAAATAATAAATAATAAATAGATATAAATTATTAATTATTAATAATAAATAATAAATAATAAATAATAAATAATAAATAATAAATAATAAATAATAAAAAAATATAAATAATAAATATAAATAATAAATAAATATAAATAATAAATAATAAATAAATATAAATAATAAATGAATATAAATAATAAATAAATATAAATAATAATTAATAAATAATAAATAATAAATAATAAATAAATATAAATATAAATAATAAATAATAAATAATAAATAAATACAAATAATAAATAAATATAAATATAAATTATAAATTATAAATAATAAATAATAAATGATAAATAATAATAATAAACAAATATAAATAATAAATAAATAATAAATAATAAATAATAAATAAATATAAATAATAAATAATAAATAAATATAAATAATAAATAATAAATAAATATAAATAATAAATAATAAGTAAATATAAGTAATAAATAATAAATAATAAATTAATATAAATAATAAATAAATATAAATTACAAATAGTATATAATAAATAATAAATAATAAATAATAAATAATAAATAATAAATAATAAATAATAAATATAAATAATAAATATAAATAATAAATATAAATAAGAAATAATAAATAAATATAAATAATAAATAATAAATAATAAATAATAAATAAATAATAAATAATAAATAAATAATAAATAAATAATAAATATAAATAATAAATATAAATAATAAATATAAATACTAAATAATAAATAAAAAATAATAAATAATAAATAACCAGTTAAAAATATTATAAATAATAATAATATTTTATTATTAGTAATAATAAATAATAAATAATAAATAATAAATAATAAATAATAAGTAAATATAAATAATAAATAAATATAAATAATAAATATAAATAATAAATAAATATAAATAATAAATAATAAATAACTAGATACAAATAATAGATAATAAATAAATTAAAGTAAATTATAAATAATAAATAACAAATAATAAATGAAACACATGAAAAAGTATGAAAAGACGTGATAAGGGATGAAAAATCATGAAAACGCATTAAAACCGATGGAGAAGCATATGAAGAATGAGGCATTAGAAAGAATGAGAACACATAAAAACTCAAGACAACTCTGGTAAACCCCATAATAATTCAATATAATCATCATAATAACCCACAAAAAACCATTGATAAAGATAACAAGTCATGGAAACCCAAATAAACAGTAATCAATGGAGCAACCGTTAAAACCAGTCAAAACGGTCATAAAGAGACAAAAACATTGGACTTACATTAAGGGAGATAACTTATGATCCGAGAGTTCTTTTTAGATCCGCGACCTGTCAAATCAAAGATCCTGAAACGATCTTCGACCAGAAAGGTGAAAGAGCCTGAATGGATAGGTGGATCAGATGTTACGACCATTTAAAAAAAAGCTGATGGGGAACGGGTGCTAGAAACGAGGCATCGAAAAACATAACAAACCTGATACCCACTAAAAAGGCCATAACATATGATCCAGGAGTGCATGTGCATGCCGCGACTAGTCAAAATAAGGCTCATGACACGAGCTATAATCTGGCTGGTGGAGGAGTCCGAACTGACACGCGGAGTGAATGTTAGGTCCGTTTGAAGACAAGTTCGACGGGGCACTGGTGACGGAAATGGGGTTCTGGAGGCCTTTGGAGGGGTTTTTGGGGTTGAAACACACGAAGAAATCTTTTTTATGTCTTATTGGTGCGTAACTCTTTTCGCTGGCTTCGATTTGATATGTGGTAGAGCCCAAACGGACACCCGGAGAGAAAGATATGGTTGTTTGAAGTTGGAGAAATTTTTTCAACTTTCTTATAACTCTAATATCTTCCACACCTTAGACCGTCTCACAGTTTTGATTATATTTTTCTCTATATCTCTTCACGAGTTTCGATTGGACTGGTCGTCGTGCTCCAACAGACGCCCGGATCAAAAGTTATGGTCATTTTAGTGATTTCGGTGTTTCTCGTGTTTTTTTATTTTTTCATTTCATTTCGCGGTGGTTTTACCGAAACCGCAGCTATTTCGCATTGGTTTTTGAAAAAACCGCCGCTAATCCTTGAAAAAATTTAAAATAAAATAAAATAAAAAATAAAATAAAATAATAAAATTTATGGCATTTCGCGACGGTTTAGAAACCGTCGTGAAATGGCGGTCTGAAACGCGTTTAGCGGCGGTTTTTAAAACCGCCGCAAAAAAACCACCGCTAAACGGCAGTTTTCTTTTAGTGAGATCATAAAAAAATATAATTTACAAATATATTTCAGTTCTCATCACTTTACTAAACAATATATAATCATTTATATAATATCATCATAAGGGAATAAAAATCCATTTATACTAACTCATCATCATGAATTACAACATCCATTAATGGGGGGAAAAGAGCAGAAAATTGGATAGTTATATAATGTAGTAGGTTAGATTATAAATCCTATAACATCTCATTATTGATTTCTATAAATCCACCATAATATTTTACTAAGGGACCTCTGGTTGGAATCACTATAAGATAGAGGCTTTTGACATGTATCGAGTTTCTAAGATAAAAGTATTGGAAGGCTATACCCTCATATAAGAGTATAACAAACTTTGGAAAAAAAGTACAAACAGTCATCACATCATCCAAATGAATAAATATATAATGTATCCATGCTTCCAGAGAAAAATAATATTACCATGCTGTTACAATGAACTATATTAAATAGAGATTGATTTAGTATGATATTAACAAGATCTTATGTTTTTAGATCATATACAACTTAGAACAAAATAAATATTATAAAATATATAATCACACTTACTCTATGTCCCACACTAAGTCACTTCTCACAACTCTACCAATGATATATAGCTCATCCATAAAACTATAATCATTTTCCTAGCATTTACAAGTTGTAATGAGGCCAAATTGGGTACTAAAGTGCTAGAGCTTCATGAACCAGGGTGTGAGTATAACTCAATAGTCCATGGAAAATTGTGTTTGTAGAATAACTATTATAAGTAGTTTATATATGATTTGATATACTGAAATTATATAGTGACACTCAAGGTTAATCATACTTAATTTATGTATTCCTAGATTGTTCTAAGCATGCTATTTCACCAACTAGGGGGAAGCATATATTAAACCTGATGATATTTAGTGTATCACTTAGGGAGACACCATCTTTACCTAAAACCCATTAAGAATATCGTACAATAGTTGGGACTATAACCCACCATAGAACCTATACTATATTATCATACACTTTGTATACCACATCCCACCATTGAACCTAAACCAAAATATCATACACCAAGGTATACACAACCCACCATTTAACCATAATATAGAATACACCCATAGGGATGCATACTAAAAATATAAAACAACCAAGGTCTTGAATTCCACCATAAATATATAATATAGAATACACGCAGGGGAAAAATCTGATCTTGTTACCATCTTATACTGTATATCGAAAACAAGGGGGCCGATAAATCCTGAAAACCTCATATACAATTCCATGGTAGTCCTCTCTACCACATAACCTATTCCATTATCTTCATTAATACTAGGACATATTCATGCTATATTTTAGGCATTGATCATTATTGGTGTAAATAAAAGTCTGATGGACCCTTTTTGGTTCCCTTAGTTGAATTATCATACATACATCCCATATTATTTCCTTTATGTCATTACCCACACTAGGAATAATCCCATCAAAGTGGGAATCAAATCTTACAGCTCAACCATGCTTGAATAGTTTTATAATAATCCACTCTTTGATACATCATTGGATTCACATAAGAGAGATGACATAATGTCATTTTCATAACTAATATTGAAATAGGTTGGACCTTTGATGCACAACCTTTGAACATGTCCCTTATATGGTATAACCCTAAGATAGTGACTTATAATCCATCACACTCCCCTACTGAGAGTAAGATAAGGGAACCCATCTCCTGGTCCACCATATTCATTTATTTAATTTATGACCATTCGGGGTCTATATATCATATAAAACAAATTCATTGGGATACCGACTGCCATGAATTAATGGTGCATCAAGCTAACATTCTAGGGTAGATCGTGGCCAAAGACGCTTAATTTATAAAATGGGAATTTAAAAGAAAATCCATTTATATTTGAAGGTATAACACACAGAATTTGTGAGGCCACATATCATAGGCACATTTCAAAATGCACAAAATTTTATGATATTTTTAGGGACCACCTACATCATACACTAAGTTATTTTTTTTATAAAACACAACTATCATCACCAAAGATCATATAATCATAACAAAACAACTATCTTTCCCATGATTTAATAAGTTAATCAATGATCATGCAAAGTAATTATAATCAAATTATAATTAATTTATAAATTTAACCAATATTAGTTATATAATTAAAACATAGGGAATAATTATACAATTACTCATTGGTTGATCTGTCAAAATTAATCCTTGAAAAAGTGGTTTCGAAAAAACCTATATATACATCCAAATCACTAACACAAAAAATATTTAAAAAAATAAAATTTTAATTCATCCATCAATTTCTGTGAATCAAGAAAAATTATTTCATAACTAATATCAGGGAAAATGTTCAAAACATTTAGACAAAACATAATGAATTCATCCTAATTGGATCCAATTTAGACTATAAACATCAAACCCCATTCATATTTGTATAATTTCCCCATGATTTTGTAGAGTAATTATCAAATATTATAACTGAAAATCCAAAATATATGCCTAGTATTAGAGGGGAATAATTGAGAAAGAATCGATAAGGAGTTATTAAATTATCTTTATATATCACTTAAAACCTAAGAAACAAGAATATTGTATAAATCAAAAAAGAGAATATTATATGATGTAAAATAGAATTTTCAAAAAATAGTCTTTGTATTTATATAATTTTGGAAAAAAATAAATTAAATCCCTTTTAATACATTATTAAAAAAATTAAATTAATATTTTAAAAAGATACAAAAAAAATTCATTTTTTTTTGAAAAACAAGTTAACTCATACATATCATCGCAAATTTCCTTATTAATTAACTACCTTTAAACATTAGTAAAGTTTATGAAAAAATACCCTTACATGTGGGGAACCCATACCTTAGATTTATCTCACATAGGATAACTTTTACACATCATAAGAAAGGACCCTCAAACAATTTACAATTTTTTCTACTCGATGTCTTTGATGCATCATTCATAAGATTTTATAATTTATAGAACCATTTAATATCCCAAGAATTTATTTTATGAATCACCCATTATCATAGGAATAACCCTTAAGTATTAGGGTTCCCCTTTTAATCCCCATATGGTGATCCCGACACTTTAACAATTTCTCACCCTTATGTATGTGGTCACTCTTAAATATTAATGGATTCATAAGAAAAAGTCAAATCATCAAAATGATATGAAGTTTAAATATTCTAGGCATACTTTTACATATGTTATAGACTCCCACACTTATCGATTTTATAGTAAAAGTGAATACCCGTACATTTTCCTTTTTCTGCAAGTTAATTTTACAGATTAGTTGTTTACTTTTATGATCCATCTGTTACCATTACATAAAACATAATTATATAGGATATCCCATACAAAATCAAATTTTTAGACACATGGTGGTTATTCTAAAATCTAAAGATATCCATATTTAATATTAACTCATGATAAGGTGAATCTTACATGTGATAGCTATAATAATTTCTAAAAAATCATTGTATTTCAAAAATTCAGTGAAAAATATTTATAAATGATTTTATCCCATAAAAAATCATTTAAAATATGCATTTATCTCCAAATAACAATATAATAATAACCGTAATCCCATCCAACACACAAAAATCAATTCAAAACTTCTTTTTCACACCCATGATACCTTTACAATGTTCCAATAAAAATTTTCCATTTATGGTTTTGCGTAATTTACAATTCCTGTATACTTATGAATTATATAAAATCCACAAACACTAAAATATACATATTTAAACATAAAAATAATATTTTATAAGAAAATAAAACATGTCCAAAAAATTTAAATATTTTCATACATCAACATGGTATGAGGTGTTAAAACCTACCCATCAAAATGTTTATCATCATTTAAAAGAATATAGGAATCATTATGACCATCCATCCATCAATTTGAATATGATAACACTCTTCATTTACAATTCCAAAATCAAACAAAACCCACTCAATTACTGATACACAAAATATGAATACACTGACATTATCTAAAATCCTTTTGTTGATTCAAAAAACACCCCATCCATATCATGAAATATTCAGTCACTACATGATTCAATAAATTATATCTACTTAAATGAAATAACAATATTAAATCCTTTTAAAGAAGATCATTCTTTTATATTATTAAAATCACATAGTAACACGTCATTACACATATAGATAATTATTCCTTAATTTATGGAGGAATCAATGAAACATCCAAAAGCCCACACCAATGTTTCAACCTGAAACTTGAATAAAATATATGATTGGGTACTTGATCAACCCAAAATATCATTGTAACCCACCCATGAGTAGCAAATCCTCTCCAATATAACACAATAAAATTATACCATATTCCACCATGATCTTGATTCCAATACAATATCCTAGTCTAATGACACACCCAAAACCCAAAAAATGTATTTATAGAGGAACCAAAATATTCAAATAAATCTTCTCACTATTATGTAGATTATATCCCAACTATCTACCAAGATGTTTTATTGAATCTAAGAACCTTTTATAATGATGTTCATATATCCCTTAATGATTTGATTCTCCCCACCATAAAATTATCCTCTTCATTTTCCACCTAAACCATATTATATGATCTCAATGGTCTAAATATTTTCCATTAAAAAACATTAAGAATTGACATTGATAATCTACTCATACATGAGATGAAAAATGATATACCGATTGCTACCCAACTTTACATTACTTGGAGTTTCATCTTTTCCATTTTCTAACATTCACATAAAATGAGTTTTACACAATCTAATATATAATGGTTCACTCTATAAAATGTGGATAACTATATATTACTACACGGTCTCAAAGGATGATATGTTCCATCAATGTGTGTGTGACAGTATTCTAAATCCATCATAATACCATCACTAGAAACCCTTATTATTGATCAATATTGGATCTCTTGTGTGATGTAAATTTTATCAATATTAGATGTAAGATCTCCTAATAAAGTAATTCCTACAATACATAATAAAAACTCAGGTGAACATTCTTAAAATAATCCCAACATTTTAAAAGAAATATCCATTATCCCACTTAAACTATTTTTTCATGATCTAAATCTAATACTCTCATATCACAAATTTCATTACCAAATAACATTGTATATAATCAAGAGTAAAATTACAAGATGGTTCAAAACCATAATTGATGATGTCCAAACACCCAAGTGATTATACATATTTTATTAATGGAATTATGGTACTCCCCAATATTATACTCTGCTCATAAAGGTTTAATCCATTCTAATAATACCCCATATCATTAAAATTTCCACTGAATACCCAAATCAACCAGTATAAACCACACAACCTTCAAAAAAATATCTAGATATTTTATACCATATAAATCCTTTTAACTAGGAACAAAAAACACATGGATCTCTGGAAAATATTTTATATAGTCACTAATCACATCATTTCAACACCCTAGTTATTCTTATTTACTCATTGAAAATCAATAATACATGTTAATATTTGGGATTTTCATGTAAAATGAAAAACATCCCCATGCTTCTTTGTCCACTCTTTTCAAAGAGTCCACTCTATTTTCAAAATCAACATTGAAACCCATTTCAAAACCTTTTTCATCATATTTTATCAAAACTAGAGAATCCTGAATGATTTTCAAATCACTAGAACTATGAGATATTTTAACGGAAATGAACTTATACAAATATTTATGTACACGACAAACAATCACAAGATTCATTTTTTACATCATTAAATCTTGGTTTTCACAATGTCTAACATTTCGATAACTGTTGACCTATGGAAACCAAAAGATATAAAAAATTAATTAATTAATAATCCATTGTTGTTTATATTAATGAAACTATCCCATATATCTCTTACACATGCACCAAAACCACTAGATATACATACACCAGACACATTATCATATCATTTATTTCTAGGCTCAGTAGCCTAATTGGTCAATAGATCATGGAACACATGCATGCCAAATCTGTAAAGACATAGGAACTACCCAATAATTTAGTTAATTGAAGGCACATAAAAGGTTACGCGAACCCTCTCTATTGGTTTACCCTCATAAATCAAAATTAATCCCTAATAGTAAAAGTAACACATTACAATACTCAACCATAGAACTCATCTCACTAAAATCTTAAAAAACATCTTCACATCACTAGGCTATCTTAGCTAGCCAAGATTTTATATCCATTTTACTTTATAGTTCAAGGAGATTCATACACTCTAAATTCTTAAATACCAATTGGAAACTCACCTTCCAACACATTCACTCTTGTATATATATGTATACATTGCTTATCATATTCAAACCGAATATACACTATAACTTGAAAATACTCTACAGGAATATTTATACAAGACCAACCTGTTGAGGATCAAGGAAACCTCTATATGTATATCATGACATATTTCTATAATGATTTGTATTCAGGAAGTTACAATATTATATTTTTTTCAAGTAGAATTCCACCAATAAGTTATTTAGGAAGACTCAAAATATGATATTTTTGACAGGTTAAATAATTTAAACCTATATTACAATCTAGAATTATTTTGACCCATATAGTTTATGTATATTGAATTTATCTAATATGATATTTGGGAAAACACCAAATAAGAATATTCTGACTCTTTATATAATAGAAATCTACTATATTTATGTGTTCAATTGACATAAGAAAATATACATGTTAAGTGGACCATTATGTCCTATATAATGCTTGAAATTTTCATCTTACCAACATGGGTAAAGAAAAATATTATAATCCATAATTAAATAATAAAAGCATGAAATATATTAATAATAAACTATATTTTAATAGAAAAACCAAAAAAGAATTCCAAATACAAATAATATGGAATTTATCTTGTATAGGTGTTGAATATAGGAATTACATATAAACTATCATATTTCATGCCCAGTCCTATATTTTTTCTAACATATCCAAAATAGAAAGACAATTAATGGATAATTTTGATACAACATTATAAAATCTTATCTTGGAACACTATGTGTTAATCCATCCTATTCACCATATGACATTAGGTTAATATCCCCATATTATAGAGGCATCCAAATAGCTATGAGTGTTTATGATAAAATCACAATGAGACTATACTTTTTTTAAAAGGTTGGGGCTAAAGACTCATTTATCATTAAAACAAAGAAAATACCTCTTTTAACTGGGTAGAGGGAGACCCATTACATAGCCTGAAGGCCCATTGGGAATTTAGCCCATTACATGGCTCGTAGGACCATTGTTTTGGCCCAAAGCCCATTTTGTGAATAGTATTGCTACAGTAACCGCGTTGCTACAGTAATGCATAGTACCCGCTACTGATACAGTACTCTGCCGCCGCTACAATGACCTATCGTTGCTAAAGTGCCGCTGCTGCTACAGTTCTCTACAGTACTGCTACAGTCCCTACACCCAATGGGTTTTGAACCCCCATTTTTCATGTAGATTTAAGGGGTGATTACCAGTAAGCCAAACCCCAAATACATAATAAGACTATACCTGTATATTAGCGAAAAATGGAAAAAATATAAAAATTCATCACGACATCCAATTTAATAAATAAAAATTCAACTATGAGACTAGAAACAAATAAAATACCAATTATATATCAATTAACTATCTAAAGAGTCATAAAATTTAAGTAGAATACAATAATATCAATTTTGTGTATATCACATAAAACATAGAAAAAAATTACGAGTAATAAAATAAATAATATCCACTTACTTTAAATTCCCAAACCAAGTCCTATTTCATGACTCCACTGTAAGGACCCTGAATTTATGTGGAATTTTTTTTAAATACATGGGAATTTTATGAGTCCGTAGTTTCTGGTAGTGCTTGATTATGAGGCCCGGTGTGCCTAGAATCAATTTCTGATGTTTTTTTCGGGTAAGTTCAGCAAACGTATGAGCAGGTTTTAATAACATATGAATGGGTGCTCGGAATTGAAATCTGAGGGCACCGTTGAACTCGCAGTGCTGGTTTTCGCTTATGAATCCTTTCACCTCGACGGTGGATGATATGGTTCGAGAGTTGGTTTTTGGGTTTCACGTGGATTAATAGAATAGAATAAGTGACAACTTATTTTTTTTTGTTGAACCCACGCCATGTGGTAAAGTTGGTTAAAATATCCACATGGGAGTTGGTGGTGGGACCGCCACACCCTAACCTCCCATGGGAGGATAATTGGGGTGGGGACCACCCGAGCAACATAATGTATTAAAATCTATTATTTTGGCACGCTTATTCACTCATTAGTGGAGAGAATGGGAGAATAGAATCCTCCAATGAAGAACGTTAAGATTCTGGCGACGATTCTTCTACCTCGGCTTCTTCCTCAAAAACCCCCTTTTGGCGTGGGATCTCTTCGACGACCCTTCTTCCTTCCTCTTCGTCATCAATGGACCGACGTACGAACACAGAAGTGGAAGCGTACGAGGAACAGTGACAACATCGTCTTCCCCTGCAACAAACAAAATCCGGACAATTAAAAAGGTAGGGGTGTGTTCTATGTTGTTTAGTACTTTATCCTCTCACATTGAATCAAATTCATGAGTAGCTTTCTATCGTTCTAACATGGAGGGTTCGGGCCGAACGAACAGGGCCCGACCCCTCGGAAACCTTTGTGGTTTCGGAACCTTGAGTCGACAGCGATGTAACGATGACATGGAAATGAGGTGACTAAGATGAAGAGTGAAAATAAAGGTTTCACTACCTGCGGCCTCCACAAACCGCACCACTGGCCAAGCGGTGCCCAACCAGCCTATCCGCGTGCTACCCGGCGCGCGCCCCGGCCAAAACGGCGGCCTGCCAGACCCACCGGCACACTGCCGGCGTGCCCCGTGGCATGCCCGGAGCCCTGGATGCCTGCCCAGTGCCCAGGCCGCCTGCCCAGCACCCCCAGCACCCAGGATGCCTCCCCGGCGCCCCCCGGCGTGCTGCCCGGGGACCCTGCACCCCGACCGCCCTGCCCGATCTATCCCGGCACACTGCCCGCGCACCCCTAGGCACTTCCCGGTGCACCCGCGGACTTCCCAAACCCCCGAGGCCTGCTACTGGCCTCTTGGGCTGAGCTGCCCGAGCCGCGCCCCTCGCGACGCTGGCCGAACCTGCCATTGGCCTTCTGGCCGAGTCACCCATGTGGCGACTTTCGGCCTGAATTGTCCATGCAGTCCGCTCGGCTGGGCCCAGCGGACTGGGAAGAACTGAGATGCTGACCCACCCAACGGGCCAGTTTAGACCCAGGAAGTTAGTCCAGGTCGACCCAGACCAGGTTGACCTAAGACTAGGTTGGGCTGAGTCGGTTCGACTGCGTCGGACAGGACCCAGGCCCGTACCACTCCCTTTACTTTCTTGGTCCATATCATTGGCACCAGATGTCTGTTTGAAGAACCGTCAGCGGATCTGGTATTCATGGAGCATATTCGTCCTTTTTTGTATACCCCACTGGAGTTCGGGTTATAGTAGAGTCATGGTCAGGTTGGTTCGTACACGAATCCAATCGGGCCCTCGGGACTAAAATGCTAATAACTCACAGACCGGGCATCCGATTGACGCGCAGTCTATTGCGTTGAGACCCGTATGAAGTGGTGGACCCTTGAGATACTACTTCTTGGGACTTCGTGACACTTGGAGTATCGGATTGTAGCTCGTGGAGCAGACCCTTTCGGAGAGAAGTGACCATAGTATAGAGACCTAGTAGTTGGCTGAGACCTGACGACTGCTTGACAGATTTGATTCGGAGTGAGTCGATTAGCCCAGTGGGGAGCGCTACTATGTGAGGCTGCAGAACCAAGGCGGAGGAGTGCCAATGTGTGAGGCGGGAGAGCCACAATACTTTATAGGAGGAGTACCTATGTCGGCTATTAGGGGGTGCGCTACTGTGTGAGGCGAAAGACCCCAGGTGAGATGCATCTATATGTGACGTAGTTTTCCCATGGTACTCCACATGAGGAGTACCTCAATAGTATAATGTTAGTGAGTAGAACCATAGAGTCACGACAGGTCCACTGTACTCAATAGAGGTGGAGTTCTCTAGCAGCCGTGGTTTCGATAATGAAAATCCTGCTTTGAGTTGAGTCAATGACCTTTGTGTTTTCCTCATGATTGAGATGGGTTACTCGATAACCTAGGTATATGTATGGGCATATACCTATGTAATGGTTATCCATTGAAATAATACCTCGTGGTTTATCCTTGTTGAATTTTGTGAGACCTTTAGGGTCTCGAGGTCCCTACTAAGTATCATTATACTCACCCTTGCATGGGTTATGCCCGCACCTCGTTGTGTTGGATGCAGATAACGGAAAATGTTGACAGAGGCCGAGAGCGCCAGGACTGGATGATACCCGGAGGAGGACCTTACGACGTATCAGTTCACGGTGGAGTCTGACGGACGTGGAGTGCTAAGGAGGCCATCTGTACCTACCCTTCAGGTAGGAACCCCAGAGGACGATCTAGGAGCTCCTTTCACCTTTCAGTTGTTTGTCCCTTTTTAGTTGTACTTGTTTTTTGTTGTATTTGTACATTACAGTTGGGCTTGTATTCTGGCCCCCTTTCCTTTCAGTACACTTATTATACGACTTTTATTTAGTGTTTGCTTCTGCTGGTACTCTGGTTGTGTGTTTTTACGATTTATAAAGGCAATGCCTTCCCAGTTTTAGGGAATTACGCCTATGGTGCTGGTCGTCAGCCCCTGGCCTATGGAAGGCATGCTTGGGGTAGTCACGATGTGGGCCCTGGGGGACGGGTCATGACAAATTGGTATCAAAGGAGTTGGTTCTACCACATAACTTATGACTCTGATATTTTATTTTCTGGGAGGCAATAGTGTTAAGGGTATTAAGTGTGGTTTTCAGTTCAGGGAGTCTAGTGTCGGTGAGGGTGACCGACGTATCCATACACGAGGACCCTGACTTCTTATTTCCATCTCAGTGCACGAAAACACTTATTGTGTGTGTGTTTTCCAATGTTTTCTTTAAGTCATCCCAAACCAGGTTAGCTCACCAGGTATAGTCTTTTGACCGTGTCACATCTGTTTCTTTCAGGATGCCTCCCCATGGACAACCAGCTAGAGCCCCGAGAGTTGTATGTACTGACATCACGCCAAGCGATGAGGCCTCAGTACAGGGCCCTCTTCCATTTGAGGCACCAGCGATACTACTCCCCGTTGGGCCACCAATGCCACCAGCCCCAGCAGTAGTCAATGCACACCGCTTGAGCGCGTTGCATGAGTTCCAGCACTAGAGGCCACCCAGGTTGTAACATCCCTATTTTTTTTAAAAAAATAGAAATGCATGGAACGTTTTTTTAAATAGATATTTTTAATTAGTCTTTAAAACATAACTTTCCTACTTCTATATTCTGAATTTCAAGAAACTTTCATCTACAATTGTGTTCAGTACGTTATTTGGAGTCTGATAGAAATAACTTGTTTTTTGGTGAATAGTAACATACCCTTATGAATAGTAATATGAACTTATGAATAGTAAATAATATTATTATTTTATTTTCCCAAGGCAGTAGGATAATGGGATCTTAATTAATTTTCCAATGTCACATAAAACTAATTGCACTTTAATATTGTTATTTTTCGAATTAATTGTGACCTTATTTAAAAATTAAATTAATAATATATAGAAAATTATTATTGAAAAATGGATTTCACTTTTGAATTCTACACGTCGAAAAATGGTTGGGGTAAATTTTTGGTATTTTTCTGAAACTCTTGAATTTTTGGTGAATAGTGATATACGATAAAATACCATATAATCAATTCATCAAAAAATGCACTATTTATGAAATCATAAGTGATGCAAGGCCACTTTCTTCGAACACACATGATATTATCAGTATTTAGGGCCACTTGTTTTGAGATTATTCATAGTATTGATAAAAATATAATAATAATGATTAAAATAATCTAAAATACCTCCCCTCCTCCACTATAAATACCACTCTCACTCCCCTCTTCCTACCACACCTCTCAAGCCTTGAGAATTGTCTAATTTTTGCCAAATTCCCTCCCCAATCTTCTTCCCCACGTCCTAGAGATGCTGGTCTCACCAAAATACCAAAATCGAAGCCCTTAAGAAGGATCTCAAGGAGAATAGATCAAGAGGTAAACAACCTCTTTTATTTTTCATTCTTTTCTTTCATTTTTTGTTATTCTCTTCCATTAACTTTTTCTTGTGTTGGGATAATTCATTAAATATTCCCCACTTACTTTCCATATCTTGTTTTAATGATGATATATTCCATTCCTCTCATCAATCTTGTTTTTATGAAATTTTAAGAGATGACGTTAGGCTGCCGAATTTTCGTGGGAAATTTCTCAAAATTTTCTTTTATTTTATGATTCGTTTTTCTTATTTCCTCACTCCATCTTATTAAAGAGGCATGTACTCTCCAGAATCATGTATATTCATTATTTTCTCATGATTATGGAAAATTACTCATCATTATTCTTCTCCTCTTCCACTTATTTAAAGAATCAAAAAACATTGTCCATTTGTGTCGAATTACCGAAATCGTGGACGATGTATTTTAAATTTCCATTAATTATTTCACGTCTGGTCATGACACCATTTATATGGTTGAACCAGGTTATAATATATGTTTTATGACCCATATATGGTTCTAAAATTCTATTGTACTCATGGTTCTAATTTAAAAGACAAAATGATGTTATTATCAAAGAACCACTTAAATGATCTAAACGAACATCATTAATGGTTTATCTAACGAATCATCCTCATATAAAGAATCAAAGTGATAAATGGTATAAATTATGGTACTAGAAATATGAAATACTACTCCATTCCAATTCTGTAGTTTCACTTCCAATCAAAAAGAACGATTCATCATGAACCGATCGTGGAAATCACAAAAGAACTCACCCAAAATAATGCAAGGAACAAAATACTAACAATAAAGGGGAGAAATGAGGTTATGAAATGACCATATAAGATTTTATAAACATGAAAATGTTTTTGTAAAATACTAATAACACTCTTTTAACCATTATACTGGAGGTTTAAACAAATTTGATGTAAGACAAGCCTAAGGTAAGGGAATTCCTAACTCGATTTCCATTCTTTGGGTTAACATTCTACTTCGTTAATTATGTGGTATTTAAATTGTTTGTGTGATGAATTATGATTATAATATGTTTAATAATGTGAATTTACAGATTATATAAATATTTCATCCACTATATTAAGTCTCACTTCAAGTATATGATGTTTATAAGGGACTTTTCTTCTAAAATCCCCATTTAAAATTCTTTTTTACAAGATTCAAAAGAAATGTTTTTTATGCTATTATTTATGTTGTATGATTATGTTTTGGTTATTGGGAATTATTTATGATTAAGGGTGGGATGTATATTTCCCTCCAATTCATTGGGTATGAGTATGTTGGAGGTCGTCCGTATGGTTACTCCAAGTGTAACTGTGATGGTTACACAAAGTATGGTAGCCGGGAGGGTTACAAATTTTAAGGTAGCCAAGATGGTTACAATATTATGTATGTAATGCCCCAAGATACCTCTATGATTATATTTATGTTTGTGTGGATCTTTTGTAATTATCAAGTTACAGGAAGTAAGTATTTATGGGTGGAAAGCATGTCTTTTGAAAATGTTTTCATACGTTATGTGTATTCCTGGACTAATGTGATTTTCCTTATTTTTCATAACTTTCTGAGCTTTTGTGCTCATACCAAGTTTTGAATTGATTTTTCACAGGTTAATGGATGATTAATACAAGGAAGGAAGACATGTTAAATGTTTAAGAATTGTCAAGGAGTATTGTTTACGTTTTAATGTTTTATATTCTGAGAAAAATGGAAACTGATTTTATGGTATCCACTATGTAACAATGTGTAATGTTATGAATGTTTTGACTTAATTATCTAAAGCTCTAAACTAGAAAAGATCCTCAACGTAAATGGAAGTGTTTTCATGAATAAATTCAATATTATGTATTTATTAAGTGCGGGTCTTTACAGTTGGTATCAAAGGAAAGGTTTAGACAACTTTAGGGATTAGAAGTTTTCATTAAACATATGGTTAGTCTGTATGTCTATTCTTTATGTTAAATACTTGTTTTTTAACTTCTCAGATTAAGAAAACTCAGTTAAAAATGAAAGTAGGAGGATCTCAAATGACATTCCTATCTCTTCCCAATGACTTTCTTGCAATAATTATTGCAAAGTCTTGTCTAGATGACTTTGAAACCTTTTCTAACATGCAACTCACTTGCAAGTAACTGTTTGAGATATCAAACACCTCCACTATACCTCGATACAATCGTGGATCATGGGTTATATTTAAACAAATCTTATTTTCTCAATATTATCATATTTTTAGGAAAGGTAAATATTATCAAGGAATTTTTAAATATTTTACCTTATCAAGAGATTTTGAAGCATGTTATGATTTTGAAAGAGTTGCTGAAGAAGGAGACCATTGTGCAACCTATTTATATTTTCTTTTACAGTATAATATTTCAGCACATACTTATGGTATTTTAAAAGGACCATTGATTGAATGTTTCAACTCATACTAGGTCCGAAAATTTTATAAAAATAAAGTTTTATCAGATGTTTTGAAATTATATGTCAGACATGATTATTTTCCAAAACTATTTTTCTGTGAACTCCCATATGACCCAAGTTGTACAAGGTGTATTTGGATAGAGGAATCAAATGATTTTGAAGGATCTCTAAATCATTTTTGCAATGCATGGACCTTCTATTTACGTGAGCAAGATGATGATGAGACCAGGTGGACACCTTGATCAAGGTACCCTCACCTGTTTAATAAGTAAATAAAATTGCGAGGACGCAATTTCCGGAAGGTGGGGATAATGTAACATCCCTGTTTTTTATAAAAATAGAAATGCATGGAACGTTTTTTTAAAATAGATATTTTTAATTAGTCTTTAAAACATAAATTTTCTACTTCTATATTCTGAATTTCAAGAAACTGTCATCTACAATTGTATTCAGTATGTTATTTGGAGTCTGATAGAACAAACTTGTTTTTTGGTGAATAGTAACATACCCATATGAATAGTAATATGACCTCATGAATAGTAAATAATAATATTATTTTATTTTTCCAAGGCAATAGGATAATGAGATCTTAATTAATTTTCCAATGTCACATAAAAGTAATTGCACTTCAATATTGTTATTTTTCAAATTTACTGTGACCATATTTAAAAATTAAATTAATAATAATTAGAAAATTATTTTTGAAAAATGGATTTCACTTTTGAATTCTACACGTCGAAAAATGGTTGGGTTAAATTTTTGGTATTTTTCTGAAACTCTTGAATTTTCGGTGAAAAGTGAAATACGATAAAATACCGTATAATCAATTCATCAAAAAAATACACTATTTATGATATCATAAGTGATGCAAGGCCACTTGATTTGAACTCACATGATATTATAACTATTTAGGGCCACTTGGTTTGAGATTATTCATAGTCTTGATAAAAGTATTATAATAATGATTAAAATAATCTAAAATACCTCCCCTCCTCCACTATAAATACCACTCTCACTCCCCAATTCCTACCACACCTCTCAAGCCTTGAGAATTGTCTAATTTCTGCCAAATTCCCTCCCCAATATTCTTCCCCACGTCCTAGAGCTTCTTGTCTCACCAAAAGACCAAAATTGAAGCCCTTAAAAAGGATCTCAAGGAGAAGAGATCAAGAGGTAAACAACCGCTTTTATTTTTCTTTCTTTTCTTTCATTTTTTTGTTATTCTCTTCCATTACCTTTGTCTTGTGTTGGGATATTTCATTAAATATTCCCCCCTTACTGTCCATATCTTATTTTAATGATGATATATTCCATTCCTCTCATCAATCTTATTTTTATGAAATTTTAAGAGACGCCATTATGCTGCCGAATTTTCGTGATAAATTTCTAAAGATTTTCTTTTATTTCATGATTCGTTTTTCTTCTTTCCTCACTCCCTCTTATCCAAGAGGCATGAAATCTCCAGAATCATGTATATCCATTATTTTCTCATGATTATGGAAAATTACTCATCAGTATTCTTCTCCTCTTCCACTTATTTAAATAATCAAAAAACATTATCCATTTGTGTCGAATTACTGACATCGTGGATGATGTATTTTAAATTTCCATTAATTCTTTCACGTCTGGTCGTGAAACCATTTATATGGTTGAACCAAGTTATAATATATGTTTTATGACACATATATGGTTCTGGAATTATTTTTTACTCATGGTTCTAATTTAAAAGACAAAATGACGTTGTTATTATCAAAGAACCACACTACCACAAAAACAGCTTTTCGCGGCGCCCCCCTTTATCAGCGCTTTTTTAGTAGCACTGATAAATGGGGGGGGGGGTTTATCAGCGCTTTTTTTAAAAGTACTGACAATGGGTCGACTTTAAAGAAAAATGTAAAAATATATTAATATATTAATATATAAATATATTTATATTGTTATATAAATATAATATATAATTTTTAAATATATTTTAGATAAGTATAAATGTACATTTACACTTATTATACTTAATATATAAGATATTTAGTGAGAATGGATTCTTAAAAAATTAAAAAAATATTTTTAATTAATAATTTGATAATCATTATTGAGTAATTGTCATTTAATAACAATTTGAAGACTAAAAAAATTAAAAAAATTAAAAAAAGATCCAAAATATGTTGAAAACGCAACTCAAACTTCAAACGGCCATAACTTTTGATCCGGGTGTCCGTTTGAGCTCTACCACATATCAAATCGAAGACTGCGACGAGATCTACGTCATTTTAACATACGGGGGACCCTGTTTGAGGGATTTTTGAGGTCAAAAGAGGCCCAGAAGGCCTCCAAAACTGAGTTTTTAGTCCGGGTACCCCGATTTTTTAACATTTTGTGGATTTTCACCCTCGTTTAAGGGGGTATTATTGGATTTTTTTGGTGGGGCATGAATTTATTCCAAGTTATTACATTTATATTGATATTATATCATTGAAATTTCATCCTTTTTTATAATGCACTACTATTTATAATAAATAATATAACATTATATTCATATTTTTTATATATTCACACCTAAAAATTTAATTATAAATATAAATAATAAAATATATTTTCATATAAAATATATTAGCTTTATATAAATAATAACTAACATCCATTTTATTTAAAATACAAATATATGAATATTTATATACCTATATATTAATCTAACTATATATATATATATTAATCTAACTATATATATATAATAATCTAACTATATATATATATATTAATCTAATAACTATATATATATTAATATACCTACATATATATATATTAGTATTACTATAAATATATATATTAATATCACTATATATATATTAAAATAACTATTTATATATATTCATATAATAATATATATGTTAATATAACTATATATATATAATAATATAAATATATATTACTATACGAATAAATATAACTAAATATATATATATATAGATATAGATATATATTAATATCACTATATATATATATATATTAATATCACTATATATATATATATATTAATATTACTATATATATATATATTAATATAACTATATATATATATATTATAATATAACTATATATATATAATATAATATAACTATATATATATTAATATAAATATATATTACTATAGGAATAAATATAACTATATATATATATAGAGATATCATGAATTGGAAGACAAATCAAAATAGAGTAGTGGTAAAGGCTTAGGCGCGCAAGGGGGAGGTCTCGAGTTCAAATCCTGTGGGAGGCAGGGGCGCGCGCACATGGGGGAATATAGCAGCAAGCGCTGTTAAAGGGTGAAGGGGCTGCGTGGGGTGTGTGGGGTGCTGTATAGGGGAAGAAAAGCACTGTAAAATGGGGGGCTCAAGCGCTATAAAAGCCCACCCGATTCGCAGTATTTTTAAATATTTTTTATTTTTTTAAATTTTTTAAATTTTTTAAATTTTTTTAACTTTTATCAGCACTTTTTTAAAAGCGCTAATAAAATGGTCCTTTATCAGTGCTAAAACGAAATAGCTGATAAAGGAAGCGCTGATAAAGGGGACCCCCCCCCCCTTTATCTTCGCTATCTTTATCAGTGCTTTTTCTAGTGCTGATAGAGGCCATTTTTAGCGCTGATAAAAGCCGTATTTGTAGTAGTGCCACTTAAATGATCTAAACGAACATCATTAATGTTTTATCTAATAAATGATCTTCATATAAAGAATCAAAGTGATAAATGGTATAAATTATGGTACTGGAAATATGTAAATACTACTCCATTCCAATTCTGTAGTTTCACTTCCAATCAACAAGAACGATTCATCAGGAACTGATCGTGGAAATCACAAAAGAACTCACCCAAAATAATGCAAGGAACAAAATACTAACAATTAAGGGGTGAAATGAGGTTATGAAATGACCATATAAGATGTTATAAACATGAAAATGATTATTTAAAATACTAATAACACTCTTTTAACCATTATACAAGAGGTTTAAACAAATTTTAAGTAAGACAAGCCTAAGGTAAGGGAATTCTTAACCCGATTTCCATTATTTGGGTTAACATTCTACTTCGTTAATTATGTGGTATTTGAATTGTTTGTGTGATGAATTATTATTATAATATGTTTAATAATGTGTATTTACAGATTATATACATATTCCATCCACTATATTAAGTCTCACTTCAAGTATATGATGTTTATAAGGGACGTTTCTTCTAAAATTCCCATTTAAAATTCTGTTTTACAAGATTCAAAATCAATGTTTTTATGCTATTATTTATGTTGTATGATTATGTTTTAGTTATTGGGAATTATTTATGATGAAGTGTGGGACCTATATTTCCCTCCAATGCATTGGGTATCAGTAAGTTGGGGGTCGGCCGTATGGTTACTCCAAGTGTAACTGCGATGGTTACACAAAGTATGGTAGCCATGAGGGTTACAAATTTTAAGGTAGCCAAGATGGTTACAAGATTATGTAAGCAATTCCCAAAGATACCTCTATGATTATATTTATGTTTGTGTGGATCTTTTTTAAATCTTACGTTACTCGAAGTAAGTATTTATGGGTGGAAGACATGTCTTTTGAGAATGTTTTTATACGTTACGTGTATTCAAGGAATAATGTGATTCTTCCTTATTTTTCATACCTTACTAAGATTTTGTGCTAATCCCAAGTTTTGAATTGATTTTTCACAGGTTAATGGATGAGTAATACAAGGAAGGAAGACATTTTAAATGTTAAATAATTTTCAAGGAGTCTTGTTTATGTTTTAATGTTTTGTATTCTGAGAAAAATGGAAACTGATTTTATGGTATCCACAATGTAACAATGTGTGATGTTATGAATGTTTTTTCTTAATTCTCTAAAGCTCTAAACTTGAAAAGATCCTCAATGTAAAAGGAAGTGTTTTCTTGAATAAATTCAAGATTATGTATGTATTAAGTGTGGGTCTTTACAGTTGGTATCAAAGGAAAGGTTTAGACAACATTAGGGATTAAAAGTTTTCGTTAAACATATGGTTAGTCTATATGTCTATTATTTATGTTAAATCCTTGTTTTATAACTTTTCAGATTAATGAAATTCAGTTACAAATGGAAGGAGGAGGATCTCAAATGACATTCCTATCTCTTCCCGATGACTTTCTTGCAATAATTACTGCAAAGTCTTGTCGAGATGACTTTGAAAACTTTTCTAACATGCAACTCACTTGCAAGCAGCTGTTTGAGATATCAAACACCTCCACTATACCTCGATACAATCTTGGATCATGGGTTATATTTAAACAAATCTTATTTTCTCAATATTCAAATATTTTTAAGAAAGGTAAATATTATCAAGGAATTTTTAAATATTTTACATTATCAAGAGATTTTGAAGCATGTTATGATTTTGAAAGAGGTGCCGAAGAAGGAGACCCTTGCACAACCTATTTATATTATCTTTTATAGTATAATCTTTCAGAACATACTTATGGTATTTTAAAAGGACCATTGATTGAAAGTTTCAACTCAAACTCGGTCCGACAATTTTAAAAAAATCAAGTTTCATCAGATGTTTTGAAATTATATGTCATACATGATTATTTTCCAAAACTATTTTTCTGTGAACACCCATATGAACCATGTTGTACAAGGTGTATTTGGATAAAGGAAGAAAATGATTTTGAAGGATCTATAAATCATTGTTGCAATGCATGGACCTTCTATTTACGTGACCAAGATGATGATGAGACCAGGTGGACACCTTGATCAGGGTACCCTCACTTGTTTAATAAGTAAATAAAATTGCGAGGACCCAATTTCTGGAAGGTGGGGATAATGTAACATCCCTGTTTTTTTTAAAATAGAAATGCATGGAACGTTTTTTTTAAAATAAATTTTTTTAATTAGTCTTTAAAACATAACTTTTCTACTTATATATTATGAATTTCAAAAAACTGTCATCTACAATTGTGTTCAGTATGTTATTTGGAGTGTGATAGAACAAACTTGTTTTTTGGTGAATAGTAACATACCCTTATGAATAGTAATATGAATAGTAATATGACCTCATGAATAGTAAATAATATTATTATTTTATTTTCCCAAGGCAATAGGATAATGGGATCTTAATTAATTTTCCAATGTCACATAAAACTAATTGCACTTCAATATTTTTATTTTTCGAATTAACTATGACCTTATTTAAAAATTAAATTAATAATATTTAGAAAATTATTTTTGAAAAATGGATTTCACTTTTGAATTCTACACGTCGAAAAATGGTTGGGGTAAATGTTTTGTATTTTTCTGAAACTCTTAAATTTTCTGTGAATAGTGAAATATGATAAAATAACGTATAATCAATTCATCAAAAAAAATGCACTATTTATGACATAATAAGTGATGCAAGGCCACTTTCTTCGAACTCACATGATATTATCACTATTTAGGGCCACTTTTTTTGATATTATTCATAGTCTTGATAAAAATATTATAATAATGATTAAAATAATCTAAAATACCTCCCCTCCTCCACTATAAATACCACTCTCACTCCCCTCTTCCTTCCACACCTCTCAAGCCTTGAGAATTGTCTAATTTCTGCCAAATTCCCTCCCCAATCTTCTTTCCCACGTCCTAGAGCTTCTGGTCACACCAAAAGACCAAAATCGAAGCCCTTAAGAAGGATCTCAAGGAGAAGAGATCAAGAGGTAAACAACCTCTTTTTTCTTTCTTTTCTTTCATTTTTTGTTATTATCTTCCATTCCCTTTGTCTTGTGTTGGGATATTTCATTAAATATTCCCCCCTTACTGTCCATATATTGTTTTAATGATGATATATTCCATTCCTCTCATCAATATTATTTTTATGAAATTTTAGGAGACGTCGTTAGGCTGCCGAATTTTCGTGAGAAATTTCTCAAGATTTTCTTTTATTTCATGATTCGTTTTTCTTCTTTCCTCACTCCCTCTTATCCAAGAGGGATGAAATCTCCAGAATCATGTATATCCATTATTTTCTCATGATTATGGAAAATTCCTCATTACTATTCTTCTCCTCTTCAACTTATTTAAATAATAAAAAAACATTGTCCATTTGTGTTGAATTACCGACATCGTGGACGATGTATTTTAAATTTCAATTAATTCTTTCACATCTGGTCATGAAACAATTTATATGGTTGAACAAAGTTATAATATATGTTTTATGACCCATATATGGTTCTGTAATTCTTTTTTACTCATGGTTTTAATTTAAAAGACAAAATGACGTTGTTATTATCAAAGAACCACTTAAATGATCTAAACGAACACCATTAATGTTTTATCTAACGAATGATCCACATATAAAGAATCAAAGTGATAAATGGTATAAATTATGGTACTGGAAATATTTAAATACTACTCCATTCCAATTCTGGAGTTTCACTTCCAATCAACAAGAACGATTAATCAGGAACCGATCGTGGAAATCACAAAAGAACTCACCCAAAATAATGCAAGGAACAAAATACTAAAAATTAAGGGGTTAAATGAGGTTATGAAATGACCATATAAGATGTTATAAACATGAAAATGTTTATTTAAAATACTAATAACACTATTTTAACCATTATACAGTAGGTTTAAACAAATTTGAAGTAAGACAAGCCTAAGGTAAGGGAATTATTAACCTGATTTCCATTCTTTGGGTTAACATTCTACTTCGTTAATTATGTGGTATTTGAATTGTTTTTCCGATGACTTATGATTATAATATGTTTAATAATTTGTATTTACAGATTATATACATATTACATCCACTATAGTAAGTCTCACTTCAAGTATATGACGTTTATAAGGGACTTTTCTTCTAAAATCCCCATTTAATATTCTGTTTTACAAGATTCAAAAGCAATGTTTTTATGGTATTATTTATGTTGTGTGATTATGTTTTGGTTATTGGGAATTATTTATGATGAAGGGTGGGGCCTATATTTCCCTCCAATGCATTGGGTATGAGTAAGTTGGAGGTCGGCCGTATGGTTACTCCAAGTGTAACTGCAATGGTTACACAAAGTATGGTATCCATGAGGGTTACAAATTTTAAGGTGGCCAAGATGGCTACATGATTATGTAAGTAATGCCCCAAGATACCTCTATGATTATATTTATGTTTGTGTGGATCTTGTGTAAATCTCATGTTACACGAAGTAAGTATTTATGGGTGGAAAACATGTCTTTTGAAAAAGTTTTCATACGTTATGTGTATTCATGGACTAATGTGATTTTTCCTTATTTTTCATACCTTACTGAGCTTTTGTGCTCATCCCAAGTTTTGAATTGATTTTTCACAGGTTAATGGATGAGTAACACAAGGAAGGAAGACATGTTAAATGATTAAGAATTGTCAAGGAGTCTTGTTTAAGTTTTAATGTTTTATATTCTGAGAAAAATGGAAACTGATTTTATGGTATCCACTATGTAACAATGTGTAATGTTATGAATGTTTTGTCTTAATTATCTAATGATCTAAACTTGAAAATATACTCAATGTAAAGGGAAGTTTTTTCCTGAATAAATTCAAGATTATGTATGTATTAAGTGTGGGTCTTTAAACAGGTTCTGAGGAGAGATGGACCCACAGGCAGCTGAGGGTTGGCTGGTGGCTGTGGTGAGAGTCTTCAGGATAGTAGGGACACGAGAAAACTTTATGGTGATCCTTGCTACCAGCCTCCTTCAGGTAGTAGCAGGAATATGGTGGAGCCAGATGCTCTAGATGCATGACGGGGAGACACTTCTATGGAAGGACTTCGAGAGACTGTTCCGAGCGGAGTTTGTACCATCCAACCTTCGAGCGGTGAAAATATAGGAGCTGCTACATCTATAGTAGGGTAGCATGATGGTGGTGCAGTACTTAGTTAGGTTCACCGACCTCTCGAAGTACTCCACTGATATGGTACGGGGCCCATTCTTTAGGGCTCAGACCTTTGAGCAGGGACTCAGGGGAGAGATCAGAGAATCAGTTATCTCTCACAGCATCCCGACGCAGATGGGGGTGTTGAAGCGATCCCTTATAGTGGAGATATTTCTTGCTGAGAAGTCTCCAGTAGTGAGACCCACCACTAGCCGACATGCAGCAGAGTTTGATACAGCTGGAAGTAGGTAGAAGACACAGACGTCCAAGAGGACCAGACGTACAGGTGGTCGACCGTACGAATCAGGATCAGTAGTGCAGGGCACCCAGAGTAGAGACAGAGCTAGACCTGTCAGGCAATGTTACTCATGCAGTAGACAGGGTCACATGGCCCGTGACTATCTGACCCGCCGCACGGGCGATCATCAGTCTGTTGAGGGACCTCCCAGGTAGAGGTAGAGGTTCAATAGAGGCGGTCTATAGGGTGGAGGTGGACGTGGCAGAGGCGTTGGTTGTGCAGCTGGTGGTGGATGATGTTATGAGGTGTTTCCACAACCACCACCAGGAGGTCCACCCCGACCACAGGGAACATGTGGATAGGGTAGAGCACAACTTTAGGCAGCTGAGTCCTACAATCACAGCGCTTCGTAGATGATTCGAGGTATGATCTGTGTCTACTCCACCATAACTGTAGTTCTTATAGATACAGGTTCCAGTCACTCTTTCATTTCCACTTCCCTTGTTCAGAGCTCAGAGATTCCGAAGGAGCCGTTAGTTTGATCCTTATGGCTAGAGACTCCTTCAGGAGCTGATTCGACGATCACACACTGGTGCCGGTAGTACGAGGTTACTCTAAGAGGCGAGAGCTTCGACTAGGATCTCCTAGCAGTGGCATCGGGGCCTTATGAAATCATATTGGGCATCGAATGTTTATCTACAATCCATGCTCAGATCAACTGTATTAGGAGAAGAGTGCGGTGTGTCCACACGGATGGGACCAGGTTTACCTTCACTGGCAAGAAGGGATCCTTTGCAGCACAGGACGGACTTACTCAGCTGAGGGTGTAGTCGATCACTCACTAGTTGGCTTGCATTATCCTTGGAGCAGTTGATGTGGAGAGTCTGGCTTATCCTGTAGTGGTGGACCAGTACTCAGATGCTTTCTCTGACGATGTTCCCGGACTACCTCTTTGTAGAGAGGTGGAGTTCTACATTGAACTTTACCCCGAGACAGCACCGATATATACTCCAGCATATCGGATGGCACCCGCTGAGCTTTGTGAGTTGTGGGTACAGCTGGAGGACTTACAGGATAAGAGATTCTTCCAGCCCAGTGTTTCTCCCTTAGCAGCCCTGATTCTCTTCGCCAAGAAGGAAGATGGGAGCTTGAGGCTCTATGTCGACTAGCGTCGCCTGAATCAGGTGACTGTGAAGAACAAGTACCCACTCCCAAGGATTGATGACCTCTTTGATCAGATCAGAGGAGAATGATGGTTCTAAAATATAGACCTCATAACACGATATCAGTAGCTCAGAGTTCGAGATGAGGATGTGCAGAAGAGGGCTTTCAGGTGTCGGTATGGCCACTATGAGTTCCTGGTTATACCCTTTGGCGTAACCAATGCCCCAGAAGTGTTCCTGAGTCACATTAATAGGATCTTCCAGCCATACCTCAATTTCTTTGTCGTATTCTTCATCGACGACATACTGATCTACTCGACTACTGAGGAGGATCATGCCTACCATTTGCAGGTAGTACTAGACACACTCCGAGAGCACCGGCTTTATGGTATGCTCTCGAAGTTCTGGTTTTGGATTCGAGAGGTTCACTTTCTGGGACACGTCATCTCAGAGGCTGGAGTTTCAGTGGATCCAGTAAATATCGAGGAGGTACATCTAGGGGAGCCACCCAGGAGTGTGATGGAGGTACGAAGTTTCCTAGGACTGGCTGGCTACAACCGTAGATTCATTCTATACTTCTCTAGTGTTTCAGCACCACTTTCAACCTTGATGAAGAAGGGGAAACCCTTTGTGTGGTCGGAGAGATGCCAGCAGAGATTTCAAGAGATGAGGCAGAGGCTGACTAGTGCCCCCATCTTGAGGCTTCTAGAGGAAGGCTTAGGGTACATAGTCTACTACGATACATCAGGGACCGGACTCAGGTGTTTCCTGATGCAAGACTGAGCAGTGATCACATATGGTTCTTGGATGTTGAGACGACATGAGAAGAACTACACTACCCATGACCTGGAGTTAGTAACAGTGGTCTTGTCCTTGAAGATGTGACAACACAATCTTATGGGAGAATGTTTTACCGTGTACTCTGATCACAAGAGTCTCATTTATATCTTGTCTCAGAAGGACCTGAACCTGAGATAGCGGCGGCGGCTTGAGTTCCTCCCGGACATTGACTTTGGGATTGTCTATACTCCTGGGAAGGTGAACATAGTAGCAGATGCGCTAAGCAGGAGATCATGAATTTAGCTACTAGGAGAGGCGATAGAGAAACTAGTCGTGTGGCAGATATACTTTGTGGATAGGAATGGAGAATCCTATCTACAGTCTCTTACAGTCACTCCCCCACTTCTTCAGCGAGTTAGGGAGGAGCAGCTTGGGGATGCTGACTGTGAGACGCGATGTGCTCAGATATCCACAGGGTATGAACCTGATGGATTTTCTGAATGTGGGGAGCACATCATCTTCTTCAGAGGACGTACCATGGTACCAGTGTCACTTTAGGAGGAGGTTTTGAAGGAGTTCCACACTTCCCCTCTAGCGGTACATCTAGGAGTGGAAAAGATGTACCAGTACCATTGAAGACAGCATTGGTGGCCAGGTATAAAGAAGGTTTTATCAGAGTTTGTCTCTCGGTGCCTCACTTGTCAGCAAGTGAAGGCACAACACCAGGTACCAGTAGGCATGGTTCAGCCTATAGAGGTCCCAGAGTGGAAGTGGGATGAGATATCCATGGACTTCGTGACCGGTATTCCACGTAAAACCAGGAGTCAAAACTTGATATGGGTGATCGTTGACTGACTAACCAAGTCGGCACACTTCCTACTGATTCGAGAGTAGGGATCAGTTGAGAGCTTGGGACGCCTCTATGTGCCGGATATAGTGCATTTGCATGGAGTACATTCTTCAATTGTCTCCGACCGTGACACATGCTTTACTTCCCATATATGGAAGGAGTTTCACAAACTTTCGGGACACATCTTTGCCTGAGCACCGCCTTCCATCCTCAGACTGATGGTCAGATCGAGAGAACCATCCAGACCCTCGAGGACATGCTTCGTGATTTTGTCCTCGACCTCGGTCATAGCTTGGAGGACCACTTAACTTTGGTGGAGTTTTCCTACAATAACAGATATCACTCCACTATAGAGATGACACCTTTTGAGTACTTGTATGACAGACCTTGCAGATCGCCATTGTGTTGGACAGACCCAGGGGAGTCGGCACTAGTTGGACCAGAGATGGTATAATCTACCACGGAGAAGCTGCAGATCATCCAGGAGCAGATGAAGACTACAAATATCAGGAAGAAGTCTTATGCGGACAAGAGATGAAGACCTCTAGAGTTCGAGGATGGTGGCCACGTCTTCTTACGGGTCTCATCTCGACAGGGTCGATGGAGATTTGGACGGGGCGACAAGATGTCCCTGAGATTCATCGGACCTTTTGAGGTTCTCAGTAGAGTAGTTGAGGTGGCTTAGAACCATTCTCTTCCACCTCGTTTGCACAGGGTGCACGATGTCTTCCTCGTATCGCAGCTGAGGAGATACGTGCTTGACCCTTACAACATCATCGACCATGGGGAGCAGGACATTGATGACGGGGTGACTTTCACGGAGGTTCCAGTAGAGATTGAGAATCGATAGGAGAGGAACCTGAGTGGATGGTCAATTCCTCTGGCGCGCATTCGCTGGAATAACGGGAACCTCCAAGAGAGAACATGGGAGTGGGAGGCTCAGATGCGTGCTCAGTACCCCCTTTTGTTCACTTAAACCATACATTCTAGGTTCAAAACATCCTCCTAACATCTATCTTTCACACAATACTAAATTTTAAAATAAAAAATGTTTTCTTACATAAAAAATTATTATGATTTTCAACTTTACATATTATTTGTTCTTAATAATTCATCAACCATGCAAAAACATTTCAATAACCAACATTATCATAAAATATTCTTCATGGAAATAAAATAAAAGATAAATGAAACCTGATAGTCCATTTTATAACCCTGCTATACTATAAATGATTTATCCAAAAAATGTTAACTATGAGTTCAAATAATCATTTTCAATCAAATGAGGTCATATTTACAACCCAAAAAATTTCATAAAACAATTTTTGAAAAAATGAAAAATCAAAATTATAATGGATTCATAGAAAATGTGAGAACCTATGAAAAACATTTTCTAAAAAACATAACCACTTACACTAAAATGGAATACTCATTCCTTTAATGTAAATGGTCATTAGATATTTTTTTTGAAATTTAATGATTTCTATGTAAAATAATTATCAATAATAGATAATTCATATATTTTTGTTTTGTAATATTTTTTATAAAACCCTTACAAGAACCATAATAATTGGAATAAACAATAAATTCAACATCTAATGTAATTATCCAGATAACGTAATAATTTTTCAAAAGATTTGGAGATATATAACATGATTAGCCAACAGTAAATATTTAAGAAGGATTATAACACGTATGAAATATAATTATACATTAATTAAAATCATAAAACTCATAAAAATATCCTTTTGAAAACATAAGATTTATATTTTCAAATATTGGTATATTCATTTCCATTAAAACTAATTTTTCAAAAAAATTATACTAAGAACCAAGGGAAGGATAGTGCTTCTATATATAAGTAAGGGATGATTATAAAATATTTCCAATATAATGTAAAGGTTTTTTTGTGGTTATAAAATATATTGACACCACATATCTTAAAATAGAATATTACCCTTTCCCTTTTATAAGGAATGTGAAATCTTCCATATGAAATATATAAAATAATTCCTTTTGAAAACCTTTATGTGAATATTAAAAATTCATAATATATACTTTATAATTAAATATTGTCCATATAATTAAATGTATAATAGATTTTTGTGAATATGATCATGAATAAAAATAGAGAAATAAATCTTTAAAATGGTATGAATGAGGTTTTTAATGTAACGTATTCATTACCTCAAGCCCGAATCTTAAAAAATGTAATTTATCTACAAGAATAATAATATTTTATGAATTTATTAATTTATTATGAAACTTTTTCATATTTATTTTAAATTTTTTTATCTTTTTATATATATTTACTTAATTAATTAAATGCAAATCCAATGATTTGATGATATCAAGCCCATATGTCCAAAATAAATTCTGTAGGTTGTCTATGGGAAAAGTGGAAAATATTAAGTAATCTCCATAATAATAATGAGGATATAATTTTTATTTTGGATATATAAATTTTAATTTTATAACCCTCTAGGAAATATATTTCTAAAAAATGAACTATATTACAATTATAGAGATAGAAGGCCATATGTATACATGAGAAACATTTCCATTTTTCATCCAACATAATGGAGTAAGGGGTATTAATATACAATCATTATGAAATTATTATTTTATTATAAATATCATATCTTTATATATATAGAGCAGTCATGCGATGTGGTTATGATAAATAAATTACATCACTTCTTGGAGGGGGTAATCCAAACATACAGACGAATGGCATTACCATTTTTAAATAGATGAAAAAGGATGACATAGATAATATATTATCTTTTGATAATTATTATTATATCAATAATACTATATAAATTCATTAAATCAATCCCTATAAGAATCATTGAGATATAGTGATAAAAATAATTTAAATTGGTCTTTCATATGATACTCGGTCATTAAAATGGGGGACTATTTTGTTTCCCATTTGCAAATGAGGATATGGATAAAAGTTCTACCATAAAACTAAAAAATATTATTATAAGTAAGGTATTGCTGTTCTTAATTCAAATTTTTTAAGAATATTTTAACGGATTAGAAGAATAAATAATACTAAAAAAATTTAGTACAAATCATCACCTCTTCTTCAGACAACCTCCATTTATTGTTACCATAACCCATGTAAGGTCATTTTTTTTACAAAATAAGACATCTAGTATGATTTCTAGGATGTTTTTGATGTGTTTTGGTAGGAATTTTCTAATAGGAATGGATCTTTTTGTGTGTAGAGATGTGAAGAAGGGTTTCCCTTTTATGAATGAGAGGATGGGAACATTATAAATGGACTAAATTATAAAATTAATAAAAGTTAAAATTTATGAAAAAATGGATCTAAATTGATATAATTATAATACTGGATGAGGATGAGTATATATCCATTCAAGATTTTTACATTTTTTGTTAATATTTATCCCTTATGTCTTTGTTTCAAGCCCTCACTAACCTTTTTGAGAAATAGTGTAATATCAATATTCATTACTCTTTAGTGGACATAAAAGTTACTATAAAAGGAAAAGTGACCCATAAATGTATACCGGTTGATATTTTCATCCATATTTAATTTAGATAGATTAATTTAGTATATTTATTAATTTTAAATCATTTTATAAAATAATTTTCATAATAAAATATTTTTTAATATTATTTTCAAAAGTATGTTAAGAATTAAAATATAAAAATATTATAATTCATATTTGATTATTAAAAAATGACATTAATACTACTAATATGAGGATCTAGTATTAAAATAGTTACAAAAAAATTTTACTAGTAGTGATACGATTTTATACCATATCCTTTGTATAAAACCTTATGTTAGTCATTTTTATCCTTAACCATTGTAACAAACTTTTACATGATAAAGTGTAAACGATTTGCTTATATGTTTGAAATTGGTTCATAAATTTCAAATTTATGAATATATTTTCCATTTCCCATCATAATTTTCTTGTTCTATATTTTTTATTATTTTTAAATAACATAATAAAATATATTTAATAGAAATACTACTAATGAAATTTCATGAACTATAAAAATATTTTTAGTTTTAAAAATTAAAAGTTCAGAGAGAATCTATAATATAATCCTTTTTAACATAGAAAATAACTAATTATTAACTATAAAATTAATAATACACCCTAATTTATCTAAAAATATTACTTTTTTTTGTTTAAAAAATATTTACTTGGATATTTATAATGCATAAACAATCTCTATGTTGGCATTGTGTATGAATTTATGTCAAATAGTACATTACTAAAAAAACTAATAAATCTACATGATAAAAATAATAATTTAAATTTCAAAAAGGAAAGATTAAAAAAAAATTAACCACTTCACAAAATACAAATGTTATTAAAAACAAAAGAGTGGTATTTTTAACATTACCCTTTTCATACAATATTAGAAAGGTAAAATTAAATGATAAATAGAAATAAATGTCTCTATTTTTGAAGTCTCGATTATTAAGGATGAAATATACTCAACAAATAAAATTAAGAAATGGGTTTTATTTAATTTTATGCCCTATCACATTAGTTTTAACCATAATAACATGTTTTTACCTATACCGTTGTATTTTATTACTATGGTTACTATTATTATGGCCCACAAATATAGTTTAACTAAATAACGATTATTAATAATGTGTTTTCCAAATAAAGAATATGTTTTATTAAATTAAATTCACATATGTGTCATATAATAATTGAAATTTGATCCTCAAAAACATGATGGAAAATAATTTTTATGAAAAAGGATTCATTATAATAACAATGTATTTATTCCATATTTCTGTATAGACAAAATTAAAAATACAATTAATGTATTTTTTAGTCAAAATTAGAAAATATAAATTTAAAAACAAATATAAAATTGTAATTTCCTTAACAAACACATGAAAAGATAATATAATTTAAATAAATCATTATTTATCACTATTTATTGAAAAATGAAATGTTTTCCAAAAAAACAAAAAAAATTCATCTTAAGATAAATTTCTTCTTATGAATTAAAAAATGATTTCATTTTTATCAAATAAAATTTCTTAATGTAATAGAAATAAATTATAATATTCACTCAAAAACCCATTCTTAAGAAAACATAATTTTAAATTTTAAAATGACTTTACTAAAAAAATGAATGTTTATTTCCTCATAATTAACCAAGAAATTTATTATAGGTGGGAAAATTATCTATATTTCATAATGTGGTTAATACTACTCATATATACTAATTTAATGGTATTTTTTATTATAAATTTTCCATAATAATATTTCATGGTTTGTTTAAGATCATTTTTCTGTGTAATATACTCTATTGATCGTAATTTTCTTTTTAAATTTTGGGATATTACCTTATATCCCCTTTAATAAATTTTATCCTAGAAATTTGAACTGGGGATCAATAATTAATCATTTGGAACATTAAACTACAATTTTTACAACTCCAACATCATTAAAAGGGTTAGTAAATCATCCTTTTTAAAAGTAGGTAAAGGGAAATTTTAAGGTCATCACAAATAACACATAATATGATTCTAAATATTATAACAAAAACTGGAAGTAAAAATGTATACATTGAGTTAATATTAATGTCCAAATAATGGTGGAGGGTGATTGGGAACATTGGTCTCAAGAAAGTGAACATATATGAGAAAGTTAATGACTATAAAACCATAAATCAAGGATGTGTAACAAGGACCCTCGATTGATCATAAATGATGGAAATATGAAAATTTTTATTTTTTGAAGTTAATTTTTATTGATTATAGGAATTACATTTATATATATGCTAAAACCAAAAGGATTAAAATAATAAATTGAAAATTAAAATTTCATCCTTTTATCAAGTAACACAATAATATCATCTTTTGATTCAAATAAAAAATATCCAAGAATAATTTTTGAAGCACTAAACTCAACTTCTAAGATATCATAGAATCCAAAAATCCTATCTACAATATTCCTCATCCCTTTAAAAACTAACCAAGACTAAATTGGGGAGAAAATGGATGATTATTCCAAAAAACTAATAGGAATTATTATGAATAAATACTTCATTAATCCACAAAATATACAAATCATTTTAATAAATAATCTAAAAGACCATAAAGAAACATTAAATTCATTTATACTTCCAAAATATTATTCAAAATTTATTAATAATATAAAATAACATATTTTCTAATAATATTTTATTTAAATTAATCATATAATGTTTCTTAAGAATATAGTGATGTATTTCTAAATTAATAATTATCACTTAACAACCAATTGAATTTTCAATCCCTAGGTTATCTATAAAATAATACATTCATTCCTAAATTGTAATTAAACATTGTAAACTCATTAAAAAATATTATACAAACCATAATTCTTATTAATAACATTAAACATAGGTCTCTAAAATGTAAATCCATTCTTCCTTAAATAATTTTTTCACTTATTAAAAATAAAGGTTACATATACATTAAACATATATAAAAACACAATTAATGAGTCCCAAAGTATTTCCATCACTTGATAAATCAATAGGGGTATCTATTAAATTAATCATATGATCAAACATAAAATTATAAACCTAGCAGGTATCTATAACTATAATGTTAAACTCACATGAGAACCTCATAATCTCTATTGTTATATAAAACTTTTCTTTAATACCAACAATAACAATATGGAATTATTACTAGTGTACTATAATTGATACCAATCATAGTAATCCATGGATTTCTACATATCAATCTTGGTACTATTACCAGCATCCTTAGTGGATACCCTTTCCTCATGAATCACTTGGGCATGGAGTGATGATTTTTCCAATGTTCACACATGAGAGTTTATAAGGATAGGATCCCTTACATTTTCTTTGATACTATCTATAGGTAACCATCCATAAGAAATACCATTATAGAATGTTCCATAGTAATTCACTTATTTTATTTTTTTGATATTTTCATGTTTATTTTTTTAGTGAATTATGTTGTTAATGTTACACAATGAAATGATACATTTCATTTTTCAAACATCCTCTTATTACCATTTTCACCCATAATACAAATCTTTCAAAATAAGATATGTTTCATTTCATGAAAAGTCATTTTATTTCAAATTATCTTCTTATTTATTCATAATTATCCTAATCATTTTGAAAATAATTTAAAAATTCTAATGATCAAAAAATTATTATTAAGGGACATAAAATGATAAGAAAAAGGAAACCCATCAATCCATTTTAAAACCATATTATCATAAATGATAGTTTTTCTTTAAAAAAATAAATTTTGAGGTTGAATAGTAAGTTAACTTATCATTAAATAATCTATAAAACCCATGGGTTTTCATTAAAAAATTATAATAAAACATATTTTAAAATTAATAATTATGAGGAATTATTAGAAAATAAGAGAACTCATGATATTTTTAGTAAATTATCATCTTTACCCTAATAGGAATAATCATTCCATTAAGAAATATATCATTATCTTACCTTTTGAAAACTAATTATTATCAGAAAACTCCTTATAAATCATATAAAATTAATGTAGGTGGCCTGGGAAATCATCTTAATATAAACCTTATAAGATCCCTTGAAAGTGGAATAACCAATATGACATACATCCTACATAATATTCTAGAGAATGTAATCATTACCCAATGAATTGAGAGATATTAATGTATCACCAGATCATAAATATCTTCCAAGTACCATAAAACATATAAAACACATATAAAATTTCATTACTTTAAAACAATAATAGAAATATTCTTCTGAATCCATATGTATAAATATTTTTGATATTTATATATCCCTATAATTTAAAATAAATATTTCAAAGAAAACCCCTTAATAAAATGGGGGACATTCATTATTTTAATAAAAATAAAAAAATTATAATGGAATGAAAATATAAAATAATTCTTATAGTGGATGTAAAATCCATCGACATCATATTTGTTAAAACAGAATATTCTTATTCTATTTTGTAAATAACATAATACTGGTCCTTCGATTTTTTATAAAATTCCTTTTCAAAAAATATTAAATAAATAAAATTAAAGACAAAATTTTCTGTATAAATCAATGATGTCTATATAAATTATTATAAATAATTTTTATTAATATAGACATGAATGAAAAATATTTATAATATAAATTTTTAAGTTATTAAGAATAAATATTATATGGAAAAATTTCCCAAACCTTTAGTCTAGCTCATCTATTACATTCTTTTTCTGCATGAATTCTAAAATTATTTTAATTATTTACATTCCAAATAACCTTTTTTTAATTTTTTTATTCAATTTATTTTATTTTTTCATTTTTTATATTTAATTACATAATCAATTAAGTCCTTTTGGGACATTTTGTTCACATTCGACTTGGATAATAAGAATGAGTTTGATAGGATGAATTTGGTATAAGAGGTATTTATTCCACAATATATAAAATAATTATGATGAACTACTTATCGTTTTTCGACATCAATAATAATGATGAAACACTTATCATGATCTACATTATAATAATGAAGATAATAGGTTGTACATATGTATGAGTAACATTTCAATTATTCAATAAACATGATTAACAGAAGGAAAGTATCATTTTATTATTAAATTGTGGTTTTAATATAATAAATATAATTTATTTTAACTAAATACACTGATATATGGTATCCATTTCATGTGGAATGATATGTAAATCACATTTCTTCGTGGAGGTGGTCATCCCCACACAAGCATGAACAATGTCCTATTTTTAAATTAATGGAAATTTAAGAAATTTTATGATATATTTTATTTAAATATTGGTAATATTTTCATGAATATCATATATATATACATTGAATCTAACATTATTTCATATTTTGGGAGGTGATGTTGGAAAAGGAATTATATTAGTTCATGAGGGGGTAGTCAATCGTACACAATAATGAAGGTTTAATTTCAAATTTGATGGCAGAAGATATTGATATTGGCTATGTCATTAAAATAAAAATATATTAGATTCTATAATAAACTAGCTTTATTAATTTATCATTTTTGAATAATATTTTAAGGAGGTATAAGAATAAATAATAATAAGACATTCAGTTAAAATCTAAACATATTTTGAAAACAACCAACTTGTCATTACACATTAATCCATGTATGGTTGATGTTCTGCAATCACTATGTACAATTGATTATGGGGAGGGATTTTTTAATATAATATTCTTGGTATTTTTCAATCCAAATGGCTCATGATGTGTTTTTATGAGTCGATATGGTGTACGGTATTATAAATGTGGATAGAGTCACTTTTTTAATTACTAAAAGTATTAAATAAATAAAAATTATTTTCATTCCAAAATGGATCCTGGTTGATATAATCTTATTATATATTTAGTATGATCTTAAATAACTTCTTCGAATAAAATTTGGGCAATTTTAGGAGATTTTGTTTAACCTTATCTCTTTATTGTAACCCTTATTAACCTTTAGGAAAATTAATATTATATAAATGCTTTCACCTTTTAGTGGTTAATAATATTATTATACTGAGAAATTGACCCATAGGTGGACCATGGATACAATTTTCAACAAAATATCATTCACTTATATGATTATAGTATTTTTATGAATTTTAAATAAATTAATAAAATTTATTTTATTATAAAATATTATTATTCTCATTTTTGAAATACATGAAATGTTGTAATATGTGTCTTTAACAATTCTAAAATAGAACCAAAATTCAATGGAACAAAAACTAATGTGAATATGTCCTTAATATAATTACCCAAACAAATTTATCAATTTTTTATATCATTTAAATTAGTATCTTATAGATCAACCCCTTCTTTAATCGTTTTTAATGAAAACTACAGTAATAAATTTTAAAATATTAAAGGGTAATTAATTTATTTTTCTATTAAACATTGGATCTTAAATGGGAACTAGATGAAATTTATGACAATTTATTATACTACTATCCTTCTAGAATTATTTTTTTACATCTAAAATATCTAATAGTACATATTTTTACATAAAATACTATTGATTTCATTTTAATAACAATTAATAAAATCTGACTTTTTTTAAAAGATATAATTTTAGAATATAATCTAGTTAACTCTTAATAATTATTTATTAAATCATTTTTTAACTATAAATTTCATGGGACACCATATTCCATTAATAATAATTTTTATGTTTTTAAAATCATTTACTTTGTTTTTTCTATTGAATGAAAAGAACAATTATAGTGTTGTGTATTCATTTAAGGTAATGATAAAATTACTAAAAATTAAAAACAATTAAATAAGTCAATAAAATAATTTATAATTCTAATAAAAATTTTTAAAAGACTAATCATTTTTTTATATTTCTCATATTAAAATAAAAATATTAAAATAAATGGTGTGAAATTTTTTACCTATTTTTTACTTCATATATTCTAATGGTAAAAATAAATTTTAATATAATTTCCCAATATGGGTTCCACATATAGTTTCTCTATGTTGATTTGCTACATGATATTATGTTGGCCTCCATATACACTAGTGGCGGAAGACTGGCAACGATGTCTTATATATATATTATGGGGAGACTATACCCTCATTATCAAATAATTATTAAAATTGAAATAAATATCTAATAGATAAACAATTACATGAAATAACCATTATAATATTGTAAAAATAAATAAAAAAACTACATGATGATCCTGAACAAGTAAGAATACACAAAACCAAAATAGTAGATATTTTGATTCCATATTGAGTATAAAGTGTCTAATGAAAAACAAAAAATAAAGACACGAAAAACTATAAATAGGGTATTGACATCATGTCATTTTTTCTCATACATGCTCTATCCCAACTTATCCATCTAATACATGACACATACCATTATCATTTCCTTAAAAACTAATGTTTATTCAGGTATCGATCAAACTTCTTTAGTGGGGTGTTAGTACGACTCATTATGACACCAAAAACTATATCTAAAACAATATCTAGTCTATAACAGTTTTAGATGTTGTAAAATAAATAAATTATAGAATATAAAGTAAATTTTCTCCCTATGAAATTATTGTTTGGATAAAAACACAAATTCTCAGGTTCGTTATGATGCCCAATCCATCAATTTCTACATCGGCCAAAGTTGGACACTGAACCATAAAAAATGGGATATCAAATTTCTTTTCATCATGGGGTTTCAATAACCATTTAATTCTAATTCACATTCAAACTATAGTGGCCTAGAGTAGTATTCGGGCACCCTTTGGTTGTGTGGAGAAGTTATCCATATCTAAAAACTCATGGATCACATTAATTACATACATACATACATACATACATACATACATAAATACATATATAAACACATACATACATATATATAGAGGGCCAAAGCAGCTGTCTGGAACCTCAGGGGTATTTGGAGCAGTAGTCCCTATCACACAACTCAGTCACAAATATCACATATCATGGATTCACATTCCCAAAAAAATTTATATCCATTTCCAAAATTTATTATTTGACTAATTTCGTTTATTAATTTATCATCCATGAATAATTTATAAATCATAATTTCAATCATATCAGAACACCCAGTGAGACTCCATTAATTGCTTAATCCCATTAATCAATGAATTTCATAATCCCATTATTCACCAATTTTACAATCACATTTTGGAAAAATTTCTTAATCACTTGGGAAATAAATTAATTAATTCAATTTACAATGAAATTTTCCAAAATGGAAATTGAAAATCCCACAAATACATACACAAAATTATAATAAGAAGGCTGGTATTTTACTACTAGATAACCCACCACAAGATCATTATCAGATGTTCACCAAACCAAAATATTCAATTTGATGAGGAATTATTAATATCAAAACTGTGCAGAAGGTCTCTAAATGAAACCTAAGATCAAGATCCATTAAAAAATTATCCATAAAAAACCATGATATAAACCCATATCTTGTGGAAGGAATCATCCTTCCAAAAATAATAGAAATATGGTAGGGAAAAAGGAAACCAAAGGAGTATAGATTACATACCGTAATGGTAGATGATCCTTCTATTGAATATTTGATAAAAATGGAAATGGGTTTGAGGAGCCTTGGAATCCTCTCTATGATCTCCAAAAAAAATTGAAAACATTTTAGGATGAATCGGGGAATTGTGGTCAAATACTTGGGGTTTGAGAATTTAAATTAAAATTTAGGGGGATTTAAAAAAACCATGCACATGGTTTCCAGGTTTGGAAAACACCATTTTATAATCCATTAACCTTAACGATTCACATTTATATAGGGGGTTAATAGTTTCATATATGTGGTGCACAATTTTTGAAACTATCTTCCAAATGGGCAAACCTCCAATTGTCTCGGGGTATATAATTTAGGGAGGGTGTCCACACTATTTGGGAAAACCATGAGGCAACTACATTTTACCTCTTTTGCCTCAAATAAGGGGTCCATGGTTTCTTGGGTAAACCAAAAACGTTTCCTTAACCTTGTTTCAACTATACATAGCCTCTTGGGCTTCCAAATTTCGTCAATTTCACCTGAAATAACCATGAAAAAATCTAACCAATGTATAACATAAATAAGGTAAAATTGTACCTTAAAATGATAATATGTCATCTCTATAAAGATCAAGATCTTACAATATCCCCACCATATAGAATCTCATCCTCAATCTATACTCCCAAGAATCTCTATGATTTCTTGTTAAAAAGGTCATTCCATTAATCACACATATCAACTTCCTTATCCCACATTTCATCTTGAACAAGGAAATGTTGCCATAAAACTTGAACTATTAGTGTTTACTTTCCATGTATCACATTCTCAATACTATCCACAACCTAAATTGGATTATCCTCAAACGATACATCATCCTTAACACTAATATCATCAACATCGATCCCGTGGGAAGGTTCTAGGTGATACCTTCAAATTTGTGGCACATGAAAAACATCATGCATATTATTATACCTCTGTGGAAGAGCCAATTGGTATTCCATCAATAAAATCCTATCGACAATATCAAAAGGTCCAATAAAAATGAGCATTAACATGCCCTACCTCTGAAAACAAAGCTTACCTAATATCAGTGACACCTAAAATAATAAATGATCACATAATGTTCACTAAAGGAGACATCGATTTTGATCATAATACGACTTATGTATACACGAATCCATAGAAAGACATTTCAAAATAAACTATAACTACTCTAATATATCTGACATGAGACCCTATCCCAAAAGCTCTAACTCACCTGCCTCCATCCAATAAAGTGTAAATCTGAATGTTCTAGCCTAAACTTCTTCATATAGTTTCATATGAATAGTTTCCTAGTAAATATTGATATAGATGAACCCAATGAGTGGTAAGTGATTTGGAAAAGTCCCACCAAAGTCATTGATGCACAAACATATCATATCTATCAATATATGTATATTATATTCTTACTTCCCATATATCTATGGGTGAAGCATTTTACTCAGATATAACTTTTGTAAAAATAACATTATGCAATCCTATTATGAATTGTGATGTGAAATATGATTCATGGTCTGAAACTATACATCCTATAACCCCGTGAAGATGGATTGTTTTCTGAACGTAAAATTCCACCAACTGATTTACTATGATAGTCTCTTGGATAAGAATTAAATCGGACACATTTTTCAATTGGTTTTGAATCATAAAAATTAAACCATTATTCCAAGGAAACCCTGGAATACCAACAATTAAGTCCATAGTAATGTTATCCCAATTATATTCTAGATTGTTCAATACTTGTATTAAACCACATTGTCGTTAATTCTTGACCTTCACGTTAAATCATGTATAACACCATTACATGAACACCGAAATCACATTTTTCAAGCATGTCCACCAATAATATCTATGTAAGTCAAAATACATTTTTGTAAAACCCCGATCCGCTACCCACTTTGAGGCACACAACTCATGTATCATCTCATCTTACATACTCATAGACACAGAATTGTTGTTGCAAACATAGGTGATATCATCCTCATTTATAGTTCTACCTGAATGTGACTCCACACCGTCACATCCTTCCCACAATTCCTTGAACCTCAAATCTAAATATTGTCGCTCTCTAATCATTCTTAGTATCCTAGAATCTATTGATATTGTTATGTGGTTCATCTACTACTGGTCCTCTAAAACAACAACATGAATTTCAACAAATAATGTCACCATTTTTCAATAATAACTAGACTCTTAAACATCAAGAGACACTGACTTCCTACTCAAAGCATTAGAAAAACTATTTCCCTTACCAAGTGTATGTGCTAGCTCAAAATAAGAATATTTCATAAAATCAATCCATCTCCGCTATGGGAAATTTGAGTATTGATGTTAATTTATATACTTTAAACACTTGTGATGGGTATAAATTGTAATATTTTCACCCAAAATATAATACCACCAACACTTTTTTTTCAAAAAACATAGTATCTAACATGATATCATGAAAAGGTAATTCCGTTCATGTGGCCTCAACTGTAATTACTAACACACTAAAAATTGATCCCTCTACATCAACACTAATCCAAATCAAATCCCAGAAGGGTCACAAAACGATGTATAATCCTCACATGTATTGGGTTGGATAAATATCGATGTTGTAGTCAAACTGTTCATCAACTCTTGGAAGGAATTATCACATGCCTGAGACTATTCAAACTCAATTCCCTTCTTGGTCATGCCTTTGAGTAGTGCTTCTATGTGGTAAAAGTATTTGATGAACCTCCGATAATAACCTGCTAAACCTAGCAAGCTATGGAAAAAAAACCCATTTTTCTACTACTCCCAAAAAACCATTGTTGGGACATTTTCTAGTTCCGTTGACACACCTTCCTCCAAGAAGAGGCTGCATAAAAAATTTATACTTTTGATCCAAAATTGTTAATTTGATAGCCTAACATATATCCAATTCTATCTCAATATACACATGACACTGTTAAGAGGTTGTTCATGATCTTCATGAGTTTATGAATAAACCACTGTGTCATCCAAGAATATAATCACAAACTGATATAGCAATGGGTGGTTGATATAGTTCATCAAGGTGATAAAAATAGCAAGTTCCTTCATTAGGACAAACGATATCATGATGAACTCATATAGGCCATACCTACTTCTAAAAGTAGTTCGTGGTATATTAAAAGGTATAAATGTCACATGATGATACCATGATCTCAAGTTAACCATGAAGAAAGCCCAAGCTCCTCCCATTTTTTCAATGAGATCATGGATCCATAGAATAGGATGACAGTTCTTCACTATCATCTGATTCAAATTTTGGTAGACAACACATAAACACAAGGATCCATAAGCCTTATTATTAAAAAAGACTGGATGAACCCAAATTGTTGTACTTCGATGGATACATCCCTTATACATCAACTATTCTAGCTGAGTCTTAAACTGATGAATCTATTTTTCTTACATTTTATATTGTGGAATAGAAACTAGTTTCAATCCATGAATGTGAAAAATTATAAAATCAACATCCCTCCCTGGTGGCATCCCATATAATTCCTTTGGGAACATGTCTTCGTATAGATCTACAATGGGTTGAAAGACATCATGATTCACTCCCTAGAAATCCAAAAAAAAACTTATAACCTGGGTAGTGATATATCCTAGTTGCTGACGTAAGGGACCTAAATGGACTGCCTAGATATCCCACTCTCCACAATGAACATAACTACTACCTTATGAGATTTAATGGCCACACTCCTACAATAACAATCATTGTTTTGTCAGTATGCTTCCAAGAAATCCATGCCTATCATAAAGTTAAATCCTAACATGTCAAGTATGGAAATGTCCCAATATAAATTATATTACCCAACCCCAAGAGAGAACCTGTTACATAAACAGATGTCCCTCAATCACACTCATAACAGTGTGTCGATCATCATAACACCACTCCCAAAATACACCACCATAATTATATAATTCATAAGTTGTAAAGATATAAAAGAATGAGGGGACCTTTTATCAAATAAGGCACTATATATGGCAGAATCTATACGAATAGTTACATTAACTATCGATGACCTAGACATTCTATCAAAAAGTGTAGGATGAAATGCATGAAATTTCATATCCCTCTTTCTTGGGTTGAATTTTGAGTCCCCTATGGTGAAACACTTTGATGATATTTTCACTCTTTCCCTAAGGTAACATGTGCACTACCTCGACTGACACAACTAGAATAACTCCAAATTCCGTACTGATATGAGGTAGAATACCCCTTCCAAAAATATGATATAGCTTAGTTCCTCTATCACTACACATTTGTCAAGGTTTTATGCAATACTGATATAAGTTCCCCATCATACTGCTGGTTCATCACTCCACTTGTGGTTATGGAAAATAGATACAAATGTGATTAGTCCTACCAAACTAGTGGGAGTATATTCGGTTACTGGTATGAGTAACCAATCCTCCCCCATGGACACTCTATATTATTTTTCCTTGGATAACCATATCATAATAATGATACTTAATCTTATAAGACATAAATCCTGGACACAAATTAGAAACCACCTTAATTCGAATATATTCCTTCTCTCATTTCCCCTAAGAAATGAGATTCTAATTTACTACTTCTTATAGATTCATCAGCTAAATGATGTTAACCTGGGACTTCATATCTAATTGAATCCCATCATTGAAATTTGTATCCACATTTTCCACATATTCTACCAAATCTAGGTTGAATAATTTTTAATCAATGAAGAGATAATCATAGTCCTTCATGAATATACATCTCTTTGCCAATCACCTAAACTCACCTACCCTCCCCTACCATAGTGTCCATGGGTTAATGTGTTCTAGGAACAATTTTAGAATGTCTCTCAATACTGTATCCTCCAACCTATGATCATGAATTTAAATGCCCCAAAAATTATTATCTTGACCACATAACATATAAGAAACCCATTTGAATCTATTCTTAGTAGGACTCACTAAATTATTATGGATATTCTAGAAAGAATATATTCAAAATTTATCTACCTTAAGTCCACAATCTACGAAGAGTGAAAGAGGGTGTTTGAACATGAAATAATATGTCAAGTTGGATATATTTCATATATTCCACCCTATTTATCTTTATATACACTAAATAAAGAATGAAAAAGTCTCACGAGAATGATCATTTTCTCCATCATCTAGAACAAATGGAGCCTCTGGTTCCACTTCTGGAAAAACAATTCCAATTGTGAACTAATTTCATCCTATCGTTAAGCATCGTGATGGAGGAATATCTCTAAAAATCCAAAAACTTGTCCAAGGACACGTAAATAATAATTAACACATATTAACGGGAGGTATACACACAAATCCATAACATATCATCCCAGTTATGCTGCGACATGGTTGAAATTGAGGCACTATCACTACCCTTAACCATCCCTCACATGCGTTATGGTTAACATAGGGTAACCACTTTCATATTTCAATGTATCCATTCAGAAACCCTTTTTTATTTCAATTAACATATTTATCATAATTTATTAACTCATTCAAATTATTCATTATCACCTTTTTATTTAAATTACCCATTTAGGGAAAAACATTTTCATTTAAACAACTCACCCAAAAGACTATTTTTTGTGCATTCCAAAAATGATAAATGTCACTATGAATCATGAGGTCCTACAATAAAGCTTATATACTCAACTATCATGATATATTGGTCAATATGTAATATATTATAAAAAATAGTAACATCACACTAAAATTACATCAATCTAGGTGAATCAACATGTAAATGTGACAACACACATCAATAACAGCAATCCCACCATGATACATGGTGTTTACAAAACACAAGTGTTTGATAATCGCATGTATAAGCTAATGGCCAAGTCCAAAATCAACCCATTATCTTGTATACCATTCAAAAACATTAAGACAATGTAAAAGAGTCGAAAACCTAATTTGATGCCACTTTATAACATCCTAACCTTGGTGGCACATGCCAGTGCCGTATTCCGGTTGGTTACATGACCTCAAGCGTGCATCCCTATCTTCTATATGCTAATAAATATAAGTGACGGTTATATTTATATTTATATATACATATATATCTTTGGGAGACTATACCCTATTTTTTAAAGCATCACTATTGAAGAAATGAATAACCAATATCCAAATGACAATAAACAATAGACTGAATAGTACCATACTAATAAATACAAACATCACACGATTATCCAAAATAGGGAAATATAATATAAACAAAATTTTTAGATTTTTTATTTGATGATGAGAAAGATGTGTTTATTGTTAAACCCAAAATAAAGACACAGTCAACTATAAAGCATTTTCGGACTTCATGTCTGGTTCCTTCATCCATGTTCCCTCCTAACACATCCATCTAACATATGGATCTTTCTCTTATCCTATCTTGAAAAAATGAAGTCCATTTGGGTACTAATCATGAATCTTGAGTTGGTTTTGAGTAAAACAGAGTAGGCCACCACCAATGACATCTAAGTCAATATAGAACCTGTAAAATTTTATTCACTTGTATAAAGAATAAATTACATAAGAAAAAGTAAAAAAAATTCACATTAAAATATTCATTAATTCCGCATATAAAATTTTGGGTTCACGTTGATACCAAAACCAAAGATTCCATCTTTGTATTGTGATGGAGTCTAAGCCATCAAAAAATGGATATCTCATTTCATTTAATTATTATATTTAATTAATTATTTAATTCCAATTCAAATTCAAACAATGGGGGCCTAGAGATGCCTTTTAGAATACCATGGGTATTTGGAGTAGTAGTACCTACCCCAAAACTAAGGGATCACATGTTATCCATTTATATATTAATGGGAAAAGAGTGGTATTCAATAACCTTATAGGTACATGGTGTAGTAGTCACTATCCCAAAAGTTATTCACAAATATATCTTGGCAAGGTTTCACATTCTCATCCCATTTAGCAACCATTTAATTTATTCATTGTTAAATTCATATCATAAATAAATTTATAAACCATGAATAATTTATAAATAATCCTTCCCATTATATTGGCACAACCAAATGGTCACCATCAATTTCGTAATCCCATTAATCAATTAATTTCATAATCCCATTATTCTCCACATTGATAATCACATGTTTGACCAATTTCATAATCACATGGGAAATCAATTAATTAATCCAATTTGGAATGAAATTTACCAACATAGAAATTAAATTTCACAAATTTACATAAAAATTTTATAATCAAGATAATGGGATTTGAAAATTAGACCACCTATATCATGATATTTGACAAATTTCTTCCAAAAAAATCTATAGTTAGAAGAAAAAATATCATGATCACAATGACAAGGAAGACCAAGGATAGAAACATATGATCAAATCTAGAAAAAAATGATCCATAGAAAACAATATATAAACCCAACTTCGATGGTGGAAAATGATCGTTCCAAAATATTAAATAATGATGTGGGAGAGGTAAGAAACCAGATGAAAATATATTACATACCTGGAGAGAAATTGATCCATTAATTGGATTGTCGATTCACTACTTAAAGGGTTTAAGGTGCCTTGAAATCTTCTTAATGATATATGAAATCATTTCAAATAATTTAAGGGAATATTGGGGTGTTTGCGGATTAAAATTGGTGGGGGTGTTAAGAATCTAAATTAAAATTTCTGGGGGGGAATTGACACACAATTTCCAGGGCATGGGTTTTATGGTTTTCCAAACCATTCCCCTTAACCATTAACCTATAATTTGGGGAGAACTATTTATCCAATGAAAAACATGATTTGAAATAATTAAACATACCCTAAAACCCCCATTGTCTCTGAGTTCACGGGTTTGGTAGGGTGGCTGCACGGTTTGGCCCAACCGTGCACTAAATGTTCGCCACATCCCGTTCCTCTAAAAGGGGGCACATGATTTCCTTGCCAATCGGAAGGGTTTTCCATAACTATTAACAAACTATACAAATCCTCTTGGGATTTAAAATTTCTCTAATTTAACTAGATACTACCTCCAACAAAAACCCAACCACCGTAGAAGAAAAAAGGTAAAATAGTACCTGAAAAAGAGCATGAGGAATCTACATAAATGTAGGGACATTAAATTTAAATAGAAATATAATATCATATATTGAATAAATATATTAATAAGTATTTAAAAAACTCATAAAAGTAAATTAATACTTGTGTTTGAATGAATTTTAAGCCACATCATATTCTTTTTTACCCAAATTAATTCATATTACCATTTCCATGGTAATTTTTTTCTATTGTTACTATTTATATTGACCGAAAATAATGTTAACCACATTAACTAATTTTAATTATTATAATTCAATATAATAAATCACTTTTATCAAATTTAATTTCAAAAAAAATTAGATTTTAATTTAAAATAAAACCCACAAAACACGACGAAAAATGGATTTTTAAAAAAGGCCCTATTTTTGTATAAAAAATATTTTATAAAAATTTTATCTATGAGAGGACCATAATTATATATTTTTTTAAAAAATAGGAACTAAATAAATTGTAAAACTAAATAAAAATAAAATTTTACTTTGTAAATAGTTTAATAGAAAACACAGTTTACAATAAAAATTAATATTTTTCACTATTCAAGAAAAAAATGATACTTTTCTAAAAATTATAAAAAATTAAATGTAAAATAACTTTTTAATGATGAATTCAAAAAATACTAATTTTTTTAAAATATAATTAATTAATTTTTTAGTATTTATTTATAATGTTCTCTTATAAAAAAATACAAAACAATTTTATGGAAAAGATATCTTTGAAGACTAAAATGACATTATTGAAAATTTAATCATTTACTACCTATGAATTAATAAGTAAATTGGTATTGATTAGGAACTTTATATATATAGATATATATTATATATTGTGGAAAATAATATTCATTCCATCCTATATAATAGTTGGGTTATATGTATAATATTAAAATAATAATAATTTAGGGTTGGTTTATTCTCGGTGTTGTGTGTTATTACACAATTACACATAGTGTTATTTTAATGTCTCAGGTTATTATATTATCCCACCAAAAGTAGAAGAAAAATTGAGTTTTTGAGGACCATTTCACTTTATATTATGGGTTGTTTAAAATTTTTAGTTGGTAATCTATAGAGATTGACCATTTACAACCAACATCTCAATAGCATTTGTTTTTTTTATATTTACATTTTCAGTAGACCAATTTTATCTCACATTTTATGAAATAAATGACAAACATTTCTAGATATGATAATAAAAAATACCCAATCCCAATAGTTACTATTCTCTTCTTATTTACTAATACATTGATCATTTTTAGTATAATACTATTTTGCTTTCATTATGTTTCACAACAATGTTACTTATTACACCATATCACACTAAAATTGATCATTATTTTCATTCATCATTTTTAATAATATTTATCTGAGTTTTTTTTCTTTTTGTGATTATATATATTTTCTCTTATGGGGTTGACTTAGATTACTACTATAATAGTGTTAATTGGTCTTAAAAAAAATATTTTTGTAGTAGCTTCAAATTAATGGTATAAACCTAATCTAGCTATATTAAGATCATTACACTGAAAACAAATAGGAAGATAAGGGATCCATTATCATGTTCAAATAATTTAGTGAATTTAATTTATACCCCTCTAGAGTATATATATCATACAACATAAATTTATTATCAATATCTAAAATATTAAGGACTCATGAATCAATATAATATTAATGAATCTATCAGCGTGCATGAAACATATATCTTATCAATTGAATTTAAATTGATCAATTTGATAGTATTTCAAGGTTGATCATATTCATCAGGTGGTATCACATAACTTATGTGCATAATAAAATGTATAATCTTTACTGAGATGTTTAATGTCTGTCTACCTCTTACAGGGTATTATTATATTTTTATAAAGTGCGACCATCATCACCTTTATCATCCAATACCAGCATGACATCACTACTCTGCATTAGGAAATAACTATATCAACAATAATCTAAATAAATTAAAATGCAATTATAATTAAACATTTAACCATTCCAAATTCCAAAGTTAGTACTTATTGAATAATAAATAAACTACTCATTGGGAGATCTATCATAATTAATCCTTATGAAAAAGGATGCAGTCCACTGCTAATATCCAACCAAACCCCTATTAAACAGAATCGCCATATTCATATTTCAATTATTAGATAATTTTCCCCAAATGAATTAAATTTAGGTATAATTAATGTTCGTGACATATAATTGTAAATATTAACAAAACATAGTGTTTTCATACTCTAAAAAATACCCTTGGGATAAGATTCACTAAAACCCACATTATATTAAAATTATTCCACAATTTAATGATGGAATTATAAGAAAACCCCATTCTTGTGGAACCAAAATAAGTGGCTCACATGGGTGGAGATGAATATAGAATGTATCGATATAGAGTGCTAGATTTACCATTAGCTGTCACTTGGTGTAATCATTGAACAAATCTAGAAGAAATTAATGAAGATCACACTCAAGGATATGGAGGGTAATGAGGGAAAAAATCTAGGAATATATTTTTTTAATTTAATAATACCCTAAATACCATTTAAATCAATATTTACACATTTCATTAATATTTATGAAAAATATAGAAAGAAATAATGAAACTTAATTTTTGGAATAGTTCATGTCCATCACATTTCACCCCAAGGACCCTTATGTGTCCAAAAAGACAAACCCCTATCCATATTAAAAAATACGATACCCTTACATTTACGGAAACCATAAATAAGCATATTATCATTAAGGATGACTCTAACCCATCAAGAGAAATCCCAGAAAATACATTACTAATTTTAACTAATTGATGGAACTTATGAATCATCCCTCCTCATTATAAAAATTTGGAACCCTTACATATCCTAGGAATTTACTCTATTGTGCCACAATTTACCACATAGAATAACCTTACATATCATGGTTTAACATTGAAACACAATAGGGTGAATCAAAAAATTAATAAATTCTAAATTTTTTGCATGGTGTTACAATTATGTATCATAGGTAGCTCAACACATAGAAATATATTTGATGTAAATGAATATTACATATAATGGAATTAATTTTATCGATAAAGGGAAATATTACACTAATCTATTTTTTGGTAAAAAAAACTTCTGTATTCCATGACTCTAATTTTGTTTTATAAAGAAATGGTATACTTTTACACATCATCATTTTCCATTTGTCTCCCATTAATTATATTGAGTTTCCGATAATTATACATGTTTTATGACTAAAAGGGGGTTACTCGTACAAATGGGGGTACCTATAAGTATATGTAACTCTTCACAATGTGAATCTTCAATAAATGAGTTACTAAAATTTCTAAATAATCAATAAAAATCTAATATAATCTAAAACATGTTATTAAACATATATTAATGATTTCATCCACATTAAAACATTCCCAAACTAATATATAAAATAATTTAATAGTATGAAAATATCCTTAGTCCATGAAAAGTTTGGATTATAAATTGGAAACCATTTTTTGACACCCCCTATAACATCCCACCCCTCCTCATTGGCTTGAGTCGAGGAGGAATTTCTAATTTTTCTTATGTGACAACCAAAAAGATCTAAAAGGCAGGAAATAAATTAAAAGGTATTCAATAACATATGGGTGAAAATTTTCCAATTAAAGAAATAACAACACAACCAAACATACCACAAAAAAAACCACAACATGATGCATGATATTATTGTAAAAAACACAAAGTTATAACATTAATATTAAAATATGACACAAAGTTATATAATATGAAAAAAAATTCATCAATGTTTAAAAATAAAACCATGGAAAATAATATTAATTACAACCCATGTAACTCCAAATTACAAACATTCTCCGTGATCCAACTCCCCCAAATAGCTCAAGTATCACAATTTACCATTAAAGAAGTGTGATAATTTACCTTTTCCTGTGTATTGAAAAATTTTATTTGCAAACACCAATGTTCTAATATATGGGTGACTAATGAAAGTTTGAAGATTTTAAAAAAATGACTTCCCTACACACACCACTAGTATAGAACAAGCTATAACATTTATATAAAATAATTTATATAAAAACCATTTAAAACTGTTAATTAATTTATAACATGACAAACGATTTCCTAGAAAAATAGTTCTCTCAAACAAAAAAATTTCTATGGAATGAAAAAATAAAGTTATTTATCCTATCATCAATTTCCATGTTTTCATATCACATTCCATTTTCCATAATCACACACACACACACTTAACCACACAATCACACAAGCCTGGTGTAATCTTTGATGGTGGAACATCCCCTCCGTAGTCTGTCATTGTGGTACTTCATGACTATTATCAATCCCATTCCATACATTATTAAACATTTAATCCAACCATATTCCAATTATTATTTTTTAAAACCAATTCAACCATTTCCATAAATCTACACTTTTATTTAAATCCATACTAACAAACCATTTTAATAAAACCAACCTTTTATTGAAAAAAATTCATGAAAACCATTCCAATACTACCAATATTATATTAAAAAAACATTTACATTCATAAAAAAAATGAAAATTGTAAAATCATCATTTAAAACATGTTACTATTTTATCTTTCCCCAACACAACCAATTTGCACAATTCCAAAAAAACCCACCAAAGAAGTTTTCCATCTTGATTTTTTAATAAATTAACAATTAATATCAAGAAAAATAATCAATATGGATTCAATATTTATAGTTATAGAATGTAGAGTCGGGATTTAAGACACTTACCACACGATTTATGGAGAAAATGAATAACAACACTATAACACCAATGATCAGGGTTAAATCTCTAAAAAGATACCTCATATCTCTTCCCCTATCGTTATGAAAGAATAATATAACCATGATTGGAACCAACAACCTTTGATCTATCCATAATAGACAAGGCTAAGAATGTGATGGAGGGGGAATTAAATCTTGGAAAAGTCCCCAAAAACAACCATAATCGAAGAATTTCCAAGGGAATCATTCTATAATGCACCAAGAAATGCCTCCAAACCACAACCAATTTGAGGGGGAATATTATAAAAAATTTAGGAGGAGAAACTATTGAGTAAGGGTTTATTTGGAGGGAAAAGGTGTTAAAAGATAATCCTTACCCAGATCAACTTTTTCTAGGATATTGTTTTTAAACCATGCATAGTTACTCAAACTGTCTAGAAAATCTGTGCGCTAACTAAGCTCTAGGCGCTGTCTCAATAAGGACATCACACAGTTGGCATGAATGATTAGAAAAATTGTGTGCAAAATGTGAAAAATTACATTATCTCATTTTTTAATGTTTCTTCTAGGAGGCCACATGGTTTGGAAAAACCCTGCACCAACTCTTTCACATTCCCTTTATCCCATGTATTACTATTCATGGTTTCCTATAGGAGTTTTACAGATTCCAAAAACCATTATCATACCATGATCCAATAGAAAATCCCAAAACATATTTATAAAAGTTTCCAAGCCCTCCCAAAATTCACCCACACACTTTATATACTTATAAATCATAAAATTGTAGTTACATACTTGAATATAAGGGTGCTACATTCTCCCCAAAATTATCCTTTCCATCTCGAAAATGTAGAAACCCACTATTATCCTGAGAGAGTTTGGGACACTGCTTGATCATTTCCTTTCATGTTCCCATGTATCTTTCTGAATCCGACCAAGTTGCCACAATAACAACACTAGACCGATGCTTTTCCCATGATATACATTCCATTCCCTATCCATAATCCACACTAGCAAATTCACCATTGAATCATCTATATCTAGGTCATCTTGATCCCATCAAATATTGTGGTCAGGATCTAGCTGATACTTCTTCATCTAAGATGCATGAAACACATTATACACATCACAGAACCATAAGGGAAATACCAACCTATATTCTTCATCTCTAACACATTTTAGTATCTCACAATGGCCAATGTATCGAGGAGATAAATTTCCCTCATTCCCATAAAATGAGTCCTAATCCTTGGACAGATCTTAAAGAACACAGGATCACTCACCTTGAATGACAATAACCATCTATGATGACCTTCATATGATTTTCAATAACTCTAATATATCTCCATTTGTTTCATGTTCAACTGATTTTTCTCAGTTGTCTCTTGGACAAATCTCATCCCATCTAACGAATTATGACATGTTTCTACCAAAAATTCGTAAAATGATAAGGAATATCATAAAATGCTTCAAAAGGAGACATATATATGAAAACCTAATAATTGTTGTGATTTGAGAAATCCACTAATGGAATATTCTCTTCCATTGAGCCACCAAAATAAATTACACATGCCTAAAACATCTCTTCCAACATTTGTATCATCCATTTATATTTTCCATATATCCATGGATGATATGCCATAGTCATGGTGGAAAATGTACTAAGAGAATTATTTAAATATTTACCAAAATGAGATTTAATAATTTCTTCTATGTCTGATACTATCAATTTTTTACTCCATGCCTCTTTACCACTTCTTGGATATATATTTTTGACATTCCATCCACCGTATGAGATTTACAAATAGGGATTAAGTGGGCAAACTCTATGAGATGATCCACTATCACCCTTATGGAATCATGTTTCTATGTTGTTCATGGGAAACTTGTTACAAAATTTGTATCTATCTGATCCCATTTCCATACATGAATATGTATAGATTGCAACACACCTGCTCTTCATTTATGCTCTACCTTAATCAGCTGATAGGATAAGTATCCCTAAATGAACTCATCCAACTTTTTTTAATTCAAACATAAAAAACTGTGCTTTCAATTCCTTACGAAAATTTTATATTCTAGGATAAATAGAATATATCTAATGGTGTTAAGAATGAATAATTTGTTCCCAACAAGTCATAGTTTCAACAATCTGATTTTGAAACCACAATACTAAATTTACAACCAACATCCTTCCCTCAATGGTCTCTACAATATTGCGTTTTGAACTCACAAAAACACATTAAGAATTAGAAATGTGTTTCTATTTAACTATCTCAACAAAACTAGGAAGAAAACTAAAAATCACATCAATCTTCACATTCCAAGTGAATGTCAGCTATAACCTACATCAATTACCACTGGTCTGATGCTTCTTTTTCCAACTGAGAATATGAATTTATTAATTCATCTATCACTGTATTTCCATTACCAAATGTATACATTAAGTCAAATTCAATCATTTGGAGATTATCCATCCATCTTATTTTTCTTATATTCAATTTCCTTTATGAAGAAACATGTTTTAATCTATTATGATCCGTATAAACTATGAATTTCTCACCAATGTGGTGATGATGAAAAGTCTTTAATGAATGTGATACAATTTATAACTTCAAATCATGTGTTAGGAAGTTGTTCTCATGAAAATGGACCTATCTCAAGACATAAGTAACAACATGATCTCCCTGAATGATAAAACATCCCAACCCTAATCCCAAATAATCGCAATACACGACATACTCTTACCCCCATTCAAAAAAAATAAAGTTAGGCGTTGATATAAGGAGAACATTAATTTATTGGAAAGACTTATGATATTCATCATTCCATTGGAATGGAACATTATTTCTCTTCAAAGATGTCATTGGTGAATCTATTTATGAGAAATAATGAAAAAAACATTGGTAAAAATCTTCTAGACCAAGGAAATTTTGTATCTCAATGGAAGTCTTCGGTTGTTCCCAAAAGATAACAACCTCTATCTTTTTTTGATCCACAAAACACCTATTTCTGAGATTACATGTCCACGAAATTGTACTTATTTTATCCAAAAATATAAATTTGATATATTGGAATATAGATGATGATCCATCAAGATTATCAACAATTTCTCTAAGTGTTGTTTATTATATTCCATTGTCTTTAAATATACAAATATTTCATTCACAAAAATCACTACAAAAGAATCCTGATACATCTGAAATATTCAATTCATTAAGTTAATAAAGACCATTAGTTTATTCATAAACCTAAAAGGAATAATGAAATTTTCATAATTGAAATTTCTACTCCTAGAATATGTATTTATAATATGATCCATTCTAGTAGACAATTTGTGATATCCTGATGACGATTCAATTTTAGAGAACCATTGACCTCAAATTAATTAATTGAAAAAATCATCAAATCCAGGAATTAGATATTGATTCTTTATCATAACTTGGATAATATTATGATAATCTACACACATCCTCAGAGTTCTATCCACTATTTTCACAAACAAGACCGGTGCTTCCCACAAAGACACACTAGGCCGAATGATCAATTTTCCTTCCATCTCCTCCAACATCACTTTTAATTACTATAACCCTTCTGGTGACATCCAGTATGATGAAAGGGAAATAATAATGGTCCCTTTTTCCCTCTATCCATAGAATAAAAATCATGGAATATACTTTGAAATAGATTTTGTTTCACCTATGGATTAGGTGAAACCCCTTTCTTAACAGCTTCCTCCAGTTTGTTTCAATGATGCATACAGGGTTCCATTTTCTATATTGAATTCAAACTACATAATAATCACTCTCTAAAAAATAAATGCTTAACAATTTCAAATTCATCCACATCGTACTATCATAATTTTTTTTCCAAAATTAAACATTTTGAATGATTGTCCATTTTTTAAAAAAATTTCAGGCATTTTAAAATCATAATAATTGTGAAATAACTTTTTCACTCCTCAAAATATATGATTTGAAAAAAGTTAACAATTTTCAAAAAGAAACACTTTAAAAAAAATCATAAATAATTTCTCAAAATAAAATATTAAATCCCAGTGAGCAGTAATTTATAATATGCATGTCATGCTCATCTTGTAATCTGAACCTAGGATAATGAGATTCCAATTAATATAACTGTCTTGAAAACACTTATGTACCAAAATATCTTATAAATTGGTTTTCAACATAAAAGGACAGCTACATCTTTTTAGTATCTAAATTTCATGTCCAAAACATCCACTCATTTCTACCAGCATGACACAAGAAATAGACCAGAATGAGTTTCAACTCCATGAATGACCAAACTGATGGCCATTTTTTAGTCTGGGACAGAACAAGCTGTTTCAACTTACAACATACAACCCCTCCCCATTGGCTTGAGTCAAGATAGAATTTCTACTTGGCCATAAGAAACACCCCAAATTCAAAAAAGGATATAAATAAATGATAAGGGCTTCATTAAAAGATGGGGTATGATTTCTATTTAAAGAGAAAAAACCCCAACCAAAATTCCATAACTAATTAACAACTTCAGGATTCATTATAACAGTTTTAAAGTACACAATGTAATATCGTTGACATCAAAACCAAAATTCAAAAAGCACAACTACAGATGAAAAATAACATCAAAGTATAAATTATAAGGCCAATAAAAAAATAAAACTAACAACAACCCACATAATTCCAAATATCCTACATACTCCATGCTCCAACTCCATAAAATAGCACATGTATCACAATGCACCCTAAATAAGTGTGATATATTAAATTTTCCTGTGTCCTAATAAAAGATATCATCAAAAGAACCAAAGATACTATTATTAGGAGAGAAATAAAATATAGTAGGATTTCCTGAAATTATATCCCTACTAACACCACTAGGATTGAATAATTTAGAACATTTATATAAAAAATTAATATAAAACCATTAAAACTTTTTCCACAATTCATAACAATAAAAAAAATTTGTAGAAGAAGAGTCGTCAAAAATTATAAAATTTCCAATGAATGAAACATAATAAATTTTTTAATTATTCCTCAATTTTTATGTTGGCGTAACCCATTCTGTTTCATATAATCACACACACAAAAACTGAACCACACAACCATGCAAGATTGGTGTTACCATTGATGGTGGAAGTTCATGTCCATACTCCATCCTTTTTATGGGATTACTTCATAATTGTTCCCTACCCCATTTCATGAATTGATAACAATTTAATCCCACCACATTCTAATACAACATTTTTCAAAACAATACACCCATTTCAATAAAACCACAATTTGTTTTGAAATACATACTAATAAACTATTTCAAAAAACCAATCCTTTATTGAAAACACATTTACAAAAAACAATTCCAATAAAAAAAATTCATGAATATTTTCTATGAATCAAAACAAAATAACCAATTTTAAACCATCATTTTCAAATAAAGATACAATTTTTAACTTTACACCAAAAAACCGAATTTGTAAAATTCCACAAAACACAACAAAATGAGGTTTAAATCACGAATTTCAAAATAAATTCTGAATAAATTTCCGCAAAAATAATCAATTTTAAATCAATACTTATAGTTTTATCCAGAGGATTCGGTATTGAAGCCTCATACCTCATGAATTATGGTGAAAATGAAGAATGTCTCTAAAAGTCTAATGAATCCAATCTCCAAAACCAAACAGAGATCCCTTCCCCAATCATCAAAAAATAAAAATTTGACCATGATTAGAATAAAAAACCTTCTATATATATTTAGGGTACTACATATAAGAAAATTACAGAAATAGAGGAATGTATATCTTAGGAAACCCACAAAAAACTACACTAAATGTGAACTTATAAACAGAGTCAAGCTTCAACACACAAATATACACCTCTAGGCTGCTTTTATATTCGATGGGAAAATATTCTACAACCTTTTGGAGGATAAAATATAAATCTAGGGACTATTTGGAGAAAAAAAGGAGTAGTGGAAGCATAATCCTGACCCAGATCAGCTTTATTAAGATCTTTTTTTAAACCGTAACCATTTAGTTACACAGATGGGAAAAATGTTGTGATAATCGTGCTCTTGGATATACCTCAAGGAGAACCTCACAATGTTATCCTACACGGATTTAATAACCATGTTCCAAACATGAAAAAACCAAATGTCCCACTTTTCATGGTTTCTCATCAGCGTCCCAATGGTTTTGAATTTTTTTTTGCCTATATGTACACCTTACACATAACCCATGTCTCACTATACACAATTTACTGATGGAGTTTCATGATTTCCACAAAATTTTCTCAAACCATGCATAGAATAAAATGCCTAAAAACATTCCAAAAGATTTCCAAACCCTCCCAAACTTAACCCAAACACATTATATACCTAAAAATCATAACAGAATGGTTTGTTTCTTTAAACAGGGGTTGCTACACCCCCCCGATATGTCTACGTGCTCCAAATACACATGGATAACTAGTGGATTCACTAAACATACTATTCTTACATACCAAATCATTAGAAAATATCCAAAAAATTGTATTATATTTATTAAAAAATCATATATATTTAAGAATTATTTCAAATAGGTTCCGAAAATTCAAAATGTTTCCTACATCGTCCTATTCTAGACTTTTACACATTCATGTATTTATAACATTCAACTATTAAAAGATAATCAAACCCAAATATAATGTTAAATATAATTGTTTATGAAAAAATAATAAAGGAAAAATGTGCATTGAATATTTTCTCTATGATGAACCTATTGTGAAACAATGTGTTTTACATTATTTAATAAAGTGATGATTGATATAATTTATATATTCATGAGAATAAATATTTGTAATTATTCTAACCATATAATATATATCAATTTAATAAATGATGTGTCAAGGTCCTCACCCATGGTATAGAAACAACCAATACATTATTTAGACTCTACCCTTCATACCCACTTGTATATCCTTCTCTCTACCAAATATTGTCTTCCCTGTGTCTAGTTTTTTATTATATTACATTAATGATTTAAAAATAATTATATCTAGAGTCCCTTAGCCCATATAATATTTCAATGTGTGAAATTCTCATCGATAATCACTGATCATATACTAATGTTTAATGTCCCACCATTCTTTCCAAATATCACATTTTTTATTAATATCTTTTAAAAATATTCACAAAAACATCATCACAATTCATTGAATCAAAATTATAACTAAATTCTAATTAAATTTAATCCTTAAATTTTCATTAGACAAAATTTATCCGACATTATTTCATATCATTTATTTGGTTTGGAAATATAGTATTAGTATATATTAATTTAAATTACATTTTACTAGAAATGGATCTTGAATTTAATTCTAATATTATGTTCGATAATGGTGGAATTATCATGTTTAGATTATGGTTTTCGTAGAGTGGTATAGAATTTATGTGATGGGGTCCATGTTTACTTGGGAATATATACTTATATCTATAAAAAAATTTATTTCTAAAAAAATTGGTTTCTAAATTCATGCTATGTTGTTTTTAGTGGGTAAAATGTGTTGAATAATTAGAATAAATTTGTTATTGAATAGATTATGTTAATGATTTTGTGAATAAACATTGGTTTTTTTTGTAACATCACATGTTTTCAAAAAATTACATTTTTACTGACAATGTCTTAATAAGTTGAGTCAACATCCTTTGATGTGTATTGTCAAGAATTGTTGTGAGGAAACATTTTCTTTAATATATTCTCTAGAACTTATATTCAATAATATATTGAATTATATAGAATCAATAGGTCTACTATGTGATTACATCAAAATTCTAACTATTTCTCAATATTCTTGATTAGACTTGGTCATATGTGGTATATATCATTACATATACCAGTATAGAATATATTATCCCCCAAAATAGTCTTAAATCCCATAAATAAAATAACATACATGAATTTAATTCTTATGCTAAATCATCAAAACTATTCCATTTTAATGGAATGATTGGAAACAAAATCAGACCAACGTTAAATTATGCTTGATTCAATATGTGTCATTAATTATTTATAATAAATTAAAAGATATAAAAAATTAATATCTAATTCATAAAATGTATATAAATCCAAAAACACACACAAATCAACATAAATCAAATAAATATATATGAAACATAAAATAAAAACAAAAAATGATAAGTTTTTGTGACGCACTTTCCATAAAATTTGAGTGATTTTTTTCTAAAAGAAATTTCTATCAACATCTTTCCCAAATATTCCAAATCATATCTAGTATGGTTACCAGGATATTATATCTTAAATTAATTGTTTTTGTTTGAATATTTACTTCTATCATGAATCACCTTCTATGATACCTTTCCTATATGTTTCTCACAAACTATTTGGTTCCAAAATTCCTTAATAGAACATAAATAACATTCTTATATGTCAATTTGGACTCCTTCATATGGGTTTAATATACCCCTCAATATTTATTCCTTTTGAAAAAATGAAATAAATGATTTTTGATACATTAAAAAAATTCTATATGATTGGAATTTATATTTTTATTGGGGATTATTTGGAAAAAATCCATCTATTATAATAGTAAACTAATATGTTTATCTATGATATCCTAGTCACGGAATCATGAAAAGTGTAGCCATCTTTTAGAATACAATGTCACATTTATTCATGTCATTTACATTTGATACAATTTCATCCACACAGACAAAAAAAATCTTACAAACCTCATGTGGGATCCCAATTTCCCATTTTATTATAAGACTAAATAACTTATATAATTTTTTATTATTTCATATCATTGAGGATTTATTCTATTAAAAAATAAATTTCATCCAAACATATGTTTGAATATTCAGTGTATACAAGTAAGGTTATCATAAACCATAATTTTTTTTAATTTTTATTGACCTTATTCAACCTCAATAAAATAATTGTTTCAATTGATCTATCTCTTGGATAACTATTGGTATGAATTCTAATGTGTTAAATAACAAATAATGACATCAAACTCACCCAAAAATGATTTTTACCCCTAAATAAATATATAAAGTTGTAGGAGATTGTAAATATGAATAATAATTAATCTAAAATTAAGGATATAAGACTTTTTTAATACTCTGCATCATTGGTTTCAAACTTTTGTTGGTTTATTTATTTTATTGATATTCAATAAATATTATTGTATCTATTTGGTAAGATGAAAGACAAAAATGTATGGGGTTAAATAATTTATATTTAAAATCAAGAAATGAATAATTTAATACCATTATATTACTCTCAATAGAGTATAGTTTATTGTAATTGACCTAACTATATAGGTTCTCAATCTTTTGTTCTTAAGTGCCGTATCTTTTTACATCCCCTTCTTAAAAGATCAACATCAGTCTATGCAAATTCCTACTAAATGAGTGACCATTATCTATTTTAATATTCATAATATTATTATATATTACCTCGATCACCTTGAATGTTCTGGACGACTTAATGTTTGTCATTCCATGAAATTGATTCGTCCATGAGATTAATAGAAGGGCTAGTTTCCATCCCTAAAATCAACATATCATAAAATAATATATCATTATATTAATTTTTTAAATTATCATAAACTTTTATTGATTTATTATAGTTTATTTATATATATATATATATTTTCCAAAAAATAATCATATAATCCAAATTAATATAGAATCTTCCAATACATACTAATATGTGAACCATTATAATAACTACTTGTATAGTATTTAAATTTTATTTACATTATCTATTATATCTAATAGTAGATCCAAAAAAAGTCACTAGTATCACAAATGATTTAAAATGTTAATTTATTGTATTGTTCTTTGTTGATTTGTGCTAATAGTAGATCATTCATCAATTATTTGAACTCTTCTAGGATGTAATTATATGAAATAATCAAGGAATCATTTAATTATAATGAGAAAAGTGGTTTAGTTAGTTTTTAGAATTCATTTATAAACAATCATGAATTTCAAGAATGTTGAAGAAAACATCTAACTATTTTATTAGATTTCAATAGAGTAAATTATGAGAGTACCTATGTTTTTTTATCCATAAATATTCGAACCCTTTATTTTTCATGGTCATGAAAAATAATTTTCTAACCGTGAATTGGAATTTGTTAAAATTGAGTACGATGTTTATCTCGTCATATCTATCTAGCACCCTTCATTGGTCTTTTATATAGGATTAAATTTTCATATATACTACCTAAAGTCATCAATGTAATCCTAAATAATTATTTCTACCATTTTAGTAAAAATGGATGAAATTTTTTTCCAAAATATTATAGGCCCATCCCATTGTCCAATTTGTATCACCCCTAACCCAGAACACAATATTTAGGGTTATTAATTAAAAAAATTTACATATACATTAATATTATGTGATATTAAATAATAAAAACATACACATATTTTATTTCATTAAAAAAATCTTCATAATGATTCATAGTAAATTCAATAGTACAATGCTTTAGTGTTTGGATATTACATACATGATCTTATTATATTATAAAAGGTATTCAACATTTCCAAAAATATTTAAAAAAATTATTTCCACCTAGAAATTTAAAATTTAATACAATTGTTCATATAGTAGGTAACAAGAACATATGAAATGGGTAATATCAGTTTCTCAGTATGGATGAACATAAGTGAAATCAATTAGATATCATAGGTGATTATTATATGATCATGTGGGTTTGAGAAAATAATGAAGGTGTATCAAAATATATTACCCAACCCAAAAAAAATTCACAATTAATTAGTAAGATTGTAATAATTATAGTATATTATAAGGCATGAGTAATATAAGTGGAAAGACATGAGTCATTATTTTTTGAATATAAACTATATATGATGAATAACATGATAATATTTCACAAATTCGAGCATAGAATAAAATTCAAGGTTAACCACCATGACAAGAATCATATAGTGGACTATGATAACTCTACCACTAATATAATAGAATTGTAATAACAATGCATTTTCAATTTTAGTCTTCATCTAACCACTATTGTGACTTTTTAGGCTTGTGTAAAATACCTAGCTTCCATTGGTCATGGGGTGACCTACAATGAAATATTTTGATATCATGAGTTATAAACCATTACCCTATGTATTGGAGGGATACAATGGACTCACCTATCACATAATAATAAAAAATACATATTTTTTCCACTTGAATATAATGTTCATATGTCATTCATAAAATTTGTATTATTGAGAAAGAAAATGGTTTCATGAAAATATCCCTAAGACATGATCATAAGACATATAGAGAATTAATTTGGAAATTATGAATATAAAATACCCAAATGAAATCATTACAAATATTAAAGGATTTAGAAATAGTTGATACACCCTTTTATAGGGTCTCATGATAATTACATTGAAGAACATGAAGCAATATACTATCCTTTTGATACCTTTTTTTAAATAAACAATTAATAAAAAAGGGATTAAATGTTAATATATAAAATCATGATAATATATAGTGGATGTATCATAATGAAAAATTATTATGAAACAAGGATGTGAATTTTAGGTGGAAATTATTAAAAAATAATATTCTTTTATCACGTCCATAAAAAAAGTAAAATCAATAAAAAATGAACCATTAAAATAAATTAAAAATATTCATTTAAAAAAATTAGACTGAATTTAATAGTTAATAGAAAATAATCTCAATAAATCACTTATGCATTGACATCTAAATCCAAAAAACAATATTGTGAATTTGGGCATGGATGAGTAATAGTCACAAATATAAAATATTTGATAATGTTAGATCCTTTTACAAACATCATTTCAGTTGAATTATTAACCAAAGGGAGATGAAATGGTATAGGGACATATAATACCTTAAAATAACAATTATGTAAAAATAATAACGGTTTTTGAGAGAAGGGAGAAAATTTATCTAAAATGGAGTTCATGAATATACGATCTTGATATGAATACGATATTGGAAAAGAAACAGTTACAGATTATATAACATTTAAACCAAATGTATATCAAAGAGGAAACTTGATATTGATTTATAAATAACTTTAATTTCAAAAACATTATGATGAATCACATCCATGGTTATTATATATACAACATATTAAAATATAGGTTATGAGTAAAAAAATATCCTAATGAAAGGTAAATTTAGACGATAAACCATTACATTTACCCTAACTTTCAATGATCTCATCTTAAACTATTGTATAATTATCATTTCAATTTTTATATTTTATTTAATAACAATATTCATATTGTTATGGACCCCTACCCATACAATTAACTCCTCCTGGGCCAACAATGGGAGAAGAGAGAAAGTGATCCTCGTGTCATGCATCCAATAGGCCACGGGATGGTGACTAACTCTAATGGTATAAGAAACATGCAGATGGAATCCATTACCCTCTAAGAGAACACACGGGGAAGAGGGAGATAAGAAAAAAACTAACCCACTCTTTACAAGACAACAATGTAAAGGAAAACCCAAGTACAAAAATTTAATTTCACGCAAGAATTAATACAAATGAAAGGGAAAACTATGTTATAGTTGGCGTCATGAGAACCAACTATTTGTACTTTGATTATGTGAATGTACACTTATTATATATATTGTTCATCATTCTACATGACTTTAATATAATAATGTCCTGGAGTATTTGTTGCATTAAAAAGGACATGGAAGATCCCCGCTATGATGTGAACCTTGAAATTCTATAATATTATTCTTAAATAATGTTCTAAGGTTGGATGACATACTATGATAGGACACATAGTATATAGACCCTCATGTTTGAGTACTCGTAAGAAGACGAGACTCTCTCTCATGGAGTTCGCACTTAGTAATCTCCAAGATGAGAGATTATGAGAATATACCCACTAGTAGCAATTGCACATGTCTTGGTGTCATCAGACATTTCTATCTATGAGCATGTGTAATGGTCCTTACACTGAACGATTATCATTAAATCTTTTCATGACTCGTACACTTAGATTTTCGGACGAAAACCGTCACGAAGACAGTTGGTGGGATGTAGGGTACGTTGGGTGCATCACAAATGACAAGTTGTTAATAGATAAGTTGAGGAAGGATTTGTAACTTCCATATTTATAAAATTAGATATCTCGGGCCCTTTGATTGAAATAGAACTATCGCCCAAATTCCAGGGCCATGGTGTAATGATGAGTTTCTTTCTGGACGTCAAAGAATGATAGATCAAGCATATAGGTTTATGAAACTGCCATGAAACATGCTTGATGAGATATTGAGACAAATAGATTAAATTACATGGTAAGAATTCGTATGAGGTGACATGTCAATATGGTGTCAACTTCTTTCTCTTGGGTGCCTTGACCCGTTGTTAGACAGTAATCTTGGACTTTAAGCAAACCCGCCTAATGCCAATGAGATAGAGGCCTAGAGGGTCACACACTATGTGTATCCAAGTATCTCAAGTAGAATAATGATTATTCCCGTACGTGGTTTACTAATTATTCAAGGAAGCCTAAATCGTTTTAATGATGGAGGAATAATTAAATGAAAACAAGATATACACGCCATGAATTAATGATTACACGCCGTGTAGTTTTATGAAAAACAAGTACAGAGTGTGTATTATTGAGTACACGTCATGTAGTTTTTCCTATCGGGATTTTGAGGAAATAATATTGTTTTATTAAATAATATTTATTATAATCATCGTGGGCGCATGTCAACGAATTAATGATTCTACATGGGTGGTTTTCAAGAAGAGTTAATGAAATAAATAAAATATGTAACAAATTTATTTATTTTCATAAATCTATAACCTCAAGACTGTTTATAAATATCCTCACAACCCCAACAATTTTCTTTAATCGTTGTGCACTACAATTCTGGAGAATTCTCTCAAGGCCAATATAATTCCTTCCCCCAAGAATGCTCTCAATACCGAGAGAGATCCTCCTCCATCAGATCAATGCGATCTAAGGCGGACAGCACAAGAAAAGGTTTCTCCATCATAGCACCCAGAGACTCCTTTGGTGACGTCCATAGATACGTGGTGCACGTGTGGATCACCTCTAGAGGAAGTCTACACTTGGCTTCTACGACGCAACGATGAATCACATCGGAACATGATCAGAAATATCAACAAAGAAAGAATGCCATAAAAGGTACTTCTTGTCAATTAATTAAATTAATTATAATAAACCTGTGATGATCCACATTAGTGGTTCCAGGACTATTCTTCTTCTTTTTCTATTTCTGTTATTCGATATGTGGATTCTGGAATTTATCATCGTATTGATCTCGGATTGATCATTGCTAATGATAAAAATCCAAGTGGGCACATCCATTCATGAGCTTCCTCTATGCCAGGAACCTTCAAATGGTATCAGAGTGAGGCTAAAATGTTGATTATAGTTATTTAATTTTTCATGAAAATTTATGCATTTATATTTGATTCAATTTAAGATAATTCATTCTATAAATATGAATGAACAAGATTTTTTCTTCCATCTTTTTTTCTCGATTCACATAACAGAAACGACCTTTTAATTTTAATTTTGATTAAAATAAAAATGAGGAAGTCATCCGTAAGAGATGCTCTTTCTTGTTTGTACAAAAGAAGTATACACAGCGTGTAGTGAAAACTACACGTCATGTACTTAGGTTCAATGAACCGATACTGGTCCCCAAACTACACCGTGTGAATTGAGTATACCTAAGTATTTATTACACACTGTTGACCACAACTAAAAGGTGTGTGGAAACTGGAATACACGACATGTATGTTGAATCAACATGGTGTGTAGTCCGATCCAACCCAGGTGAAACCATGTACCTGGAGGAGCCGTGTACCATGTACATGGGATTGATAGGCCGGTAACTGCATAACAAGGAAGTAAAAACCATGTTAGATTAATCTAAACATCATGTACTCCAAAATTTATGATGTATAGAAAACATGACAAAGCCCCTGGCGTGTACTTTTGGTAAAGGGTGAAAACAAATCCACACCATGTAATATAGATTAGAGGCCATGTAATTTCTAGAAATTTAATTTCTCCAGGTTTCCTCCAAAGTACAGAGACCCGTACAAGGAATATGGATGACAAGAATCTCAAGGAAATTCAGAAAGGAATTTAAGATAGTGAATTGATTAGTTATAAGTTCATCATTAATTCATGTGTGACATATCATGAAAAATAGAACAATTAAAAGAATTTGAATACTAAATATGTGTAAACAATGTTGCATGCTAAGGATGATCATGAGCTAGAACAAAGACCCTTTTTTGTGTATGGTTTCATTTAAATTTATTTAATTTAAATTCATTGTCATGTGAGCCTTATTCCAATAATATATAGGGCTTGTGTTCCCATGGTTTCTTTAATGTAAAACCCATGTAATTGAGGATCTCCCAAGCTAGAGGAGACGGTTTAAAATCTGAATCTGAGGTGAAAACAACCCAAGAAGATACAAAGGTGGACAGGTGGGAGCTGCAAAACATGAATCATCAGGTTCAAGGTGTTTTTCCCTAGGTCAGGTTTAACTTATCAAAACCACTAGATAAGATAACCAATAAAATCTCATGATCATACCATCTTATTTTATTTATGTCTGATTTCTTGGTTTATTTATTATGTGTGTGTTGTCGTGATCACATAGTTAATGAAATAATCAATCAATCAAAGATAGAATAAAATAAAAAATGGACTATACATAAACATTATCAGAACATGGTTAATCACATAAGCAAGCCTCACTTAATATTAACAAGCACGTGATAATGTGAGACTACGCATAAAGGATTAAAATCCCTCAAATCCATATTAAGTCAGACCAAGCCTTTCGTTACTTGATTAAGATCAAGACTAAATAAAACTATGTGTTTGACAAACCCTTGTTGGGACAAATACATTTATAAAAGAAGATATTATGAATGTTTTGGGTTGTCTTAATCATTTTACATCAAGAGGAGTAGCCCTTACTAGACTTGTTGTAAAATGGATGCAAGTGTTGAGGAAATCCAAGTCAAGATTTCAGGATTGGGGAGTCCACTAAATAGTTCAAGGAACTATAAGCTCACAGTTGGCAAAGACATGCCTATATAAATACCTTTAAATAGCTTGACCAACCCTTGTTGGGGTTATGCGAAGGGAATATGGATCCTTGCCACTTGAATTTCATGGAAACTAGACATTCCGAGTTCAATGGTGAGGGCCACTGGGACTTGATAAAATAGTGGGTGACTTAACAAAAAAAATATATTTATCATAAAAGGTAATCATGAAAGTACTGATAAATCTTCTATTTTAATTTGTAGAATCAATATTAAAAACTTGTCAACCACATTTTCTCTTTGATCAATTCTGGATAAAAAAATATCATCACCGGTAGTAACTTTCAGGAATTGTTTAATCGACTTTGGGTTATCCTATGCCATGAACGAAAGTTTTACATGCTAAAGTCATCACTTCTTAATTCACCTTCCCAAGGGGTGATTGATGAATATTTCCGAGTTTATGATCAATATTTTAGTGCTGCACTCTGTGTTCAATGTTTGATGTTGTCATCAATGTCTAGTGATCTCATGAAGTCTCATGAAGACATGGATGCCTATAGCATGCTCGAGAACCTTCGTGGTCTATACTAGGAGAGAGCAAGACAACGATGCTTTGAGATCTCCAAGTCTCGATTTCAATGAAATCATGGAGAATGTTCCCCAGGTAGGCCTCATGTAGTCAAGCTCATTGGCAACATTGAGCGCTTGGAGGTTCTAGGGTTTAAAATCCCCAATGAACAGGGTACCGATCTCATTCTTGCACCACTCCCCTAGAGCTTCTCCAACATTGTTGTAAATTTCAATATGAACAATATTGAGAAGTATCTATATGATCTTACTATCCTCATTTTCCAAGTGGACAATGATATTAAGCGTCAAGAGACTTATGTCCTTATGATGAATAAAAGGAAAGGGAAGGTGAATAGATTTAAGCCAAATGATTCTTCAAGGCCTTCCAAGAAAATCATTATCAAATAGGAGGCAAGAGAACAAGAGGTTGTTTTTTTTTTCATGTGGCAAGAAGGGCCACTGGACAAAAAATTGCACCCATCCAAGGAAGCAAGCGGAAGCTTCAGGTGCATTTTTTTCAATGCATTCTATCTGTTTCTAAAAATTGGGTATTAGATACTTCTTGGGGTGATCCCATCTTTATCCTAATATTGGAACCAAGTAGACTCAGAAAGATTGACCGAGGTGAGGTGGATCTGCAAGTAGCCGATGGAGCCAGACTCGCTGCTATAGTTGTCGGAGACTGCCACATTACATTGACTAATTGGATGATCTTCGTATTAAAAGGATGTTATTATGTACCCTATGTATCCAAAAATATTATTTTAGTATCCATTTTAAATATTTATGGATTCATCTTCAAATTTGGAAACTAATTTTGAAACTTTTATAAAGATAACATTTGTTTTGGTAGGGCACATTTATATAACGACATTTATGTGTTAGACTACAAAAACCAAGTAATGGAAATCAATGACAATGTTAATTCCCATGAATCATACCTCCCCCAACTTTTGTATCACCAGCTAGGTCATGTCAATGAGAAACGATTGACAAAATTACATCAAGATGGTTATTTAGATTCTTTCGAACTAAAACCACTTGGTGTATGTCATGCATGTCTACAAGGAAAAATGACTAAATCCCCATTTAGTGGGAAATGTGAAATGGCTAAAGAGCTTATAGATTTAGTTCACACATATGTGTGTGGACCATTTCCAATTGAAATAAGAGGTGGGTTCTTGTACTTCATAACTTTTACTGATGATTTTAGTAGATATAGATATATTTAATTAATGAGGTATAAGTTAGATTCTTTTGATCGATTCAAATAATACAAGAATGAAGTTGAGTACCATATTGGTAAGAAGATTAAGAAACTCCACTCAGATAGAGGATGAGATTATCTTAATCAAGACTTCATTGATTTCTTACGAGAGTTTGGGATTCTAGCTCAACTCACTCCTCCTTACATGCCTCAATGGAATGGTGTAAGTGAAAGGAGGAACCACACCCTATTGTACATGGTGAGATCAATGATGAGTCATGTGAGTCTTCCATTATCCTTTTGGGGATATGCATTACAAACAACAACACACATACTAAACCAAGTACCAACTAAATCAATAAATGTTATTCCATATGAGTTATGGAGGGGACGCAAAGCCATGCTATCAAATTTACATGTATGGGGTAGTGAATAATTTGTTAAGGCCTCTTCAGGTAACAAACTACCACCCCGAGGCACAAAGTGTATTATTATTGGATATCCCAACAATAAAATGGGATATTACTTATACAACCCCTCAGATAGAATGGTTACAGTGGAAAGACACATCATATTCCTTGAGAGGGATCACATCTCTAAAAGAGATAGTGGGAGTGAGATAGACTTCAATAAAGTCGAGGCTCAAGATACACAAGAGTTGGTACAACAATAGATTCCACAAAGCCATGTGGATGAACAATATGTTACAGAGACACAAGAACTGATTAGAAGCATGAGAGATGTGAGATAACTCGAATGATATGTTTTTCCTATCACCGAGGATGGTGACTCATTATTGGTTGACAATGATGATACTCTTACCTAAAAGGAAGAAGTTGAAGGAACATAAGTTTCCAAGTGGCAAGAAGCCATGAATTATGAAATGGATTCCATGTACCAAAACCAAGTATAGATTTTTCTCGATCCTCTAGTTGATGTGAAGCCTATTGGTAATAAATTGATATTCAAGAATAAACTGGTCATGGAGGGACAAGTCAGACCTTTAAGGCACGATTGGTTGTAAAAGGATTTAGACAGCATCATGGAGGTGAATATTATGAAACCTTTTCACCTATTGAGATGATGAAATCCATCAGAATCCTATTGGCTATTCCCACTTACCATGACTATGAAATTTGGAAAATGGATGTCAAAACAGCATTCCTTAACGGGAACCTCCAGGAAGATGTCTACATGACACAACCTGAAGGTTTTGTGACTCCAAAGGATGCCAACAAGGTATGAAAGTTACAGAAATGCATTTATTGATTAAAGTAAGTATCAAGGTCATTGAAAATTCGTTTTGATGAAGCTGTAACAAAATTTGGCTTTGTTAAGAATGAATGTGAGCCTTGTGTCTACAAAAGGTTTGGTAGAAGTGAAGTAGTTTTCCTAATAGTATATGTTGATGACATATTACTAATTGGAAATGATATACCTGCCTTACAGTTAGTTATGGCATGGTTGGATAAATGCTTATCTATGAAAGACTTGGGAGAGGCAACATATATTCTTGGGATCAAGATCCATTGTGATAGATCCAAGAGAATTCTGGGCATGAGTCAAAGTACATACATTGAAAATATACTGAAGAGATTCAGTATGGAACAGTCCAAGAGGGGATTGTTGCCAATGTCAAATGGAATTCATTGTTCCAAGAAAATGTGCCCAAAAAAACATGAGGAAAGAAATAAAATGCAAGGATCCCGTACGCATCCACGATTGGGAAAATCATGTATGCTATACTATGTACAAGGCTAGATGTTTCTTACGTATTAAGTGTGGTAGGTAGATATCAAGCTAATCTAGGAGACCACCATTGGATGGCAGTCAAGACTATCCTTAAGTATCTGAGGCGTACTAAGGATATGTTCCTATTTTATGGAGGAGATGAGGAAATAGTCATCAGAGGACATGTAGATGCTAGTTTCCAGACTGATCAAGATAACATGAAGTCGTAGACTAGATACATCTTCAGTTTGAATAGAGGTGCAGTGACCTGGAAGAGCTCAAAGAAAGGTGTGGTGGAAGATTCTACAGCAGATTCTAAGTATATCGTAGCTTCTAAGGCAGCTAAAGAAGCAGTATAAATGTGAAGTTTTGTCCAAGAGATAGATGTAGTACCGAGAAGTAAAGATCATATCACACTCTATTGGGATAATACTACAGCGGTTTCACTGGAAAATGCGCCAAGGTCACATCAGCAGAAAAAGAACATACTTCAGAGGTGTTATCTCTTTATAGATTTTTCTCAGAGAGGTGAAGTTGCAGTGAGCAGTATTTCCATAGAAGAAAACATGGAAGACTCCTTGAATAAAGACTTGACTCAACAAAAACATGATCATCATGTGAGGTCTAGAAGACTAAAAGTCGTAGGTAGTTGGCTCTAGTCCAAGTGGGAGTTTTTTAGAGTTGGTGTCATGAGAACCAACTGTTTGTACTTTGATTACATGAATGTACACTTATTATATATATTGTTCATTATTCTACATGACTATAATACAATAATGTCCTGGAATATTTGTTGCATTAATAAGGTCATGGAAGATCCCTGCTATGATGAGAAACTTGAAATTCTATAACAATATTCTTAAATAAAGTTTTACGGTTTGATGACATACTATGATAGGACACATAGTATACAGACTGACACGTGCGAGTACTCGTAAGAAGACGAGACTCTCTCTCATGGAGTTCGCACTTGGTAATCTCCAAGATGGGAGATTATGAGAATAGACCCGCTAGTAGTAATTCCACATGTCTTGGTGTCATCAGACATTGCTATCTATGAGAATGTGTAATGGTCCTTAAACTGGAAGATTCTCATTTACTCCTGTCATGACTCACACAATTGAATTTGCTAATGAAAACTGTCATGAAGACACTGGGCGGGAAGTAGGGTACATTATCTGCCTCACGGATGACAAGCTATTAATGGATAAGTCAAGGAAGGATTTTTAACATCCATATTTAGGGATATAGATATCTCAGGCCCTTTGATTGAAATAGAACTATTGCTCGAATTCCATGGCCTTGGTGTAATGATGAGGTTATTTCTGGAATTCAAATAATGAAAGATCAAGCATTTAGGTTTATGACACTACCATTAAACTTTCTTGATGAGATATTGAGACAAAGGGATTAAATTACATGGCAAGCATTCATATGAGGGGACAGGTCAATGCGGCATCAACTGATTTCGCTTGGGTGCCTTGACCCATTGCAAGATTGTAATATTGGACTTTAGGAAAGCCCGCTTAATGCCAATGAGAAAGAGTCCTAGAGGGTCACACACTAAGAGTATCCAAGTATCTCATATAGAATAAAAATTATTTCCATACATGGTTTAATAATTACTCAAGGAAGCCTAAATCGTTTTAATGATGGAGGAAAAATAAAATGAAAACAATATATACACGTTATGTATTAATGATTTCATGCCCTGTAGTTTTCGTTTTGGAAAGGAAATGAAATAAAAGTATACACCGTGTATTAATTATTACAAGCTGTGTAGTTTTATGAAAAACAAGTACACACCGTGTATCAATGATTACACACCGTGTAGTTTTTCCAGTCTGGATTTTGAGGAACTAATATTGTTTTATTAAATGATATTTATTCTAATCAGCGTGGTCACATGTCAAGCAATTAATGATTCAACATGGGGGTTTTCAATAAGAGTAAATGAAATAAATAAAACATTTAAAACATTTATTTATTGTCATAAATCTATAACCTCAAACCTGATTATAAATATCCTCACAACCCGAAGACTCCTTTGGCGATGTCCAAAGATACATGGTGCACGTGTTGATCACCGCTAGAGGAATTCTACACTTGGATTCTATGACGCAACGATTAATCACATAAGAACGTGATCAGAAATATATACGGTGAAAGAATGCCATAAAATGCACTCCTTTTCAATTAATTAAATTAATTATAATCAACCTGTGATGATCCTCGTTTGTGGTTCTGAGACTATTCTTCTTCTTTTTCTATTTCATTGATTCGATCTATGGAGTCTAGTATTTATCGTCATATTGACCCTGGATTGATCGTTGCTGATGACAAAAATCCAAGTGGGCACAACCACCCACGAGCTTCCATTGCACCCGGAACCTTAAAACTATAGGTACCAAATGAATGTAAAGATGGTAGCAGCCAGAAAGAAAAAAATGCTCCTAAAAAACCCACCAAGCTAGTATTTGCCAGCAAGATCACCATCCTACTCTAACTGACCATAAAAATAGTTTATATATATGTAGGGTTAATATAACATTATACACAATAGGATCTACCCCAGATCCACTCATGAAAATGCTAAAGAATCATGCTAAAGAACACTGGATAATAAGTGTAACTAACTCGTCACCTAAATAGGTATACTATGTTCCTAGCATCACCATGTATTCTCTCACTATGTATCTCCTACAAGATGATATGATATAATAAAGAATATCAAGGGTACCCTTCTTTTTCTTCCCCACTGGTGTGTTGATCTTCCCAAACGTTCCACGTCTTTAGCATATCTATCTAAAAAGGTTAGCCCACCAACACTAGGGAAAAGAATCAAAACATGAACCTCATTCATTACACCCACAAATCCATGTAACCAAAAGTAAGAAGGTAGTTTATGGGATCCACCACAACCATTATATCATCTATCATACATCATGTATTATTCCTTAAGCCATTACATCCTATACACCAAGTAAGGATCCTCAAGCCGTAATAACCAATGCATGTTATACCTATAGTCATCATTTTGAAAATATAACCAGAATACATGGTATTAAAAAACCACAAGCCATTATAGTCCTTAAAACATATATAATTGAAGATGAATCGTTGTTCATACCATCATAAGTAACTACCAAGAAAAGAGAGCAGGTCCAAAGGGGGTAATCCACCATCCATCCTCCCACTGGGATATAAGGGAATACACCCACAAGGGATCAAAAATCCATTGGGTGTCAATCTCCCATACCGATATGGTGGAGTAGTGAATAGAAACACAAAAATTAAAAGATAAAATATATCACACATTCACACTATGGGCATATTCTAGTCTCAGACTCAACTGCAGATAAGATCTTTCAGACTCCCACCTCCCACTTCTAATACTAGATATCCTATAAGAACACAACCTATTAAAGAACTACATTATGATATATAATTCCTATTCATAAATCTCACTTTTCAATAATTAATTACTTAATAATTATCATTTCCTATAGTACAATAAATTTTAATCACAAAAAAGTCACATTCCATAGATGAATTAGAAATCTTTGTCCATGACCTCTCACAATTAAAAACTTAGTATTGCGTCTTAGAAAGCTACAAACCCATGGGTTAGACATTTATTAATTTATTACATAATAAATTTCCATATTAATAGCTATACCAAAAAATTATAATCTACCAAATATAAGGTGATCAACATAGTGAGTAGATGAACTACCCATCAAGTCTCTTACACATATGGTAGGATACTAGTCTCATCCAACCATGAGAAGATAAACACATAAATCACGTAGAATAACTCACAAATCATCACCTCTAATGTAAGTAGAGTAACTAATACCAAATCCCTTAATCCATGTGGAATGGAAAAAAGATAAAAAAACAACATGAACATCAACCATGAAACTGATTCAAACAAGAATCCTACTTTTATAACCATGGGTAAGCCCAGCTTCCACCAATTCTATCATCTCTAGTGTCCTCCCAGATACCACATAATAATCATGAAGCATCTCGCCGCTCTAGGAGTAAACTGTCTCCACAACATCTAGGCCTACCTACCCCACATACCACAAAAACCCTATAGGATCATCCATCCCTATATCACAAAACATTTTGGCCTCCCCACCACTCATACAATAATAAACCTCTAGGAACAACCATACTCGGGTCTTGTAACATCACAATAAGCAGGAAACAAACATAGAAACTAGGATATTGGCCCTAAATATGGAATTCATCATTCACATGGAACAAGATCTCATGGATCAAAATCACAAGCACTCATCCTATATAATAAAGTGGGAAACCCATCCCATATGTAGGAATTATATTTTATCACACAACTAATTCTCATTCCTTCATGAATTAAGATATTCATTATTCACAGGTTCCATATAAGGACCCGACCATAAACATAACATAATATAGAATTAAATGAATAATTAACATTAAGGATCTTTTCAGGTTTGAGTTTTAGAGAATTAGTTCATAACTATTACATTACATCTCAGAAATTACAAGGTAGAAAATTCTACTCAGTTTCCATTTTTTTCATAAAATAAAAACTCTTGAAAAAAAGAGTCATGTCTAGTCCCAAGTTTTAGAAAACATGACTTTTCATTGATCCCATCCTTGACCCTATTCATCTTTAGGTCCTACGAAAAACATTTCAAAACATGGGATGAGCATAAAAAACACAGTAAGGGTAATAAAACAATGAAAGAAAACATTAGTTAATAATTGCATACATAACACAATCTCTTTAACATACCTCAAGAAATCATAAGATTTATGAATAACACATAGAAAAAATAAATCCTAAAGGAAACTTGTGGCATTCAAATCATATATACATTGTTGCTATAACAGCTAATAGGATGTTACATTTGGAATAACCATCTCAGTATATTCCCTAAATCTATTAGGAGAAACATTCATGTTTACCTCCGTCAGGTTACCCAATGAATTGGAGATCTATCTTGGGCTCAACTGCCCTAGGATTATCAGAGAACCACCCGTATACATAAACAATTCCCAAGATACATAACATATTCATAACACATAAAACAAACATAAAGGAAAGATAACATTTCCTCATTTCAATCACTATATATCATTTAAATATATTGACATAACAAATCCATTATCAAAACAATTTTCAATACCAAAATATGTAAAAAGATTATATGGTATTTTTTTTCCTTTTAAAAACATTACAGCTTATTAAGGAGGACAAAATATTAAATAATACTCGCGGCGGTGGAAAGGTCGTTGTCACCGCGTATGCCAAAAAGAAACATTCTTTATTTTTTGTCATTTATTAAAACACTTCGTAGATAAAATGTTCCTTTTGAATAAATGTAAATGTAAAAGTTTTTTATAATATGTATAAAAGAAATTCATGTATTAAAAAAAATATGCCTCAATGAAATGAGATTGAGACGAAGTCCCTTACCTCGTGTCTGACTTGACACGTTCATTCTTTAATATCCTGAATAATAAACTAAAGTTAATTTATACTTTCTTAAGAACATTTTTAAAGTTTATTATTCCTTATATATCAATTATTTCCATGTAATAATCATTATGTAATCATTTATGTTTATAATAGACATTTTGTCGACATTTGGAACTTCAGTAAAAAATGGACTTCTTATAATTACAATTTGATCACGTGGTCAAATGTTCATTATATACAGAAATATATTCATGATTTAGATATCATATATATCATATATATCCAGTATATACATGTATTTATAATAGTACATAACATTTTGATGTATGAAATGAAATGCACCGTTCATGGAGAGGGTACGTCGTAGGTACGCATGAATGCTAATTTCAATTCTATTTATTATTTTAATGGAATAAAAACATAATTAGACATAGGTATATTTTAATTCAAATATAATATCATATATAATATCATTAACTCCATCCTTTATATGTCCCACACATGGCATTAACGAGTCATATCACTTGGAGGGGCGGTAGTTCGCACTTCTTCAAATGAAATTATCGCATTTACCCATAATAGAAACCATAAAGGTATACTATAAAATAGAAATACATAATCATAAAGAAAAAATAAACATAATATATATCATATATAGAGATAGTGTCATCTTAATGGCCACTGTGAGAGGTGGTAGTAGATAATCAAAAAATCATCATTTCGTGAGGTGTTAGTTGGCCATTCACAGAAACAGTATGTTTTTCGCTCATTAGATAGAGGTGTGTGTAAATGAAGTTACTATACATAAAATAAAAACATCCAAGTATATTGAGTATATAGTTATTGTTATAAAATAAACTAATAAAAATATTTTAGGGGTTTTAGAAGTAAAATAAAAGAAAAGAAGTTAAGAGAAACCGTTACATTTAATTTGGTTAACTCCCATTGGTTTGAACCAAAAGGAATTATTGAAGTGACTTCTGCCTAAGGAAAGGTTTCTAGGAGGAGGAGAGGGATCTTGAGAGCTTATTTGGGTAGGTTTTGGACGAGACAAGGGTCTTGAATGTTGTGTGGAATGGGATAGAAGTTAGGGATTTTTATAAGGGGTCGGAGGGGCTCCTTAGGAAGGTGTGAAAATATTATATTATTATGTAATGATATTTGCTTTATAAAGATCCAAAGCTAATTAAAGTTAAATTTAAGAAGAATCATGGTAGAAAAAAGTTCATCCAATAAGAATTGGATAGGTGTTTATGTTATTTTAATATTTATAAACTTATTTATTTAAATCATTAATTAATGATGTAAATACTACATCCTTATTGGGTCATAAATAATTTAATTTATTTGATGTCTAAAAATTATAAAAAATTACCATGATGTAGGAAATAATTTTATGTTTCCAATTAATATTTATTCTAGTAATGATAACCTATATAACCCCTTGTAAAAATTAATTTACTAAAAGATATTTGTTTATGCCATTTTTGTCATTACTTTAAGTTAATTAAAATAAAGTGTCATTATCTCTTCCAAGTGGTTCCATGGGGTCCCAAAATCGACCCAAATATTCCCATTGTTGTAAATGAACCAAACAATAAGGTTAAGACAAGTGATATGGTAATTTTGTATTATTATGATATTCTTTTTACCTTGAATTACCCTATTTACCTTTAACAGCGATAAATAAATTTCAAAAGTTACTAGTCACCAAAAATTATTTTCATCTTATTGAACAACATTTTTACTTAATAATAAAAACCATCTATGTCTGATTTTCGAAATTCAATCCATAGAAGTAGTAAAATATAATTGAAATGAAAATGACATTTTTTAACTACTACTTAGTGGTTTCACTATTCATCAAAAATTGATGTTTTTCAGAAAACTACCAAAAATTAAGCCTAAAATATATTTGATCATATGAATTCATAAATGATGTATATTTTACCAAATTCATTACAGAGAAGTTGAATTAATAAATTTAAAATTAATTCCTTTATCAAAACAAATAGCGTGTTTTAAAGAAACAATAACTCTCAAAAGATTGATACTTGTTTATGACCAATTTCATAGTGAAATTAATTCCAATGACCAAAATTGGATTAAATGGTAAAAAATAATATAATTAAACCTTAAAACCAATTAGAAAAATAATCTATCCAAATAAATAAATTATATTAAAGGGCACTTTTGAATTAAAATACAGTATTTTTCACTATTCATAAAAAATGAATTTTGTCAGAAAAAACCAAAAATTTACCAAAAGTAAATATTGATGTTCGGATTCTAAAGAAAAAATTTATTTGGTCAAATAAAACATATAAAAGTGACAAGAACTATATTTTAATAGGGTTATCGATCAAAAGGTAGAAAATCAACCTTTTAAAGAATATTAGAGTATTTATGCTCAAAATTAGATTAATTCAGATTTTAAGACTATCTTTTATTGGATAAATGTAAAAACATTTAACAAACCTGTATAATCATATTATAGTTAGTTCTATTCCTTCCCACTAATACAGCGGCTAGGCTTTAACTACAATTTAAAATAATAGTATTATATTATTAGTGTGAAACAAAAGATTTCAAAGAAACACGTTGTTACGTATCGGGTACGCCATCAAACATAGAAACCACTTTAATTTAAAATTAATATTTAATTAAAAAAATGAATAATTATGGAAAATTTCTTATTCTTTATTCACCTGGGATGTTACATCCTTCCCCATTTTGGAAATTGCATCCTCACAATTTTATTCACTAATCAAATAAGTGGGGGTATTTATCCCTCATAGAATTTTCAGATTCCCATGTTGCCTGTTCGACCATATGGTTTTTTCAAAAATCCTTTACCTAGTGAATTACTATTATTCCGTAACACTTTCTCTCTACAGTCAATAATATGGACTGCTTGTTCGTCATAAGAGAGATTCTTTTCAAACTGAACTACCTCAGGACTTAAAACATGAGATGGATCTGGAATATACTTTCTTAACATTAAAGCATGAAACACATTGTGTACCTGGGATAAACCTGGAGTAAAGAAACTATGTATGCCACTGATCCAACTTTCTCTTGGATTTTATAAGGTCAAATGAACCTCATATTCATATTTCCCTTCTAACCAAAGCACATCACACGTTTCCATCGAGAAACATTGAGAAAGAAATGATCACCTACCTCAAAAGAATGATCCTTGCTCCGATTATTCGCATAAATTTTCTACCTACTCTGAGATGTTTTCATGTTCTTCTGAATCAACTGAACCTTTTTTTCCATTTCTTATACCAATTCTAGTCCTATCAGCTTCCTTTTACCTACATCATCCCAAAAACCTATAGTTCGACATCACTTTCCATATAATTCCTTAAATGGATCTATCTGTATATTGGAATGAAATTTGTTATTATAATAAAATTCAACCAAAGAAATATGTTGGTCCCAACATCCCTGGTAATCCTATGAACTAGCACGTAGCATATCATCCAAGGTGAGAATTGTTCATTCTCACTGCCCATCTGATTATGGATGAAAAGCTATACTAAAATTTAATTCAGTACCTAGCGACTTCAAAAGTCATTTCCAAAAGTTAGAATTAAACCTAGGATCATGATCAGATAAAATGGAGAGGGGAAGACCATATATCCTAACTATCTTTTTAACATACAATCGAGATAATCTATCTAGAGAAAAGTGTCTCGAATAGGAAGAAAATGAGAAGATTTAGTCAACTGATTCACAATAACCCAGATTGCATTATTACCTTGAGATGTCTCTGGTAATCCCACAATGAAGTCCATGGATATATTTTCCCATTTTCACTCTTGCACCAGTAGTGACTGAAGCATCCCTTTTGGTAACTGCTACTCTGCATTAACATGCTGACAAGTCAAACACTTCACAATTAAATCAAAAATAACTCTTTTCATTCCACCCAACCAGTAATACTCACAAAGATCTCTGTACATCTTAGTACTACCATGATGAACTGAAAACGGAGAACTACGAGCTTCACATAGCAACTCATTCTTCAACTTTGAATCACATGGAACACATAATCTCTTCCCAAACCTCAAAACAAATCATTATCAACGTTAAATTCTGGGAAATTACCATTATGAACCAAATCTACCTTTTTCTATAACTCATTGTCTTTCTTCTATGCTTTCTTTATTCTTTCTGATAGAGATGATTTCACTGTCACCTGAAACAAAACAGAAGAATTTTCTACACCAACAACTTCTATGCCAAAGTTTATCAAATCAACAACCAAAGGATCTTGTTCCAAACATGGCATAGTTAATGAAGCATTACTTTTTTGACTCAAATCATCTGCCACTTTATTTGCTTTTTCCAGATGGTAAAGGATCTTGGAATCATAATACATGATTAATTACAACCATCTCATCTATCTCATGTTCAATTATTTCTTAGTGAATATATACATCAAACTGTTTTGGTCAGTATATATTTCGCATTTTACTTCATACAAAGGACGCCTCTAAAACTTTAAAGAAAAAAAAACAGCAGCTAATTCCAAATCATGTGTAGGGTAATTTAACTCATGACGTTTCAACTGATGTGAAGCATAATAAATTACCTGTTCATTCTGCATAAGGGCACAACCAAGTCATTTCAATAAAGCATCACTGAAAATAAAAAACTGACCATTTCTGGAAGGTAGTGAAAAAACTAGATCATTCATCAATCATCTTTTCAACTCTTGAAAATAATCATCACATTCTTTTGTCTAAACGAACTTAACACCTTTTCTAGTTAACTTAGTCTGTGGGCTAGATAATCATGAAACTTTTTCAACAAACCTCTGGTAATAACCTTCCAAACCAAGAAAACTATGGATATTAGTTATATTTGTTAGTCTTGGCCATTCTTCAACAACTTTTTGATTATTAGGTTCAAAAGTTATACCATTTTTTGAAACAGTGCGACCAAGGAAAGAAATTTTCTATAAACAAAATTCACACTTGTTGAACATCCCAAATCGATTCTTTTCCTTTAAGTTTTGCAATAAAACCATTAAATGACTTTCATACACCTTTTTACATTTAGAATAAACCAAAATATCATCAATGAATAGAACCAACAACTAATATAATAACTCACAAAAAATTATATTCATAAGATCCATGAATATAGCAGGTGCATTGGTTATACCAAAAGGCATAACTACACATTCATAATGACCATATCTAGTATGAAATGCGGTCTTAGGAATATCTCCTTCCATTACTTTCAACTGATGGTACCCCCAACTCAAATCAATCTTCGAAAAATACAGAGATCCCTAAAGTAGATTAAACAAATCATCGATATGAGGTAAATGATACTTGCTCTTAACAGTGATATTATTCATTGATATATAATCAATTAAAAGTCTTATTGAACCATATTTTTTAAAAAAAAATATAGGATAACCCCAAGGTGATGTGGTAGGTCGAAAGAAACCTTTATCTAATAATTCCTACAATTTATTCTTTAACTCTAAAAGTTCAATTTTAGGCATTCGATAAGGGGGTTTTGAAATTGGCTTAGCATCTAGAACTAAGTCCACAGTAAATTCAACTTCTCGGTCAATTATAAAACTAAAAAATTCAATAGGAAAAACATTAAGGTACTCATTTACCCCTAGCATGTCATTAATATGAACAATTACTTTATTTTCAACAATATGTGCAAGGTAACATTCATTTTTATCTTTTATTAGTTTCTCACCTTCCTGACATGTTATCAAAAGAAAGGGTTCATTATGGTACACAAACTGAAAATATTCCTAAAAAGAAACCTCTTTAGCTATGACGTTAATCTTAGCATGATAAATTGAAATCCCATCCATACCCAAGATAACGTCAAACTCTACTAGAGGCAAAACAATAAGGTTTTCAGGTAGATTCTTTCCGCATAGAAGGACATGAAGGTTATTATAATTTCTTTTTGTCATAACATGTCCTCTGAGTGTTTTTACCATAAATTTGATATTCATATCTTGATATTGAATTCCCAATTTACTAGAAAACATCTCAGAAATGGAAGAGTGTGTAGACCATAAATCAAACAACACATTTTCATAATCTGAACAAACAAACAGTGTACCTGATACTACTTCATTTGATGGCCCAACATCTGTTGAAGTAGTTTAAAAGGAAATCACCACCCCTTTATGCTTGTAGTCCAGCTGGTTTCCATTAGTTTAGTTCTTCATTGGACACTTAGTTTCATAATGACCAATTATATTTCACTTAAAACATTTTACTGACTGTAAATCATATATTGTCTTCCCATTAACGTGATCTTTTTTAGTGTAATTACGAGCCCTATGTCCCAGTTTACAAACATCGGTATCACATAACAGAATTCAAAAGACATTCCCCAGCATGAGTTTTCCTCAATTTTATCAAACTATAAACTTAAGTTTCATACCATCATACTTTTTTGAAGAGTTGTTCTCTTTTGTCTGCAACTTTGAACTCTTATTCTGGTGTTTTTCAATGAAGACATGATCATCAGAAATATCCATTTCTGACTTCAAAATCGTAAACCGAATGATTGACCATTTGATGTTCTAAACACCCTATGACATGAAATATTTTACCTAGTGATTTAATCCACCCTTCTTGCATGGATAGGGTCAGATGATCCTCTAAATGATGGGGGATGTTCCTCATGAAATGATCCACTACTGACATGTTCCTCTGTGGTTGATCTGGATGATCTTATGCATGGATACCACCACCATTTATAGGCTAATTCAATTAGGCCATCACTGCAAAAACTGTTCAGTTCCGATTTCGTCCATCTCAAGTTGTTGAGTTAGAAGGTTGTCTTCCTCCTGATGTCGTCCAAACATAGCTTCCAAGTTTCTTCTGCGAAAAACCATTTTAAACACAGAAATATCTCAGGCGAAGCAACATGGTAATATGCAAATTCTATATCATTTCAATATTGACATAAATTAATTTGTGGATATAAATTTAAAAATACACTAACTCCTAAAGATATCTAAACTGACCTCTGATACGAACTATAATGACCCGGCCTTAAACATAACATAATCTTGAATTAAATTAATAATTCACATTGAGGATATTTTCAGATTTAGAGTTTTATATAATTTGTCCATTACTATTACATTACATCTTAAAAATTACAAGGTAGACAAAACTACTCAGTTTCAATTTTTTTCATTAAAAAATACTCTTAAAAAAAGAGTCATATCTAGTCCAATGTTTTAGAAAGCATGACTTTTCCCTGATCCCATCCTTGACCCTATTAATCTTTAGGTCATGTGAAAAAACATTTCGAAACTGGGGATGAGCATAAAAAACATAGTATGGGTTATAAAACAAAGAAAGAAAACATTAGTTCATCATTGCATACATAACATAAGATCTTTAACATACCTCGTGAAATCATATAAATTATTAATAACACATAGAAAACACAAATACTAAATGAAACTTGTGGCATTCATATCGTACTTACGTTGTAGCTATCACAGCTACGTAGGGAGTTACATTTGAAATACCCATCTCAGTATATTCCCAAAATCTCTTAGGAGAAACCTTCACATTTACCTCCATCACGTTAACCAATGAATTGTAGAGTCATCTCGGGCTCACCCGCCCTAGGTTTATCACAGAACCACCTGTATACGTAAACAATTCTCAAGAACCATAACATATTCTTAACAAATAAAACAAAAATAAAGGAAATATAACATTTACACATTTCAATCACAATATATCATTTAAATATATTGACATAAAAAATCCATTATCTAAACCATTTTCAATACCAAAATATATAGAAAGATCATATGGTATTTATTTTTCTTTTAAAAATATTATGGATCGTTATGGAATCCAAAAGGTCAAATAATACTCACGACTGCAGAAAGGTCGTTGTCACCACGTACGATAAAAAGAAACATTATTTTATTTTCATTTATTAAAATTCTTTATAGAGAAAAGATTGTTTTGGAATAAAAGTAAAATTCAAAGGTGTTTATCCAGCGTATAAAATAAAATCGTTTATTAAAACAAAATATGCCTTAATGAAAGGAGATTGAGACGAAGTCCCTTACCTTGTGTCCGACTTGAACTGTTCGTTCTTTAATATCATGAATAATAAACTAAAGATAATTTATACTTTCTTAAGAACCTGTATCAAGTTTATTATTCCTTATATATCACTTATTACCATGTTATAAACATTATGTATTCATTTTTGTTAATAATGGTGGTTTTGTCGAAATGTGATACTTGAGTCAAAAAATGGACTTTTTATTGTTCACGTGGTCAAAAGTTCATTATATACAGAATTATATTCATGATTGATATATCATATATATCATATATATCCAGTATATACATGTATTTATAATATTACATAACATTTGGAGGTAAGAAATGAAATGCACCGTTAATGGAGACGGTAACTCGTACGTATGAATGAATGCTAATTTAAATTCTATTTATTATTTTAATGGAATTAAAACATAATGATACATAGTTATATTATAATTAAAATATAATATCATATAAAATATCATTAAATCCATCATTTATACATCCCACATATGGAATTAATGATTCATATCTCTTTGAGGGGGCGATAGTCTTCACTTCCTTAAATGTAATTATCGAGTTTACCCATATTGGAAACCCTAAAGGTATGAAATAAAAGGAAAATAAAGAAGCATAAAAAAAATAAAAATAATATATATTATATATTAATATATTTTCATCTTAATGGCCACCATGAGTGGCGGTAGGAGACAATCGAACAATCATCGTTTCATGAGGCATTAGTTTTCCATTCGTAGAAACAAAATGTTCTTCACCCATTAGATGGAGGTGTGTGTAAGTGCAGTTCAAATAAATCTCAACACAACATCCTAGTATATTTATTATACATTTTTTGATATAAAAGAAAGGACTAAATAATATTTTAGGGGTTTTAGAAGTAAAATAAAATAAAAGAAGTTAAGAGAAACCATTACCTTTAATTTGGGTAACTCCCTTTGGTTTAAACCAAAAGACCTTATTAAAGTTACTTCTTCCTAATGTAAGGATTCTAGGAGGAGGATAGGGATCTTGAAATCTTATTTGGGAAGGGTTTGTATGAGACAAGGTGCTTTAGAGGTGTGAGGAATGGGTTAGAGGACATGGCTTTTTATAAGGGGGATGAGGGGCTGTTTTGGAAAGTGTGAAAATATTATTTTATTATATATTGATATTCGTATTATAAAGATCCAAAACTAATTAAAGTCGAAGATAAGATGACTAATGGTGGAAAAAAATTCATCCAATAAGAATTGGATAGGTTTTGATGTTATTTTAATATTTATAATATTATTTATTTAATTCATTTATTAATGAGTTAAATATTGTATCCTTATTGTGTCATAAATAATTTAATTTATTTGATGTCTAAAAATTATAATAAAATACAATGATGTAGGAAAAATTTTAATCTTTCAAATAAATATTTTTAGTCTAAATGATAACTTATATAACCCCTTTAATAAATTAATTTACTTAAAGATATATGTTTATGTCATTTTTTTCTTTACTTTATGTTAATTAAAATAAAGTGTCATTATCACTCCCAAGTGGCTTTATGGGGTCCCAATATCGACCCAAATATTTCCTGGGGTCATAAATGACTCATAAAATAAGGTTATGACAAGTGTTAAGGTAATTTTGTATTATTATAATATTCTTTTTACCTTGAATTACCCAATTTACCTTTAACCATGGTAAATAAAAGTCAAAATTTACTATTCACCAAGAATTATTTTCATCTTATTGAACCACATTGTACTTAGTAATAAAAACCAAGTATTTCAGATTTTCTAAATTCAATCCACAGAGGCGGTAAAATGTCATTTAAATGAAAATTTCAGTTTTTAACTGCTACTTAGCGGTTTCAGTATTCATAAAAAAATTGATGTTTTTCAGAAAACAACAAAAAATTCAGCCTAATATATATTTTATATTCCGAATTAAAAAATGATGTCCATTTTAAAAAATTCATAACATAGAAGTTGCATTAATTAATTTAAAATTAATTCCCGTTATTAAAAACATAGCGTGTTTTTATGAAACAATAACTATCAAAAGAGTGATAGTTATATATGTCCAATTTCAAAGTGAAATTAATTCCAATGACCAACATTGGATTAAATGGTAAAAAAAATAATATAATTATACTTTAAAACCAATTAAAAAGATAATATATCCATATAAATAAATTACATTAAAAGGCACTTTTGAATTAAAATACAGTATTTTTCACTATTCATAAAAAATAATTTTATCATAAAAATACCCAAAATTTACCCAAAGTAAATTTTCGTGTTCCAATTCTAAATAAGAATTCTATTTGGTCAAATATAACATATAAAAGTTACCAAAACTAGATTTATATAAGGTTTTCCATCAAAATGTAGTAAATCAACCTTTTAAAGAATATTAGAGTATTTAGGCATAAAATTAGATTAAATAACATTTTAAGCCTATAAATTTTATTGGATAAATGTAAAAATATTTAGAAAAAATTTATAAACATATTTTAGTTGGTTCTATTCATTCCCACCAACACAACGACAAGGTGTTAACTACCATTTAAAATAATAATAATATATTATTAGTGTGCAATGAAGGATTTCGAAGAAACCCGTTGTTGTGTATCGAGTATGCTATCGAACATAGAAACCACTTTAAAGTAAAATTAATATTTAATTCACAAATATGAATAATTATTGAAAATGACTTATTTTTCATTTACCTGGGATATTACATTCCAACTATGGGAATCCAATGAAACAAGCTATCAAAAAATAATTAGAAAATTAATCTAAATTTCGTTTAATTATTTTATAGACAAGAATAAACATGAATCAAGTTCATCTAATAATTGAATTAAACATTTATCCTTTCAAAATTTTGATTGTCATCAAATTGTAATAAAAACAACTAGATTCATAAAAAATTAATTTTTAATTCTTGTAGCCAATTAAAAATACATTAATTATTTCATTAAGTTCATTACCAATTTCCATTAAGAACAAAATGCTAATCCAAGAAATAAATATATATCACATTGTCTACAAAATCAATAGGCAAAGAATTATCATGGTTTAAATTAGAAAAATCGCTATGAAATTAATACCAATTCTTTAATCTAGTTCATGTAATTATTAGGTTAATTTTATTAAAATCAAAGGGGATAAATCCTGATAACCATACGATTTCATGTTAATAAATGGAGAAGAAATGATTCCCCTACCTAAAATGGTATTTGATTTTCTTTATATTAGAATAGACCAAGCAACACATCTATGATCCCCCCTCCTGTAAGAACAGCATCCACCCGAGGACACCACAACACAACTGCACAATCCAAAATCCAAGAAAACTCCAATAGAAACATGGTAGACCATCTAATATTTCAAGGAAATAATAATTGTAGGTAAAAGATATCAAACCATAATAAAATTTTGGAAGAAAAAGTAAAAAACATAATGGATCAACCCGAGTCACTACAGATTGAAGATAGAATCTAGGAAATGATTCCCCTTGAAGGGAACTGAAAACGCTGAAAAGAGGGATACAAGATGCCTAACATAAGGGAGAGAACCACAATAACCATAGGGTTTGTGAAAAACCTGATTGGATGAAACATGTAAAAATATACATCAATAGGGAATTACATGACACATAATCCTCTTTTACACCATGTTATTCTCAGATTTCATTTTTTACTGAAAAATGAATCGCCTATTAACATTATTTTTTTAATCATGATATATTACATGATGTGAAAGCCTATTTAACTTTTTGTTACATTTAAAAATATAAAATCCTTTTAGATTTCATCTTTTAACAAATGAACCACCCCAGACTTTCTATGAGCCTCCTCCAGGATTCTAAAGCCTCAGAAGCACACCAAGGGTCATAATCCTCTAAATATAATATCATCATTGATAATAAAAAACCTACCCAATGAGGAAATAGAATGAGGGAATCCGAAAATCCACCTCACAAGATACCTCTAAACATTCTCGCCACCACATGAAATAAACCACCTCTCAAGGGGAAAAACATAAAACCATACAATAATAGAAACCAACTCCTAAATACTATCACAGGGGAGATACCTCTCAGAAAGAGAAAGACCCAACAAGTAACAATATAAATACATCTCATAACCAAAATAGTTCTACAACCACAAAAGAAAAATGTTACAATAAATGATTTAAACACCAAACTAATTAGGCTACAAAGCACATATTTGCAACTCACATTCCAAGGTAATCTCCCCTCCACCACTTTTCCACCATAAGACATGAACCAAGGGGGTATAATACCCTTGAAACACCATATCCTAGCATTCCATAATATCTATAGGACACTAATTGAAGGTTATATCATCATCATCATCGATCTCACCCAAATCGATGATGTGAGAGATTTCATGATGATAATGACTGAGTTGTGACACATGAAAAATATCATGTATATGGATCATCTATGGGGGAATAATTATCCGATATTCCATAGATCCAACATGATACAACACCATTAATGTACCACACAACTTGGGGGAAAGCTTACTCCAATTACCAAACCATCACTGGCCACGATGGAGGGTCTCCTACAAGAACAGAGTATTCCCAACTGCATACTCATGAGGTCTCTTCATATGATCAACATATAATTTATAATGATCATGTGTTTCCTTCATCCTCTCGCAGATCATCTGAACTGTCTATGTCATATTATATACTAGTTCCTGCATGAGAATTATTTTCTCTCTGACCACAGTCCAACACAATGGTGAAGAGAAATGTCATCAATACAAGGATTCAAACAACACCATACATATGATTGAGTGAGAACTATTATTGTAATAAAACTCTACCAAGGAAGGGGACCCATCTACAATCCTCCAAAATACCATAAGAAAGGCCATAACATGTCTTTAAGAGTCATATGGTATTCTCTATTTGGCCGTATGTATTCGAATAAAAAGTTGTTTTAAGGCATAGTTGAAAACCAAAAGCACACCAAAGTCCTCTCTACACTCTAGAAATAGAACTGTGATCTTGAATATCAATGATCATCCTAGGGACTCGGTAGAGTCTTAAAACTTCTTCCAGATACTGCCTCAACGAAACATCTATTGATACTGACTCCTTGATTGCTAAAATTTGGCTGAATTTGTCAAATAGTCTAGTAGCAAACATATAGTGTCATAGACTCCCTGAACATGAAGTAAATTTTTTTACAAAGTCCATAGATATTTCATCCCACTCCCACTCAATTACATCTATAGGATGAATTAAGACACTGGGAACATGATATGTGGCCTCCACCATTTGGTATTCCAAACATCGAGACACAAAATCTTCATCTCAACGATTTAACCAAGGCCAACAAAAATGACCACTCAAATCTCGGTACATCATTGTAATTCTAGGACATACCACTAAAGGTGAAATATTAAAGTGTTTTAGAACAATCTAATTCATTTCCAATGTAATGAAAATCATTCCCTGAAACAAAGACAAATTTTGTCCATATTTAGACCAACTATTAGGGGCCTTTCCACAAACAACTCGATTTCCCCATACCTACATCTCAAGATCCCCCAACTGGTATTCCCCCACATACTAAATCAGAGATGAGTTCACACCCTTTTGAAAAAGACAACCTATTCCCATAATTCTCCCATATATAGTCCTAATGATGAAAATTATTCAATAACTCTTCCTGAATCACATGATTCAGACACTACATCACTGCAGGACTTCCTACTTAGTGCATCAGCAATAACATTCACTTTATCAATTGTATATGAAATCTAAAAGTGGTAATTTGATAAAAACTCCATCCATGGACACTGGAGAAAGTTCAAGTCACATAGGTAGATAACATACCTTATGTTACTATGATCAATGAAGACCAAAAAATGATCACCCACTATAGGAAAACGGCAATTTATAGGCTGTTTTTCACGGCGGTTTTAAAAACCACCGCTAAACGTGTTTCGGGCCGCCATTTCGCGGTGGTTTAAAAACCCCCACGAAAAAACCTCCGTGAAATGCCATATTATTTTTTATTTTTACTTTTATTAAATTATTTCAAGGATTAGAGGCGGGTTTTTAAAAATACCGTCGTGAAATAGCTGGATTTTGGGTAAAACCACCACGAAATGAAAATAAAAAATAAAAAAACATGAGAAACCCCGAAATCACTCAAACGACCATAACTTTTGATCCGGGCATCCATTGGAGAACCAAGACCAGTCAAATCGAAGCTCCTGAAGAGATCTAGAGGCATGTATAATCAAAACTGTGAGCCGATTTAAGGTGAGGAAGATATGAGATTTATAAGAAATTTGAAAAAGGTTCTTCAACTTCAAACATCCATAACATTCCCTCCAGGTGTCCATTTGGGCTCTACCACATATCAAATCGAAGCCAACGAATAGAGATACACACCACATTGACACAAGCAAGATTTTGTTGTGTTTTTCGACCCCAAAACCCCTCTTAAGGCCTTCGAAACCCCGTTTCCATCACCGGTGTCCCGTCGAACTTGTCTTCAAACAGACCTAACTTTGGATCCACGTGTCAGTTCAGACTCCTCCACCAGCCAGATTGTAGCTCGTTCCATGAGCTTTAGTTTGACTAGTCGTGGCATGCACATGCACTCCGGGATCATATGATATGGCCTTTTAGTGGGTATTGGGTTTGTTATGTTTTTTGATGCCTCGTTTCTAGCACCCATTCCCCATTAGCTTTTTTTAAATGGTCGTAACTTCCGATCTGCATGTCCATTCGGACTCTTTCACCTATCAGGTCGAAGATCGTTTCAGGATCATTGATTTGACAGGTCACGGATCTAAAATAGACTCTGGTATCATATGTTATCTCTGTTAATATGAGTCCAATGTTTTTTTTCACTTTATGACAGTTTTGACGGGTTTTAACAGTTGGTCCATTTATTACTGTTTATTTCGTTTTCCATGACTTGATATCTTTATCAATGGTTTTTTGTGGGTTATTATGATGATTATGTTGAATTTTTAAGGGGTTTTCCAGAATTATCATGAGTTTTCATGCGTTCTTATTCTTTCAAACGCCTCATTCTTCATGCTTCTCCATCCGTTTTCATGCGTTTTCATGATTTTTCATCCCTTATCACATCTTTTCATTCCTTTTCATGTGTTTCATTTATTATTTATTATGTATTATTTATAATATACTTTAGTTTATTTATTATCTATTATTTGTTACTGGTTATTTATTATTTATTATTTATATTTATATTTATATATTATTTATTATTTATATTTATTTATTATTTATATTTATTTATTATTTATATTTATTTATTATTTATTATTTATATTTATTTATTATATATTATATATTATATATTATTTATTATTTATTTATTATTTATTATTTATTATTAGTTATTTATTATTTATTATTTATTATTTATTATTTATTTTTTATTTATTATTATTTAGTATTTATTACTTATTATTTATTACTTATTACTTATTGTTTATTGTTTATTATTTATTATTTATTATTTAATATTTAATATTTAATATTTATTATTTATTATTTATTATTTATTATTTATTATTTATTATTTGTTTATTATTATTTATGGTTTATTATTATTTATTTTTTATTATTATTGAATATTTATTAATTTTTAATATTTAATATTTAATATTATTTATTATTTTTATTTATTCATTATTATTATTTATAATTTATAATTTATTTTTATTTATTGTATATTATTTATTATTATTTATTATTTATTATTTATTATTTATTATTTATTATTAAATATTAAATATTTATTCTTTATTATTTGTTTATTATTATTTATTATTATTTATTATTTATTATTATTTATTTTTTATTTTTTATTTTTTACTTTTTATTGTTATTTATTTATTATTTATTATTTATTATTTATAATTAATTATTATTTATTTATTATTATTTATTATTATTAATAATAATTATTATTTATTTCTTATTTCTTATCTATTATCTATTATTTATTATTTATTATTTATTATTTATTATTTATATTTATTTATTATTTATTATTTATTATTTTTATTTATTTATTATTTATTATTTATTATTTATATTTATTTATTATTTATTATTTATTTATTATTATTTATTATTAATTTATAATTATTAATTATGTGTTATTTATTATTAATATTATATATGATATATTATTGATTTTATATCTATTATTTATGTATTATTTGTTTTCTCAATTAATATATATAAGCATATTAAATTCTGTTTATTAAACACATGACAAGCTTGCTAGAGTGGTAATGTTTTTGGAAAATATGAAAGAGGTTAGGGGTTCAAATCTCACCAAATGCAGTATTTATTTATATTGCATGGGCGTGTACACGGGCAGGGGCATGGGCATGGGCACAGGACATGAAGCATAAAATAACATCAAACCTCACTGTTTATGTTGGAAAAAAAGAACTCGAGCACTAAATAAATTCTTTTTTAGATACTCATAAGCTATCTGACACTGTTCAGTCCACATGTTTTCCAAATAATTTTCTTTTCAAAATTGCTAGAGGAGTCACAACCCTTGAATAATTGGCTACAAACCTCATTTAATTGCCTACAATACCATGAAACCTCTCACCTCTTAAAAAAACCCATGATTTCATAGTACGTTAGTTCTTCAATGTTATTCAATAACTTACACTATACGAAACATCGAGTTAAAGCGCACAACGAATTACCAAACTAGACGTTCAAAAGTGGTTATAAATAGTATTAACAGAATTGTTAACTTTATATAACCCTTATGTTGGTCGGAGTGGATACTCAAGAGGGGGGTGAATTGAGTTCCAATTAAAATTTCTATTTTAAAACTTTGTCTTAAAAACCCCCAAATAAAATACTGAATTAAACTGTAGTGAATTTATATCAATGTAAAGGTTCTATTGGGTTCTCAAGGGATTGATTATTTCCCTGTTAATCAAAATAGGAAGGTTGATTAACTTTTGAAACCAACTTACTGATTTATAACTAATATAAACACTTGCGAATTTAATTATCAAAGTGACTTTGAAACAGTTTTGATTTTAAAGCAATTAGCAGCGGAATAAAAGAATAACTTTGAATGATATAGAACATAAGATATAACCAAGAGGATCAGTCTCAAGCCGAGACTTAGTCCTCTCAACAATGTTTATAAATTTGATCCACACCCTAGATCGGGGTTCACAACAGTTTACAACTGTCCAGGTCCAAGACCTCTACCATTGTTATTCGTGGGAAACAGAACAACAGCAACCAGCTGTCCAGGTCACACACGACCTCTACCACTATCTCAGTGGGAAATAAAATATGTAAGAGTTTGAGTGAGGATTTACAGATCCTCCAGTTAAAGTACAGGAGACAGTGTATGTGTTAAATACAGGAGATAACACACACTGCTCGAAATGTGAAATAATGAATCAAAGAGCAGAGATGTAGAGTTTAGAAAAGGCTCTAGTGATTGCAGTGAAGGTTTGGACTCCTTGAGTTTCATCAGAGATGATTCTGAGTCCTCTTCTGGTTTTTTTCTGAAAAACAGAGTGTCGTCTGCTTGGCATCCAGATTCAGAGATAACGAGAAATGTAGTGGATGAAGTTCTTCAATGTCCTCGTGAATGTACAGAACTCTTGTTGAGTAAGGTTGAGTGTGTATGAGGTTCTGTGTCTTCTTCCACTATCTCATCCACCACTCTTTACACTAATATATGTCTCGTCGTTGTCACACCAGTGTTTTTGCACCAGCAGGGACTTCTTGTATTTAAGGAAAGAGCTCCAGTAAAAGAAATGATTTCTTTTTGCAGGTACGAGGTACGGTTCCTGGACATCCAACAACCTTCATTAAATAAATTACAGAGCATTAAAATATTCCTAATATAACCGTTGATTAGATTAAATAAAGATAAAGAAATTCAAACAGCTGTTTATGACTATCAGTGAGTCAAGTGATCGGTAGGTCATCAGCATCAGCATCGGTGAGACATCTTCGGTGACTCAGATGATCAACATTGGTGTGTCATGATCAGTGACTCATTTAATCTGGATCGGTGTGTCATCTTCGATGTATCATTTGATCAGCATCGGTGAGACATCTCTGGTGACTCAGATGATCAGCATCGGTGTGTCATGATCGGTGACTCATTTGATCAGCATCGGTGAGACATCTTCGGCGACTCAGATGATCAACATCAGTGTGTCATGATCGGTGACTCATTTGATCTGGATTGGTGTGTCATCTTCGGTGACTCATTTGATCAGCATCGGTGAGAAATCTTTGGCGACTCAGATGATCAGCATCGGTTTGTCATGATTGGTGACTCATTTGATTAGCATCGGTGAGACATCTTCGGTGACTCAGATGATCAGCATCGGTGAGACATCTTCGGTGACTCAGATGATCAGCATCGGTGAGACATCTTCAGTGAACCAGATGATCAGCATCAGTGTGTCATGATCGGTGAGACCGTTGTCCTTCGATATGGATCGGTGCAACCGTTGTCCTTTGATATAGATCGGTGCGACCGTTGTCCTTCGATATATATCGCTGCGACCATTGTCCTTTGATATAGATCGGTACGACCGTTGTCCTTTGATCCAGAGGACTTCCAGAATACTTGTAAATTAATAACAAAGAGATAAAAACAAGATCGAACCAATATACACAGATTCACTAAGAGATTGTGATTATGTATATGAGAAATCCAACTGGATTAAGTAATGGATGATTTTTTTATTATTAAAATAGCAATCATAGAAAGAATTCAACAATCTTCCAGAGGGCTCAACAATCTCCCCCTTTTTGATAATCACAAATCTTAGCCATAAACAAAAATAATATAACATCAATAATAAGTTATAATAAGAAACATAGTGAGATATAAATGTCCCCCTGAATTTATTCCTTTAAATACTTATGAAAGAATTTCCATAGAAAGGTTCTCCCCCATGGATAAATAAATAATAATAAAAATCTCCCCCTTTAGAGATGCATTTCCCCCATATCCCCCATAGATCCATAGATATACAGATTTCTCCCCCTTTGGGATAATCAAAAAGGAGGGAAAACAGATAAAGAAGAGATTAAAAGAAGACATCAGGGAGAATAAAAATAAAAGAGAATAAAGTTTATAATACATCACAGGACAATCACAATAGGGTTCACCCTATCAACAAAAACACACAACTATTTCTTGGGATGTAACGGGGCTTTGCCTTTGTCAGAAGGATCAATGGTTGGTAAGTTGGAAGGCTTGGAGGTAGGTTGAACTGGGCGAATTTGAAAAGGTGGTAAGATGACTCTTATGGGTGGAGGAGAGGATGCCAATGGGATTTGTTGTGGAGCTGTAGGAGCTGGTTGAGAAGATTGCTGAGGAACTGGTTGGAGTTGAGGTAGAGCTTGAGCAACGAAGATCTGATTTGGAGCAACATCAGAGGCACTGAGAGGGTCAGCAGTAGGAAGCACAATGGCGGTGGTTGTGCATTTAGATAAGGTTTCAAAAGATTTATGAAATTCTGAATAACTTCTGCACCATACTGCATAGCCTTCTCAAAATCATCCTTATTCTCCATGAACCATTCCAAGGTAGGGGTAAAATCTTGCAACTGTCGAACTTGAGTCTTGAAAGCTTGAGTGACTGGAGGTAGTCTCAGATTGTCAGCTAACACTTTGAAATTCGTGGTCATCTCATGCTTGGTATATATTTTTGAAAAGTAATGATCAACCTTTTCCTTGATCTCTCTCTAAGATTTAGTGGCATCTGGTGAATATACTGTTACCATCTTATGAATGTGATCACTTTGCTCATTCATCTTCCTCAACAAGTCCAAATAAAGAACTTTTCTAATGGCGGTCAATTCATCATGCACAATCTGCCTTAGAGCCTCTAGCTCACGAGTAGTGATCTTGGTTAATTTGGTTGTACTGGCTTGAGAAACTTTCTGAGTTATCTCAGCATTCAACTTTCTCAGATCAGACTTCTTAAGATGTTCAATCAGATTCCTCAACACTTCCATCATACCAGAGATGGTGGATCACAATTTGTTGGATAAAGAAACTAAGCCAGATTGTAGATCCTTCAGAATCTAATTTAGAGAGGCTATGTGCCTGCCAATAAACTCACCAGTATTGGCCAGGTCTGGTTTAATAGCGTTTGAAATTTATTCTCTGACTGTATCTCTCACAGCAGTAAGAAACTCACTTTTGAACTTATCAAAATCAGACTGAGAGATAGTAAAACATGGTTGATGAGCATATGCAGCATCAACAGCATGAGCAGATCGTGCCTCAACTGGTTGGCTTTCCATCATAACTGCAGTAGATTCTTCTTCTTCTTCTACAAAATACTCTAAACTAAAAACAACAAAACCAGGGTAATCATCCTAGACAGCAGCACACAGAGTATATTTCGGTTTATCATAACTTTCTTTTCCACTAATTTTAAGAGAATCTATATTGCCATTGGCATTTGTTTCTGGTACAGTTTGATGTGTTTCTGTTGGAGGTACATTAGGACCATCCACTGGTCGGTTATCACCATCATCATCATCATCTCCATTCCCATTTACATTCTTCACAGAAACATCACTATCAGATACTTCAGTGTCACTAGCTTCTTTATCACCAAGAACTGGTTCTGATTCAGGTAAGGGTAAAGGTGGACTAGAAGATCCAAAGTCTATTCTTCTCTTAGGGATCACAGAATCAGGATCACTCCTATCATCAGGAGGTGACATACTTCCTTCTTCTATATCATCTTCTTCCATCCTTTGTTTACCAGACTCTTTAGTGTCTTTATTCCTTTCAACATCTACTTCTTCCTTATCATCAGAATAAATTGGCTCCTCATCTGATTTCAAACCAGGGTCTCTCAAACCCTTCGTCCTCTTTCCATGATCAGTGGGATTGTAAGATTCATACAACTTTTCCTCATCAGCAACCCAGAATTTCTTCCATGGGTTCCAGTTTATTTTCATCCGTTTACAAATTTCTTTGTTAACACAAGAATCACTATCATATTCGGCTATCTCATCAGCTTCATCAACACATTCCAGATTCTTTAACATAGTAGAGATCATTTTAGAATAGAATAGGGCAGTGGATTTCTTAGAAGGTTTCACCATTCCAGCTATGTGCACCATTATATATCTAAAAAAATTGATCTTCTCATGGGTCTTTAGTAAAAACAATAGAAAAACATCCAGGTATCTTACAGCAGCAAAATATCCTTTCCTGGGGAAAATTTGGTGCTGAATAAACTTAAAGAGAAGTCTACATTCACCATCTAGCTCTGAGGCTGTGATTCTCCTTGACTCTCTGTTTCCAGTCAAAAGCTCTAAAGCTAACTCATAAGAGAAGTATTCAGTGGTTGGAGGAATGTTTCCAGCATAATCCTCATACCGACCCTCATGGGGTACATTCAAACATTCAGCCCATTGTTTAGACGAAAAATATATTTTCTTTCGTTTTACTATAGAAGACATTCTGGAAGCCTCAACACCAGCTAATTTAACTTGCAGATTTATATAAAACTTATGCACTAGCTTTGGGTAGTATACACGAGTGTTATCTGAGAACCAGGCTTTCCACCCTTGCAAATCTAAACCTTGTAACAACAGCGACTTACTTGTCAAAAGCCAGGCGAAGTTGACTTATTTTTCTACAACAACAATCCGTGTTTCCAGGTTCAGATTTACTGATCTTTGAGTGGTACTACTCGACTCGCCTCGATCACGCTTTGAAGGTACATGACTTTCTGATCCTTTGCTCGGTCTCTTTTGCTCAGCCATTTGACGATTATGGGGAAAGCAGGAGTTGGAAGGTTCGAAGTAGAGGAGAAGAGAGGAAATAAGGTTTGGTAGGAAAGAAATGAAAGGTCGATGGTTTGGGGAATAGAAATAGTCGCGTATCATTTATTTCATCATTTAGGGTTCCCATAATAAAGATAAAAGTAGTTAATTAATCACAACAAAATAAAAAGTAATATAATGAAAGATCGGTTTCACAGATCGGTTTCACAGATCAGTTTCATAGATCGGTTTCACGGATCTGTTTCACAGATCAGTTTCACAGATCAGTTTCACAGATCAGTTTCACAGATTAGTTTCACCGATCTGTTTCACAGATCAGTTTCACAGATCAGTTTCACAGATCAGTTTCACAGATCAGTTTCACAGATCTATCATACACAATTCTTGTTTAACAAAATTCATTCTTTCAGAACATAAAGGCTTTGTAAAAATATCAGCTAATTGATCTTCATAACTAATAAATTCTAGAGAAATATCACCTTTCTGATAATGTTCTCTTAGAAAGTGATGTCTGATATCAATGTGCTTAGTCTTAGAGTGAGACACAGGGTTCTTAGATATGTTGATCTCACTAGTATTGTCACAGTTAATTGAAACCTGTTTAAAATAAAATCTATAGTCCAATAAAGTGTGTTTCATCCACAGAATCTGTGCACAGCAACTACCAGTAGAAATATATTCTTCTTCAGCAGTAGACAATGCAACTGAGTTCTGTTTCTTACTACACCATGATACTAGGGACATTCCAAGTAAATGACATGTTCCAGATGTGCTTTTCCTATATAACTTGCATCTAGCAAAGTCATCATTTGAATAACTAGTTAGGTCAAATTATTGTCCTTTTGGATAAAACAAACTTAAATTCACATTATACTTAAGATATTTAAAAATCCTTTTAACATCCAGTAAGTGTAATTCTTTAGGATTAGCTTGAAATCTAGCACACATACACACACTAAACATAATATCTGGTCGACTAGCAGTAAGATAAAGTAAACTCCCAATCATGCCCCAGTAATAGGTTTGATCAACTGGTTTCCCAGTTTTATCAACATCCAATTTACAGGTAGTACTCATAGGTATATCACTTTCCTTAATTCTATCCAAACCAAAAAGTTTTAATAAATCCTTAGTATATTTACTTTGATTTAGAATAGTACTATCTTTATTTTGAAAGATTTGAAATCCAAGAAAATACTTAAGCTCTCCCATTAAGCTCATTTCAAACTCATTTTGCATAACCTTTGAAAATTCAGTACATAAAGAATTTTTAGAAGATCCAAAAATAATATCATCAACATAGATTTGTACTATTAACACATCTTTTGAAATCCTTTTTATAAAAAGAGTGGGACCAACTATTCCTTTTGTAAATCATTTTGAAATAAGAAAGTTTCAAAGTCTTTCATACCAAGAACTTGGATCTTGTTTTAAACCATGTAAAGCTTTAGAATGTTTAAAAACATGATTTTGAAAATGAGGATTTGAGAAACCAGGCGGTTGTTCTACAAAAACATCATCAACAATAAAACCATTTAAAAAATCACTTTTCACATCCATTTGATATAACATGAAATTAAAATGTGATTCATAGGCAGGTAAGATCCTAATAGCCTCTAATCTAGCTACAGGTGCAATGGTTTCCTCATAGTCAATTCCTTTTTCTTGATTGTAACCTTGTGCAACTAGCCTAGCTTTGTTTCTAATGATGTTTCCAGATTCATCAACATTGTTTCTAAACACCCATTTTGTGCCTATGGTTATAGTGTCCTTAGGTCTTTCTACTAATTTCCAGACTTTGTTTCATTCAAATTGATTTAGTTCTTCTTGCATAGCCATTACCCAAAATTCTACATTGATAGCATCATAAATGTTTTTAGGTTCAAGCTGTGACAAGAAGGCTTGATGTTCAACCTGATTTCTAAGAGAATCTCTAGTCTGTTTCCCTCTATCATGATTTCCTACAACAGCATCCAAAGGATGATTCTTTAGAATTCTAGTTGATCGAGTAAAGGTAGGACTATAAATTTCAGGTTCATCAAAAGGCTGGGAATCAACAAAAGCAGGTTCTAGAAAATTTCCAGAACTGTATTTTTTCACTATAGGTCCACTGTCCTTATCATCAAGGTTCAAAATAGATAGATCATCTTTAAGATTTTCAAGAGAGGTATTAGGTTCATGTGGATCAATTTCATCAAATTTGATGTGAACAGATTCTCCCACACATTTGGTTCTTTTAATGAAAACTATATAGGATTTACTAGAAGCAGAGTAACCTAAAAGAATTCCTTCATCACTTTTGGATGAAAATTTGTCGATATTGTCTTTAGTATTAAGAATAAAGACTTTCCAGCCAAAAAATTTGAAGTATTTAACCTTAGGTTTCCTATGGTTCCACAACTCATAAGGGGTCCTCTTAAGAATAGGTCTGATCGAGACTCTGTTGATAACATAACAAGCTGTATTTATAGCTTCATCCCAAAAATAAACAGGTAGGTTATACTCATTAAGCATAGTCCTAGCAATTTATTGCAGGGTTCTACTCCTCCTTTCTACTAAACCATTCTGTTGAGGTGTCCTAGGGGCAGAGAAATTGTGACTGTAGCCACTGTGTGAGCAGTAAGATTCAAACTCATGATTTTCAAACTCACAGCCATGATCACTTCTCAGGGTTTTAATTTTAAGTCCACTAAGGTTCTCTACAGATTTGGAGTATTTCACAAAGCAAGAACATGCTTCACGTTTGTGAGCTATAAAATAAACCCAAGTATATCTAGAAAAGTCATCTACTAAGACATAGACATAGTTCATCCGATTTAAAATAGAAACTCTAGAGGGTCCAAATAAATCCATGTGAACCAACTTGAGTGGTTGAGAAGTTGACACTTCTTTCTTTGATTTAAAAGAAACTTTATGTTGCTTTACCTTTTGATAGGGATTACAAACTTTGTCATTTGGAAGCTCAAGTTTAGGTAGGTCTCTTACTAAGTTCTTCCTATTAAGTTTTCTAAGTGAGTGTATATTTCAGTGTCTTAATCTTATGTGCCAAAGCCAAGACTCTTTATGAAAGGCATTCAAACATGTAATATTCTTCTTAGCTAAAGAATTTAAATCGACAGCATAAACATTTTCATTTCATAAAGCAGAAAACACTAAAGAATTTTTAGAATTAAAAACATTTCCAGAATCATTTTCAAATTTAACATAAAAACCATCATCACATAACTGATAAATACTTAACAAATTGTATATAAGTCCATCAAAAAATAAAACCTTAGAAATTAATACTGAGTCAATGTTACCAATCTGGCATAAGCCGATGAATTTTCCTTTTGAGTTATCACCAAAGGTGACAAAGCCTCCATCAACTCTAAATAATATTTTAAAGCATGAGAAGTCTCATGACATATGTCTTGAACATCCACTGTCCAAATACAAAGGATTTCTATAAGAGCTCTTGAAGTAGGTTCCCTACAAATAGATTTAGATAGGAAATGATTTTGGTACCCAGATCTTCTTGGGTCCAGACAGGTTATCCAATAAAACTTTAGGTACCCATATTTGTCTAATGGGTCTCATAAGATTTCTAGAGTTAAAAGATTTTGAAAGATTAACCTTATTAGATCAATAACTATGAATATAACTAGTTGAAGTATATGAAGTTTCAGAACTAGCTACATTCTGTCCAGATTTATGAATGAATTTAGTTTTGGTAATTTTCCTTTGTCCAGGTTGGTATCCTATACCAGTAGTGTATGTAGTTTCTATTTGCTTACCTAGAATCTGAGTAAGAGTATCTTTACCATTTGTAAATTTCTCTAAGTCTTTCTTCAGTTTCTCATTAGATAATTTCAATTCAGTGTTTTCTTTAATCAAATGAGCATTATTTTCCATTTCAATATCAAGATTAGATATATGTTTAATAGTTAAAGCATAATGTTTCCTTAAACCTTTGTATTTGTCTTTCAGCTCATTACAGGTTTCTTCTAATATATCACAGTATTAAAATAGTTCAGATTTTAACATGTTTTCTGAGTCAGAATCATATTCATAATAGTATGAATTTGAAGTAAGAGTTTTAGATGTTACTACAGAGGTGTTTGTCATAAAACACATGTTTTCCTTATTTCTGTGTTCAGTTTCAGAAACCTCAGATTCAGTGGAGCCATCCTCAGAAGCACTCCAAGTGGCCTTCATGAATTTCTTAAACCTATTGTCCTTGTATTCAAACCTCTTATTTTATTTCAACTTTGTACAGTCTACTTTTATGTGTCCCTTTCTTTTTCACTCATAGTAGAAAACTTCATCTGATTTGTCAGATTTCTTCAAATTATTTTTCCAATGTCCCTTGCTATCATACTTACCTTTATAATTTTATTTTGTGAAAAACTTCTTCTTCCTATAAAACTTTTTAATCCTTCTGGCAATGTGAGCCATCTCATCATCACTATCAGAAGCACTTTCACTGTCTTCACAGCTTGAACTCTCATTTATAGCTTGAATCTTCTCCTTATCCTTGTTCTTTGAAGATGAATGTCTTGAAAGAAACTGACTTCCTTCTAGGTTCATCTTCTTCTTCTTTGTTAACCTTGAGTTCCTCTACATACATCATCAACTTGCCAATTAGTTCCTTGACTGGTAGTTCACCAATATCACATGATTCTTTAATTGAGACAGAAGTTCCCCTCCATCTTTCAGATAGACATCTCAGAATTCTCATAATTTGTTTCTTTGATGGAACATCCTTTCCCAGAGAAGTCATTGTGTTGAAAATTTCATTAAACCTGAGATACAAGTCAGAAATGGGTTCATCAAGCTTCATCTTAAAATTGTCATACTTAATAGTATAAGTGTTCAATCTCATTTCCTTAACATTAGTTGTTCCTTCATGAGAAACAGCTAAGGTATCCCAAATTTCATAAGCAGTTTTACAAGCAGATATTCTATTAAATTCCTCATCTCCTAAAGCACAGTACAAGGCATTCATAGCTTTGAAATTATTATTATAGGCAGCCTTAGTAGCTTCATTCCAAGTAGTTCTAACAGTAGTAGGAATTTTATATTCTGATTCTATAGTAGTCCAAATATCAAAACCCATGCATTCTAAATGAATTTTCATCTTGATTTTCCACTATGCATATTTAGTGCCATTGAAAAATGGTTGTCTATTGGTAGCAACACCTTCAAGTCTATTATCCATGATAGCTTACTTAAAGCAAAGATTTTAAAGAGATAATGATTTAGAAATAACAGAAATTTTAAGAACTTTAAAATACAACTAAAATCACAGTTTAAAAACAGAGTACTTTAGAAAATATTTAAACAACCTCTGATACCAATTGTTGGTTGGTGTGGATACTCAAGAGGGGGGTGAATTGAGTTCCAATTAAAATTTCTATTTTAAATCTTTTTTATAAAACCCCCAAATAAAATAATGAATTAAACTGTAGTGAATTTATATCAAAGTAAAGGTTCTATTGGGTTCTCAAGGGATTGATTATTTCCCAGTTAATCAAAACAGAAAGGTTGATTAACTTTTGAAACCAACTTACTAATTTACAACAAATATAAACACTTGAGAATTTAATTATCAAAGTGACTTTAAAATAGTTTTGGTTTTAAAGTAATTAGTAGCAGAATAAAAGAATAACTTTGAATGATATAGAACAACAGATATAACCAAGAGGTTCAGTCTCAAGCCGAGACTTAGTCCTCTCAAAAATTTGTATAAATTTGATCCACACCCTGGATCGGGGTTCACAAAAGTTTACAGCTGTCTAGGTCCAAGACCTCTACCACTGTTATTCATGGGAAACAGAACAACAACAACCAGCTATCCAGGTCACACACGACCTCAACCACTATCTCAGTGGGAAATAAAAGATGTAAGAGTTTGAGTGAGGATTTAAAGATCCTCCAGTTAAAGTACAAGAGACAGTGTGTGTGTTAAATACAGGAGATAACACACACTTCTCTAAATGCGAAATAATGAATCATAGAGCAGAGATGTAGAGTTTAGAAATGGCTCTAGTGATTGCTGTGAAGCTTTGGACTCCTTGAGTTTGATCAGAGATGATTCTGATTCCACTTCTGGTTTTTGTCTGAAAAACAGAGTGTCGTCTGCTTGGCATCCAGATTCAGAGACAGTGAGAAATGTAGTGGATGAAGTTCTTCAATTTCCTCGTGAATGTACAGAACTCTTCTTGAGTAAGCTTGAGTGTGTATGAGGTTCTGTGTCTTCTGCCACTATCTCATACACCACTCTTTGCACTCATATATGTCTCGTCGTTGTCACACCAGTGTTTTTGCACCAGCATGGACTTCTTGTATTTATGGCACGAGCTCTAGTAAAAGAAATGATTTCTTTTTGCAGGTACGAGGTACGGTTCCCTGACATCCAACAACCTTCATTAAATAAATGACAGAGCATTAAAATATTCCTAATATGACAGTTGGTTAGATTAAATAAAGATAAATAAATTCAAAAAGCTGTTTATGACTATCGGTGAGTCAAGTGATCGGTAGGTCATCAACATCAGCATCAGTGAGACATCTTCAGTGACTCAGATGATCAACATCGGTGTGTCATGATCAGTGACTCATTTGATCTGGATCGGTGTGTCACGACCCATCCTCGGGGCCCGTGTCGTGACTACCCCAAGCCCGCCTTCCATAGGCCAGGGGCTGGCAACGAGCACCAAGGCGTAAATCCCAACAAAAAGGGAAGGCATTGCCTTTGAAAAGTAAACAAGCACCACAGAGTAAGCAAGCGGAAAGGTAAACACTAAGTAAAACTGTAGAAGCTGTGCTGAAAGTAAAAAGGGGCCGGAAATACAAGCCCAACTGTAAAGTACAACTGAAAGGGAAAACAGCAACTGAAAAAGGGAAAACTGCAGCGTCGAGCCGTCCTCCGGAAGTCCCACCTGAAGGGTGGGTACAGATAGCCTCCACTGCTCCTCGGTTCCACCTGACCGCACCGAGTACGTCCCGCCCAGTGGTCCACCTCCAGGTACTGTCCTGCTCCACACGCCTCCTCCACGATCAGCGCTGTCCGTCGTCTGCAACGAACACCACGAAGTGCGGGCATAGCCCGTGCAGGGGTGAGTATAAGCTACTCAGTAGGGACCCCGAGACCCCCGAAGGTCCCCCGAAATCCACAAAGGGTAAATCACGAAAAGAGGTACAATCACGAAGTAACATCTCACATGGATTAGGTATATGCCCATACTTATACCTAAGTCCTCAATTCCCCGATCGGCTCCAACGTCCGAGCCCTAGCACAACCCAGTCCACACAGGAAAGAAAAACGCATACCCACGCAGGATAGAACAACACAATCCACAAAGGAGAGTAAACAGTAAATCCACACAGGATAGATCAACACAATCCACAAAGGAGAGTAACACAAGATTCAGCTCACACAGGTATACTTCTTCGGATGACGATAAATATGATCATTGAACCATCTAAGTCGTCGGACCCACGAAGGATCGATAGGTACTAACCTTGCAGTGACCCACACAGGATCGGGCCCACGCAGGACCTGTAGAAGTTGGCTCACACAGAACCGCTGAGAGATGACCCACACAGGATCGGGCCCACACAGGACCGGGCCCACGCAGGACCTGTAGGCGCTGGCTCACACAGAACCGTTGAGCGCTGACCCACGCAGGATCGGACCCACACAAGATCGGGCCCACACAGGACCGGGCCCACACAGGACCTGTAGCACTGATCCACGTAGGATCGCTGAGTGCAGTAGTCGTCGCAGTCCGCTGAGGATCTCTGCACAGTCGTCGCCGCAGTCCACTGAGGATCTCTGCACGGTCGTCGTCGGAGTCCACGGAGGATCTCTGCACAGTCGTCGCCGCAGTCCACTGAGGATCTCTGCACGGTCGTCGCTGTCGAAGTAGCAGTCGCAGCCAGCACTAGGGTTCCCGCACACAGCAAGCTCGTTCGGGAAGGTCCGCTCCATGAGCCGAGAGGCTGATACATCAACTGACACGAAGTCCGAAGTTGATGTATCCAAAAGTTCCGTATCGTCAACAGGAACTCAACGTCGCAGACGGCGCGTCAATCGGACGCCCGGTCTGAGAGATATTGGCATTTTCGTCCCAGGGGCCCGGTTGGTTTTTAATGCAAAACCAACCCGACCGCACTCCACCTGCGTCCAAACCTCGGGAGGAGTATGCCAAAAGATCCGTCTCAATTAGAGGAATTCAACAAAGCTGATGGCACGTCAATCGGACGTCCGTAGCTCAAGATATGAGCGTTTCCGCTCCGAGGGCCTGGTTGGTCTCGTGTACGAACCAACCCGGCCGAACTCAAAGTATTCCGAAACCTTGAGTGCGATATACCGAAACGACCGTCTCGATTCAAGGATCGCGTTGCCGCTGACGGCGAGTCATGTGGAGGCACGAAGCTCAAGATACGGGCATTTGAACGAAAACTTCCGAAGATGGGGGGGTACGGGCCCGGGCCGACCCGTCCCGGTCCGGCTCGGCCGGCTCGACCGGCTCGGCTTGGCCGAGCCACGCGGGTGGAAGCCGCGGGCGCTGACCCGCGGCTTGAGGAAGGACCGCGGCCCGCGTGCGGGCCGCGCTGGCGAGCCGCGGACGCCCTGAGCCGCGTCCGCCCGGATGAACCGGACCCGCGCGCCGCGGGTCCATTTGGCCGCCGCCGCCGCGGCTTCAGCCGCTGCGGATTTTGTCCGGCGGCGCGCCGGGGCGCCGCCGCCTCCGGCCGCCGGCGACTTCCGCGGGCCGTCGGCGTCGCTCCGGTGGCCCGTTTTCTTTCCCGTCTGCGCCGTTGCTCCTCCCGGGATCCGTTCTTTACTGCGGGATTGTCAAACGTCCGCTGCAGCACGTTCCGTCGTCGACCGTCAAATCCGCACAAAATGAAGAACGACGGAGGGTCGTCGGGCCGTGTTCGTTCGGCCCGCACCCTCCGCGTTAGAGATAAACAACCGGGAGAAAAACGATCAACACATGATCCAACAATTTTAATTAAAATAAAATTGTTCATTGAAAACCGGCTTTTTAATTTTCAAGAACGTTCACGAGAAAATTAAAAAGGGGAAATTTTTTCCAAATGAATCCCTACCTTGATGATCGTCGTGCGCGAGCGTTCTTCGCGGAAGAGACCGTCGCGGAAGAGATCGATCGTCGCGTCGTCGCGGGGAGGCATCGCGTCGTCATGGATTCCGGCGTTGAGTCGGCGAGCTCAACGAATCAATAACAACAGATTTAAATTATTAATATTTAAATCTGTGTTTCGTTTAAAACCAAAGAAAAGAACTTGAGAGGAAATCCGAAAGCACTCACCTCGAATGGTCGGTGATCGGAGATCGGAGATCGGAAGAACGTCTCGGGTGAAGGCGTCGTCGATTTCCGGGTTCGGCGTTCTTCGCGTTCTTCGCGTTCTTCACGTTCTTCGCGAGGGAGAAGAAGTTGCGAGGGTTCTCCCAAATCTTCTCAAGCGCAAATAACCAGAGGTTAAGCGTTGGTCTTATTTTATTATTACGCCAACGAATTTGAAAAACTGGTTAAGAAACGATCCATCAATTCGTTGAATTAATTCAACGAAAGAAACGACCCATTTAATTCACGAAAGAAACAGCCCATTTAATTCACGAAATAAACCGCCCAATTAAATGGTCTGTTAAGAATTTAGAAAACGCGTCGGTTGACTTTCATTAAGACGGGTTTTCACGGGTGCGTTTCTTAGCGGAAAGAAACGGCGGGGCTCGTGCGGGCCCCACCTCACAAATATCCTACCAAGGGGGTAGGATATTTCTGGATAGCATCCTATCTAGTTCAACTCAGTTCAAGCCTCCATTAAGTGGCTTCAAGTGGCTTCCAAGAGGCTTAAGTGAAATAAAATAAAGTTGTCGCAAAATTATTTTATTTCTTAACTGTAAGCCCGAAAATTAAAAACCACACCCGAGAAAACGCAACTCCGGAATAGGCGTTTCTAAGCGAATACCGGCGCTGCGATTTCATCGGTGCCCTCAGAATTCGATTCCGGGCACCAGTTCAAAAGTTAGAAAAACCCGCTCGTCCATTCACTGAACGTACCCAAGCCAAACTTCAGAAAATGATTCCGGGCACACCGGGCCTCGGAATCAGGCGCCGTCAGAAACTGCGTTCTTGTAAAATTCCAAAGAAAATTAAGAAAAAAAATTTCCTTGAAATTTATGGGTCTTTACATTACTCCCTCCTCAGGACTTTACGTCCCCGTAAAGATACATCAAAAACTAGGGAAACAAATGTGGGTACTGAGCACGCATCTGAGCCTCCCGCTCCCAAGTGCTCTCCTGGAGGTTCCCGTGCTGCCATCTGATGCGCACAAGAGGAATCGATCGCCCACGTAGGACCCGCTCCTGTCGATCCTCTATCTCCACTGGGACCTCCGTAAAAGTCGCTCCATCATCCACGTCTAGCTCCCCATAGTCAATGATGTGCGTCGGGTCGTGCACGTATCTCCTCAGCTGGGATACGTGGAAGACATCGTGCACCCGGTGCAACTGAGGTGGAAAAGCCAGGCGATAAGCCACCTCGCCAACCCTGCTGAGGACCTGGAAAGGCCCAATGAAGCGTGGAGACAACTTGCCGCCTCGGCCAAATCTCCTCAAACCACGTCGAGGTGAGACCCTCAAGAAGACGTGGTCACCATCCTCGAACTCTAGTGGCCTCCGCCTCCTGTCAGCATATGACTTCTGCCGGCTCTGTGCTGTCCTCATCCGCTCCTGGATGAGCTGGACCTTCTCTGTCGTGGCCCGGACCATCTCTGGTCCCACAAGTGCTGACTCTCCAGGGTCTGTCCAGCACAAAGGAGATCTGCAAGGCCTGCCGTACAACGCCTCGTAGGGTGCCATCCCGATGGTGGAGTGGTAGCTGTTGTTGTACGCAAACTCCACCAAGGGTAGGTGGTCCTCCCAGCTGCGACCAAAGTCGAGGACACATGCACGGAGCATGTCCTCGAGAGTCTGAATGGTCCTCTCCGTCTGACCATCCGTCTGAGGGTGAAAGGCGGTGCTCAGACGTAGTCGCGTCCCGAACGCCTCCTGCAACCCCTTCCAAAGCCGGGAAGTAAAACGAGCTTCCCGATCGGAGACGATGGTCGATGGCACACCGTGAAGTCGTACAATCTCCTGAACGTAGAGACGCCCCAAGCTCTCCACTGTGCCCTGCTCTCGGATGGGTAAGAAGTGTTCCGACTTGGTGAGTCGGTCAACAATCACCCAAATGGAATCATGACCTCTGGAAGTGCGTGGAAGTCCAGTCACAAAGTCCATAGATATCCCGTCCCACTTCCACTCCGGGACCTCCAAGGGCTGTACCAAGCTTGCTGGTACCTGATGCTCTGCCTTCACCTGCTGGCAGGTGAGGCACCATGAAACGAACTCTGCCACAGCCTTCTTCATGCCCGGCCACCAGTGCTGTCGCCTGAGATCCTGGTACATCTTCGCCACTCCAGGATGTATCGCCAAGGGAGAGGTGTGAAACTCTCTCAGCACCTCCTCTCGTAAGGCGACTGGTACCAAGGTACGTCCTCTGAAAAGGACATGGTGCTCTGCTCCAAGGGAGAAACCATCAGGTGCCTGTCCCGAGGATATCTGTGCACGTCGCGTCTCACAGTCAACATCCCCATGCTATGCCTCTCTGACCCGCTGAAGAAGTGGAGGAGAGACTGTGAGAGACTGAAGGAAGGCTGCTCCGTCTCTATCCACGAAGGATATCTACAAAGCGGCTAGCTGCTCTGTCGCCTCCTCAAGTAGCTGGATGCCCTTCCTCCTGCTGAGGGCATCAGCCACCACGTTCCCCTTCCCAGGAGTATAGACTATCTCAAAGTCATAGTCCTGGAGGAACTCGAGCCATCGCCGCTGTCTCAGGTTCAGGTCCTTCTGAGAGAAGATGTACCTGAGACTCTGGTGGTCAGAAAAGACTGTGAAGCGCTCGCCCATCAGATAGTGCCGCCATGTCTTCAGGGCGAAGACCACTGCTGCCAACTCCAAGTCATGGGTAGCATAGTTCTGCTCATGAGGACTCAACTGGCATGATCCGTAGGCAATCACGGCCCGCTCCTGCATCAGGACACACCCGAGTTCGGTCCCTGATGCATCGCAGTAGACTACGTAACCAACTCCCTCCTCAGGCAACCTCAAGATAGGTGCGCTGGTCAACCTCTGCCTCAGCTCCTGGAAGCTCTGCTGACATCTGTCTAACCACACGAAAGGTTTCCCCTTCTTCGTCAACGCTGAGAGTGGGGCCGCAACTCTGGAGAAGTCCGGCACAAATCTCCGATAGTATCCGGCTAGGCCCAAGAAACTCCACACCTCTGTCACGCTCTTGGGTGGCTCCCAAGCTAGCACTGCCTCGATCTTCGTGGGATCCACTGAAACTCCCGCCTCAGAAATGACGTGCCCCAAGAAGTGGACCTCACGTAACCAGAAATGACACTTCGAGAGCTTTCCATAAAGCTGGTGCTCTCGGAGTGTGTCTAGTACAACACGCAGGTGGTAGGCGTGCTCCTCCTCCGTCGTCGAGTACACCAAAATGTCGTCGATGAAGACCACGACAAAACGATCGAGGTATGGATGGAAGATCCTGTTCATGAGGCTCATGAACACTGTTGGAGCGTTGGTCACACCGAAAGGCATAACCAAGAACTCGAAGTGGCCATACCGACACCTGAAGGCCGTCTTCTGCACATCCTCGTCTCGAACTCTAAGCTGATGATAGCCTGACCTGAGGTCTATCTTCGAGAACCACCGTGCTCCCTTGAGCTGGTCGAAGAGATCATCAATCCTGGGTAGCGGATACTTGTTCCTCACTGTCACCTGATTCAGGCGACGATAATCGACACACAGTCGCAAGCTCCCTTCCGCCTTCTTGGCGAACAAAATCGGGGAAGCCCAGGGCGAAACACTGGGTCGGATGAACCCCTTGCCCTGCAAGTCCTCCAACTGTACTCGCAGCTCTCGAAGCTCAGCGGGGGCCATCCGATATGCTGGAGTGGATATCGGGGCTGTCCCGGGGTACAGGTCAATATAAAAGTCTACCTCTCTGCGAGGAGGTAGTCCTGGAACGTCGTCGGGAAAGACGTCCGCGTACTGATCCACCACTGCAGGGAAACTGGGACTCCGCACGTCAACTGCCTCCAGGATGAGGCTAGCCAACTGATGAGTGATGGGCTGACCTCTCCTCTGCGTGACTCCATCCTGTGCTGCTAAGGCTCCCTTCTCGCCGGTGAAGGTGAACCTGCTCCCGTCGGTGCGCACACATCGCACCTTGCGCCTAAAGCAGTCAATCTGAGCATGGACCGTAGATAACCAATCCATGCCCAAAATGACGTCGTAAGGCCTCGACGCTGCTACAAGAAGATCCCAGCCGAAGATCTCGCCTCCTAGAGTAATCTCACACTACCGACACCAGTGCGTAATCGTCGAGTCTGCTCCCGTAGGAGTCTCTAGCCGTAAGGATCGAGCCAACGGCTCTGTCGGAATCTCCGAGCTTCGAACAAGGGCAGTGGCTATGAAAGAGTGACTCGCTCCTGTGTCTATCAGAACTGCAGCAAGGGTGGAATAGACACAGATCGTACCTCGAATCATCTCTGGCGCGCCGTGGTCGTAGGCCTCCGCTGCCTGGAGCTGAGCCTGTCTCTGCCCGCCAGCTCCCTCCGGTCGGGGCGGGCCTCCTGGTGGGGGTGGTGGCAGAGCCTCAAAGCGTCGCCCACCACCTGCTGCTCGGCCAGCTCCTCTGCCTCGTCCGCCTCCTCCCTGCGGACCGCCACGGTCGACCCTCTGCCTCTGCCTAGGTGGCCCCTCCACCGTCTGCTGCCCCTCGGTACGACGGGTCGGGCAGTCACGAGCCATGTGGCCCTGCCCGTCGCACTCGTAGCACTGTCTGCCTCTCGGAAGGCTGGCTCCGGGCCGGGTGCCCTGCACTGCTGAGCCAGTGTCCCGAGGTCGCCTGCTGGAAGGTCTGGTCCGCCTGGAACCCTGAGTCATCCGCCGGCTACCAGCTGCCGAAGACTCCGCTATCTGCCGCCCTGTGGTAGGTCTCGCTGTGGACTCAGCCAGGAAGCTCTCGATCAGGAGGGCTCGCTCTAGTACTCCTGCCTGGGTCGGGATGCTGAGGGAGATCAGTGATACCCTGATCTCATGTCTCAAACCCTGGTCGAAGGTCCGGGCCCGGAAGAAGGGGTCCCGTACCATGTCTGTCGAGTACCGAGAAAGGTCGGTGACCCTCGCCGCGTACTGAGCGACCGTCAAGCTGCCCTGCCGCAGCTGAAGAAGCTCCTGGATGCGCACCGCTCGGAGGGTGGCCGGGACGAACTCTGAGCGGAAGAGGCTCTCGAAGTCCGTCCAGATGAGGGTGGCCTCATCGTGTATCTGGGGCATCAGGCTCCACCAGCGTCCGGCTGCTGCGTGCAGTAGGCTCGCCGCGAGGATCACCATGAGGTCTGCTGGCGTCCTCACTAGCCTGAAAACTCGGACGACCGCCTCCAGCCAGTCCTCGGCTGCCTGGGGGTCCGACTCCCCACGGAACCTGGGTGGTCGCTGGCACTGGAACTCGTGCAGAGCTCCAAGGCGTCGTGCGTCGTCAGCTGCCAGTGCTGGAAGCATCGGGGGCTCGACGGGTAAAGGTACCGCCGGTGCCTCTGCTGTCAACGAGCCCTGTACCGAGGCCTCGTCGCTCGGCGGGCTGTCGTCGCACCCTACTCTGGGAACCCTAGCTGGCTGCTGTCGTCGTGCCATCCTGAAAAGGAAACATGTATGCCACGGTCAGAACAGTATACCTGGTGAGCTGACACAAGTAATCTCAAAGAAAACTTGAAACACACATGCAATCAATGTTTTCGTGCATTAAGTCGGAAATCAGAAGTCAGGGTCCTGGTGTATGGATACGTCGGCCGCCGCACCAACACTGGACTCCCTGGACTGATAACCACACTCAATACTCTAAACACTATTGCTTCACATAGAAGAAAGATCAGATTCTGCGGTAGAACCGACCCCTTTGATACCAATTTGTCACGACCCGTCCTCGGGGCCCGTGTCGTGACTACCCCAAGCCCGCCTTCCATAGGCCAGGGGCTGGCGACTAGCACCAAGGCGTAAATCCCAACAAAAAGGGAAGGCATTGCCTTTGAAAAGTAAACAAGCACCACAAAGTAAGCAAGCGGAAAGGTAAACACTAAGTAAAACTGTAGAAGCTGTGCTGAAAGTAAAAAGGGGCCGGAAATACAAGCCCAACTGTAAAGTACAACTGAAAGGAAAAACAGCAACTGAAAAAGGGAAAACTGCAGCGTCGAGCCGTCCTCCAGAAGTCCCACCTGAAGGGTGGGTACAGATAGCCTCCACTGCTCCTCGGTTCCACCTGACCGCTCCGAGTACGTCCCGCCCAGTGGTCCACCTCCAGGTACTGTCCTGCTCTACACGCCTCCTCCACGATCAGCGGTGTCCGTCGTCTGCAACCAACACCACGAAGTGCGGGCATAGCCCGTGGAGGGGTGAGTATAAGCTACTCAGTAGGGACCCCGAGACCCCCGAAGGTCCCCCGAAATCCACAAAGGATAAATCACGAAAAGAGGTACAATCACGAAGTAACATCTGACATGGCTTAGGTATATGCCCATACATATACCTAAGTCCTCAATTCCCCGATCGGCTCCAACGTCCGAGCCCTAGCACAACCCAGTCCACACAGGAAAGAAAAACGCATACCCACGCAGGATAGAACAACACAATCCACAAAGGAGAGTAAACAGTAAATCCACACAGGATAGCTCAACACAATCCACAAAGGAGAGTAACACAAGATTCAGCTCACACAGGTATACTTTTCGGATGACGATAAAGATGATCATTGAACCATCTAAGTCGTCGGACCCACGAAGGATCGATAGGTACTAACCTTGCAGTGACCCAGACAGGATCGGGCCCACGCAGGACCTGTAGAAGTTGGCTCACACAGAACTGCTGAGAGATGACCCACACAGGATCGGGCCCACACAGGACCGGGCCCACGCAGGACCTGTAGGCGCTGGCTCACACAGAACCGCTGAGCGCTGACCCACGCAGGATCGGACCCACATAGGATCGGGCCCACACAGGACCGGGCCCACACAGGACATGTAGCACTGATCCACGTAGGATCGCTGAGTGCAGTAGTCGTCGCAGTCCGCTGAGGATCTCTGCACAGTCGTCGCCGCAGTCCACTGAGGATCTCTGCACGGTCGTCGTCGGAGTCCACGGAGGATCTCTGCACAGTCGTCACCGCAGTCCACTGAGTATCTCTGCTCGGTCGTCGCTGTCGAAGTAGCAGTCGCAGCCAGCACTAGGGTTCCCGCACACAGCAAGCTCGTTCGGGAAGGTCCGCTCCACGAGCCGAGAGGCTGATACATCAACTGACACGAAGTCCGAAGTTGATGTATCCAAAAGTTCCGTATCGTCAACAGGAACTCAACGTCGCAGACGGCGCGTCAATAGGACGCCCGGTCTGAGAGATATTGGCATTTTCGTCCCAGGGGCCCGGTTGGTTTTTAAGGCAAAACCAACCCGACCGCACTCCACCTGCGTCCAAACCTCAGGCGGAGTAGGCCAAAAGATCCGTCTCACTTATAGGAATTCAACAAAGATGACGGCACGTCAATCGGACGTCCGTAGCTCAAGATATGAGCGTTTCCACTCCGAGGGCCCGGTTGGTCTCGTGTACGAACAAACCCGGCCGAACTCAAAGTATTCCGAAACCTTGAGTGAGATATACCGAAACGGCCGTCTCGATTCAAGGATCGCGTTGTCGCTGACGGCGAGTCGTTTGGAGGCACGAAGCTCAAGATACGGGTGTTTGAACGAAAACGTCCGAAGATGGGGGGTACGGGCCCGGGCCGACCCGGCCCGAACTGGGTCGGCCCGAACAGGGTTTTCACGGGTTTTCACGGGTGCGTTTCTTAGCGGAAAGAAACGGCGGGGCTCGTGCGGGCCCCACCTCACAAATATCCTACTAAGGGGGTAGGATATTTCTGGATAGCATCTTATCCAGTTCAACTCAGTTCAAGCCTCCTTTAAGTGGCTTCAAGTGGCTTCCAAGTGGCTTAAGTGAAATAAAATAAAGTTGTCGCAAAATTATTTTATTTCTTAACTTTAAGCCCGAAAATTAAAAACCACACCCGAGCAAACGCAACTCCGGAAGAGGCGTTTCTAAGCGAATACCGGCGCTGCGATTTCATCGGTGCCCTCAGAATTCGATTCCGGGCACCGATTCAAAAGTTAGAAAAACCCGCTCGTCCGTTCACTGAACGTACCCGAGCCAAACTTCAGAAAATGATTCCGGGCACACCGTGCCTCGGAATCAGGCGCCGTCAGAAAATGCGTTCTTGTAAAATTCCAAAGAAAATTAAGAAAAAAAATTTCCTTTAAATTTACGGGTCTTTACACGGCGTGTCATCTTCAGGGACTCATTTGATCAGCATCGGTGAGACATCTTTTGTGACTCAAATGATCAGCATCAGTGTGTCATGATCGGTGACTCATTTGATCAGCATCAGTGAGACATCTTCAGCGACTCAGATGATTAGCATCGGTGTGTCATGATCAATGACTCATTTGATCTGGATCGGTGTGTCATCTTCGGTGACTCACTTGATCAGCATCGGTGAGACTTCTTCGGTGACTCAGATGATCAGCATCATTGTGTCATGATCAGTGACTCATTTGATCAGCATCGGTGAGACATCTTCGGTGACTCAGATGATCAGCATCGGTGAGACATATTCGGTGACTCAGATGATCAGCATCAGTGAGACATCTTCGGTGACTCAGATGATCAGCATTGGTGTGTCATGATCGGTGAAACACTTGTCATTCGATATGGATCGGTGCGACCGTTGTCCTTTGATATAGATCGGTTCGACCGTTGTCCTTCGATATAGATCGGTGCAACCGTTGTCCTTTGATATAGATCGGTGAGACCGTTTTCCTTTGATCCAGAGGACATCCAGAATACTTGTAAATCAATACAAAGAGATAAAAACATGATCCAACCAATATACACAGATTCACTAAGAGACTGTGATTATGTATATGATAAATCCAACCAGATTAAGTAATCGATGATTTGTGATTATTAAAACAACAATCATAGGAAGAATTCAACAATCTTCCAGAGGGATCAACACCTTATTATTTTAGAATCCATATTATGAGTTTCTTAGACATAATGTAAGGGAAAATTAAATTTTTTTTTCAGATAAAATAAGTATTTTTTTTAAAATGAAATTTTACCGCCTTTTAATGGCGAACCCTTTTTGAATCCAATATTTGAAACTTTTATTCAATTTGACAAAATAAACATATTCTTTGGGATTAGGACATAAGAATATCAAAATTTCCCTTAGGGTAAATTATTGGGTAAAATAGACTTCATTTTTGAATTTAGAATATCAAAATTAGATTAGGGTAAATTGTTGGTATGTTTCTGAAACGTTTAATTTTTGATGAATAGTGAAAAACACTGAGTTATAGTTTAAAACCGATTTTTTTTTAATAATTATTTAAATTATTTAAATTTATTTTAGGTCAAAATAGATACATAATACCCATATATGTTCAATTTAATTCATTGGAGTTATTTTGTAATAATATTATATATATATAATTTTATTGAACTTTTCACGGTCTTTTTCCCACATCCTAAGAGAATTTGTACATTCACATAAAAATTATTTTTACCATTTCTATGAGTTGAATTTCTAAATTACGAGAGACACGGTGAATATCAAGGAGTAAAATGTGGTTCAATAAGATCAAAATAATTTTTGGTGAATCATAAGTTTTTTCATTTATTTTCAATGGTTAAAAGTAAATATGGTAATTAAGGGTAAAAATGATATTATTATTACCCTAAAACATGTCCTAATTCTATTAGATTAGTATAATTCGACCAAAAACAACATTAGGAATAAAATATGAACCTTTTTGGTCCACTTGGATTAGATTAGGACATTTATGATTATTTAATTCAAAAAAGAGTCAAAAAAGTTAAAATCAATGTTTAATAATTAAAAAAAATTTAATATAGGGTTAAACATAAGATAAATTCGACTATAAATAATCATTAGAACGATAAATATATTTCCTACATAATTGTATTTTATTTATATTTTTTAGACATTAAATAATTTAATTTATTAATGACACAATGATGATGTAGTAATTACCTAATTAATGAAATATTAAAATTATTGATATTATAAATATCCAAATAAATTTAATTTGAGTTTTTTTATGAATTAAACTAATTTTCTAGGTTAATAGGATATATTAGGGTTGGTTTTATGAATTTCATTCGAAGTAATAATGCTGTTATGAATTTAGAAAAAACAAAATACCAAATAGTGTCAAAATTGACATAAAAGAGTTTTTAAATCAAATATTATATTATAAATTGATATTGTATTCCTAAAAATCTATGGTTTGGAAAAAGTACTTATATAATGATATTTTTATAATCAATGAACAAATTTTGGTTATCCTGGAAGTATATAGTATGTTTATTAACCATATAATATAAAAATACAAAGATACATGGTAAATGTCAATCTATTTAACTAAAAGTTAAATCTAAATTTTAAGGTTGATATAGTGACCCAAACCTGTATAAAACCTATTGGATGAGTTGTTTGCGTCCCATAATCACCTTAGGATTTAAATAATCAAATTTGGAGCCATTAAAAACTGAATATGATTTAATTATAAAATAATATTTTTAGTTTTTCCTACGGTGCCACCCACCCCTCTTATAAAAGGGCACTTCTCCTTCCCTCACATTCACACATTAAAAGACTTTTTCTCGTCCAGAAACCCCAAAAATATCCTCTCAACATCCCACAATTCATCCTAGAGTCCCTCCTTTGGTTATAAATCCATCTTAATTAGCCCATTTGATCAAATCAAAGGGAAGAACCCGAAGAAGAGGTAATAATTTCACCACCCTCTTTCAAGTTCTTTTCTTCTTCCACTTCTTCTTTATTTTTTACTTCCATTATAAAACAATAAATATAGTTTATTCTACAAACATTGATGTTATTATAAATATTTTACAACCATATTCATTATTCTATCCACCCTTTGAATGACATGTCACCAAACGTGCGTGCGTACGGATTGCCGTCTCCAATCATGGTGTAATTGTTATTCCAGACATTATTATTAGGATGGGTCTAATAATGATGGATAATTCATGTAAATAATAATATATAACAAGATAATTATTTTGTATATATGATATACCATCCAATTATATATTATTTTAATATCAGAAGAATGATATTGTCACTCGTGCGTACGTACTGATTACCGTATCCACGAACGCGATGAGATTCATTCCCCATCGTATCCATTCAGGACTAAATTTCATTTGATGATTTAAAATAATTTTTAGAGACATGATATAATTCTGGATATGAATAAGATAAATCCCATCCATAAAAAAATATGGGTCACATAACCAAGAATATAAAGGAAAAAAATATGTTAACACCCGAAACGATGATAATACTAAGATATTATTATCAAATCAATATTAAAAGATCATATATGATATCATAATAATGTATATGATTCTTTTATAATTAAATAAAAATTATTTCACCATTATACAGAAGGTTAACGTACTCTCGACCAATGAAAAGGTACAAAGTAAGGGTTTTCTTATCTCACTTTTAATTACGTGAGATTTCTATTGTTCGCCACTTATTTATTGCATGTGGTGTGTGTACTGACCATGATTGTATTCATTGTGTAATAAAATTTAATTTATGGATATTTAAATCATCATTTTATGATCCTTCTTTCATGGGTGTATGTTTCGTATGTTACCAAATCGATAAGAGAATTTGAAATTTCAATTTCCCTCACTCGGCTTTACGCATACTTCATTGATTATTTTACTCCAAGATTATGTGTGGAATCACTTTTAATCTAATTCTATAATAATTTACACTTCCCTTTATATGGATATACGTTTTATACACATAATCACTCCATTGATAAATTCTCAAGTCATCAATATGAACTTGATAAGAGTAATTTTAACTCAGTCTCCATTTGTTGAGTTAAATATCCAATTCATTGGGGTTGTTTTTACAAGAATATGTGCGAATTTCCTCTGATTGATTTACACAAAATATACAATCATATTGCGTGAATTTATATTTTTCACACATAATTATGTCATTGATTTATCCTTAACCTAAGGAAATGGTCTTTGTAAGATATTTTATCTCAATTTAAATTCCATTGAGATTTCTTTGTTGTTATACACCAAATCAATTTTATATGGTGTATATAATGTCCTTTTACATCATATATCATGAATCCCTTTATTCTCATGATATTACAATGTTTTTATTACCTCAATTATTTGTATTCAAGTGTCTCTATTTTGGTTAGTAACTCTAACTAAAATATCATTTTAAGGTGTTTTAAATATTTATTATTCTAAATATTTCTCATTAATGTCCATGTTTGAAAAATGGATTTAAGGGTTTATTTATATGGACATTAATGTTTTAAAATTAAAATTTATTTTAAATGTTTCAAAGTGGTTTGCGACACTTTGATTCAAAAATATATTTTTAAATGGATTCTTGACAAATAGTGTGACATTTTAATGTTTTCAAGAAAAAGGGTGATGTTTCCCTCAAATAGTTTTGATGATTATTTTCATCTATGTCAATATCCTTCATTATTCTCGATTGAGGTTAGTCTATTACAATAAAATATTCCAAATCATATTTAATGAGTAATTTTTGACTGTGGATGTGCTATTTTTATAACATTCATGGTTTGTGGATAAAGTATTGACATTTCGTATGATAGTTCTATTACAAATGTTTATGTTATGTTTCTAACTTTTCATATAAGGAATGCATTGGACTTAGTAAGTGATGGGTAGAGCCCGCTATAGCTCCTAGATGCAATGGTAGGTCTCATGAGACATACTAGTGTCTTGGAACAAGGCCTTGACAAAATCTTATTCGTAGTCTCGGAAGAAGGGCTTGACGATTTGGTTATGATAGTCTGGCATTATGCATTTCATCATTATGAAAGTTGTTATTGATATAACATGTGATTATTCTACTAGTATAATATCCATGTGAATAATTAAATGGTGTTATTTCAATTTTTTTCTATATTATGCTGAAGTTAAAGTTTAAAAGGCTTTTTTTAGTTATACATTGCCTTAAAAATTTATGCTTATTTAGGAAAGTTTTTCCTATATTGTTATCCTTACTGAGCATCTGTACTCACCCATTTCTATGTTTTATTTTTCCTTGGATGTGAAGAAGTAATTTATGACTGACCTGTAGGGATAGTCTAAGTGGATATGAGTGTGGACTATGGATACTTTGTTGTTGTAGTTTTTCACATTATGATGTAATGTAAGACTTATAAATGTATCTAGTGTTTCCAAGACTACTATACTAATCAGTCTTTCGAGACTTGTTCTTTTGTGATCATGCCAATGTTATGTAATAATGCACCGACTCTAGGTAACTGTGGTCGGGGTGTTACAGTTGGTATTAGAAGAAGTTTAGTACAGACCTTGGAAGCTAGATTTAGATAAACTCTGATTAGAGCACATAGACCTAAGATAGACTTTGAGGATTAGTATAGAAAAACTTCCCAGAATTTTGGTATTGTAGAGATTTTGTGAGTTTTCCAAGAAATACAACCCTCTCTGGATACGAGCATGTAGAGGAGGCTCTGGGACAGATGCACCTAGGGGTAAAACCCAAAAACATCGCTTTGAGATAGACACAAACGAGAACTGGTGCACGAAAATGGGCCTTGCTGCACTCTTGGTTACGACACTCCTGAGGGATATGCTTAGGATAATTTACATTTTATTTTCAAACTGCTTTGATGTATTTTAATATATGATGAGAATAAATTACATTGGTTAATCTTAAGGTGTTTCAAATTGAAAATATTGTGTCATGATATTCTTTAAATGATTTTATGACTACTATTACTCACACAATGCTTTCTAGTTTTATTAAATGGATAGATTCCAAGGAAGTAATAGTAACTTTGAGAATGATGTACAAGTTGGGAACGATGGCAGAAAAGAGAAAAAAATGGAAGTTTGATAGGTGTAAAAGAAATCGTGTTCACTCCAAATCAGTTTTCCAAAAATATGATCAACAACATATATATTAACCAACTCCCGGGCTCAACAAAGAAGGGAAAGGTGATGAATGATAAGAGCTCCAATAGTGGAGACCATGGATAAAAGAATCATCAATTTCCATCATGAAATAAATGTGGAAGGAGACACCCATGAATGTGTCTCAATGGAACAAAGAAAAGCTTTACGTGTGGGAAAGAAGGACATAAATTGAATAATTTCCGAGGAAAAAGGAAGAGTACTATGGATGAAAATAAAAATGGTCCCTAGAATCCATTTACAGTAATTTTCCATAAATGTAGGGGACCTATATATTACCTGAGTGAATGAATTATTTTATAGGATATTTTCTTGGTCAAAGAAGAAGCTATGTGGAAATAAATGGTTGGAGAAATTTTTAAAAGTACTAGTTCTCCTTGTGGATGGCATTACATTGGAATAATTTTCTCTTTTATTTGTAACCCTACAGTTTGTCATGTGAAAATGATATCTGAGGAAGACTTATCTTTTCTCTTGTGGATATAGTTATAAACAACCATTTGGTTTTATATGATCATTGGGTTTGAGGAAATTACATGTTATTATATTTTGGGATGAAATGTAAGGTATGAGATAACATTTGTGGTTAAATTAAGTTATGGTTTTTTGAGGAATTAATCTTATTTTGGTAATGTTATAAAATATAGTTTTTGAAAAAGTACAACACGCAGACCATGTGAAATCTCGTCGCTCCGGACAAAGCTATGTGAATCAAACCCACAACCAAAGTGAAATTGGGATTTATCACCTACCACTGGACTACGTGAAGTCCATGGTTAATGTGAGTACTTTTTTTATTTAAATGATTTTATTGATCAATAATAAGTTGATTTGGGATCTTATGTTTTATCAAATGAATAACCTTAGTATAGGAAAATTATTTGGTAATTAAGTGATAAATGTTATTTTGAAAGATGATCACTTTGTTTGGAACACTATATCCCCAATGAAAATAGAATACTATGGGATTTAATTTGAGGAGTAATGGTGTATTTTTATCTATATTTTTATTGTAGATTTATAGTTTTTTGGGTTATTTATGGAATGGAATATCCTATAATAGAGAATATGTGATTAGGTTAATTACTTTTAAGTATGTGACTTTAAGAGTAGTTGATGTCATTTGGAGATACAATTTAACGTGGAAGACTACATAACCAAATTCTTCTAAGTTTTGGGTTTCAATATTAGTTTGGATTATATTGAAGGTTTTTAAAGACAATTGTTTATTGAATTGTATTTATATAACTTTGGGGCATTGTGGTTTAATTTTAGAAATTAATATTTGCGATTCTTTCTCTAAAGGGTTATCCTTTTGGGGGATCATCAGAACTTGTACTAACCGTTTTGGTTTTGATTAATCTCTAAAGACAAGGTAAATATATAGTTTATCCTTCGTGGATCATATGATTCTATAAAAGTTTATTCTACCTCTTCTGGTGTGACCAAGTCTTCATGAATACTTATCGTTAAAAAATTGAGTTAGTGGTAGAAATTTATTAAAGAATGACACTCTACTTAAAAAGTAAGTATATCTCTTTATGTCCTTAGTCAATCTCATAAATTAATTCCTCATATTTATGAAATGTAACTAAAAACAAAAAAATGTTGTCCGTTTACTTTTCCTATGGGGAAACTAATGACCATTTTTCCTATCACAAGTTTGTGGTTTTCTTGTTGTTAACGTTCTCCTGATCCTGTTTTTTATCCCTCTCCATCAGAACTTGACACTTAGTTTATCTTTCATATCCATTTTTTTCGTACATGTAATTATAGTATGGGTTATCTTGGGTGAACTTTGTACTTCTCTTTCTTTCTTTTAAAGTGATAGTTTTATTGAATCTTTTTCCGATGTGGGACTTTCCATTATATTCCCAAGCCCAATTTTAAAAATTGTGAGGAAGCAATTTATTGAAGGAGGGAAGAATGTAACACCCCAAGATTTCATAGTATGTTAGTTCTTCAATGTAATTCTACAACTTACACTACACGCAACATCGAGTTCAAGTGCACCATGACTTACCAAACTAGCCATTCAAAAGCGGTTATGAATAGTATTAGCAGAATTTTGAACTTTATAAAAACCTTATAATTTTATAATCTATATTATGAGTTTCTTAGACATAATGGAAGGAAAAATTACCTTTTTTCAGATAAAAGAAGTATTTTTCAAAAAATAAAATTTTACTGCCTTTTAATGGCGAACCCTTTTTAAATCCAACATTTGAAACTTTTATTAAATTTTAAAAAATAAACTTCTTCTTTGGGATCGGGACATAAGAATTTAGTTTCAATAAATCTTTGGTGTTTTTCTATTAACATTCATATTTGGGTGAATAGTGAAAAATAATATATTTTATATAAAAATAAGTTTTTTAATCAAAATAATTTATAGTGTTCAACTATAAATATGAATGGTTTGGATGAATCATTAGATTATATTTTTACCATTAAATCCAATTTTGGTCATTGCATGTAATTTCACTTTGAAATTGGACATAAACAAATGTCAATCTTTTGGTAGTTATTATTTCATAGAAATACGCTTTTTGGTTTTGACAATGCGAATTAATTTTAAACTAATAAATTAAATTTCTATGTTTTTAATTTGTTAAAATGGACTTAATTTTTTAATTCATAATATCAAAATTAGCATAGGGTGAATTTGTGGTATGTTTCTGAAAACATTTAATTTTTGATGAATAGTGAAAAACACTGAGTTATAGTTTAAAACGAATTTTTTGTGTAAATAATTATTTATTTTATTTAAATTTATTTGAGGTCAAAATAGATACATAATACCCATGTATGTTCAATGTAATTCATTGGAGTAATTTTTAACAATATTAGATATATAAAATTTTATTGAACTTTTCACCGTCTTTTACCCACCACCTAAGAGAATTTGTAAATTCACAAAAAACATAATTTTACCACTTCTATGAGTTAAATTTTGAAAATCCAAGAGACACGGTTAATATCAAGGTGTAAAATGTGGTTAAATAAGATAAAAATAATTTTTTGTGAATAGAAGCTTTTACTTTTATTTATCACGGTTAACAGTAAATAGGGTAATTAATGGTAATAATAATAATAATATTACCCTAACACATGTCCTAATTCTATTGTATAAATATAATTCGACCGAAAACAACCTTAGAAATAAAATATGAACCTATTTGTTCCACATTGATTAGATTAGGACATTTATTATTATTTAATTCAAAAGAAGAGTTAAAAGAGTGAAGATCAATGTTTAATAACTAAACTTTTATTAATATAGGGTTAAACATAAGATCAATTCGAATATAAATATTCATTATAAATATAAAAAAATTTGTACATAATGGTATTTTATTTATATTTTTTAGACATTAAATAATATAAATTATTAATGACACAATGATGATCCAGTAATTACCTAATTAATGAAATATTAAAATAATTGATATTATACATATCCAAATAAATGTAATTTGAGACTTTTTATGAATTAAAATAAATTTATAGGTTAATATGACATTTTAGGGTTGGTTAGATGAATTTTTCTGGAAGTAATAATGCTGATATGAATTTCGAAAAAACAAAATACCAAATAGTGTCAAAATTGACATAAAAGAGTTTTTAAATCAAATATTATATTATTAATTGATATTTTATTCCTAAAAATCTATGTTTTGATAAAAGTACTTATATAATGATATTTATATCGTTAATGAACCACTTGTGGATCTCTTGGAAGAAAATAGTTAGTTTATTAACCATATAATATAAAAATACAAAGAGACATGGTAAATGTCAAACTATTTATCTAAGAGTGAAATCTAAAAGTTAAGGTTAATTCAGTGATCCAAACCTATATAAACCCTATTGGTTGACTGTTTTTAAACCCATAACCACCTTATCCTTTAATTAATTAACTTTGGAGCCATTAGAAATCGAAAATTATTTTATTAAAAAATAATATTTTATGCTTTTCCTAAGGTGCCCCTCACCCCTCTTATAAAAGGGAACTTTCCCTTCTCTCATATTCACACCATAAAAGCCTTTTCTCTTGGCCACACCCTGCCCAAATATCCTCTATACATGCCTCAATTCATCATAGAGGTCATACTTTGGTCATAAATCCATCTTAGGGGGCCGTTTTGATCAAATCAAAAGGAAGAACCCGAAGAAGAGGTAATAATTTCACCACCTTCTTTCAAGTTCGTTTCTTCTTACACTTCTTCTATCTTGGTTATTTCAATTCTAAAATAATAAATCTAGTATATTATACATAATGTGATGTTATTATAAATATGTTACAACCATATTCATTATTATATCCATCCTTTTAATGACATGGCACCATACATGTATAAGTACAGATTACCGTCTCCACGTCGTGGTGTAATTGTTATTCAATACATTATTATTTTGATGGGTATAATAATGATGTGTAATTCATGTAAATAATAAAATATAACATGATAATTATTCTGTATATATTATATACCATCCAATTATATATTATTTTAATATCAAAAGAATGATATTGTCGCTCATGCGTACGTAAAGATTACCGTCTCCACGAACGTGATGAGATTCATTCTCCATCATATCAATTCAAGACCAAAATTCTTTTGATGATTAAAAATAATTTTTAGAGACATGATATAATTCTTTATATGAATAAGATACATCCCATCCATTATAAATATGGCTCACATAACAAAGAATATAAAGGGAAACGAATCTGTTAACACCTGAAATGATGATAATACTTAGATATAATTAACAAATCAATGTTAAAAGATAATATATGATATCATAATAATGTATATGAATCTTTTATAATTAAATAAAAAATATTTCACCATTATACAGTAGGTTAACCTACCCTCAACCAAGGAAAAATTACAATGTAATGGGTTTCTTATCTCACTTTTAATTCTGTGAGATTTCCATTGTTCACCACTTATTTATTACATGTGGTGTGTGTACTGCCCATGAATGTATTAATTGTGTAATATACTATAATTTATGGATATTTAAATCATCATTGTATGATCTTTCTTTCATGGGTGTATGTTTCATAAGTTTCCAAATCGATAAGGGAAATTGAAATTTCAATTTCCACTCATTCATCTTTACGCATACTTTATTGATTATTTTACTCCAAGATTATATGTGGAGTCACTATTAATTTGCTTATGTCATAATATCCACTCCCCTTTCTCTGGATATACTTTTGATACACATAATCTCTCCATTGATAAATTCTCAAGTCATCGATATGAACTTGATAAGGGTAATTTTAATAAAATCATTATTTGTTGAGATAAATATCAAATTCATTGGTGTTGTTTTTACAAGAATATGTGTGAATGTCCTCTGATCGATTTACAATAAATATCCAATCATATTGAGTGTATTTATTTTTGTCAGACATAATTATGTCGTTGATTTATCCTTAACCTAAGGATACTGTCTTTATAAGATATTTCATCTCAATTTACTTTCCATTGAGATTTATTTGTTTTTATACACCAAATCACTTTTATATGGTGCATATAATGTGCTTCGAAAAAGTATATCATGAATCCCTTTATTCTCATGATATTAAAAAGTTTTTATTACCTCAATTATTTTTATTCAAGTATATCTCTTTTGGTTAGGAAGTATACATAAAATATCATTTTAAAATGTTTTAAAGATTTATTATTCAAAATCATTCTCATTAATGTCCATGTTTTAAAAATGGCATTAAGGATTTATTTATATGGACAATAAAGTTTTAAAATTAAAATTACTTCTAAAATTTTCAAATTATTATGGGACACATTGATTAAAAAATCTATTTTTAAATTGGTTCTTGACAAATAGTGTGACATTTAAATGTTTTCAAGAAAAATGGTATATCTCTCTCAAATAGTTTTGATGATTATATTCATATATGTCAATATCCTTCATTATTATAGATTTAGGTTATTCTGTTACAATACAATATTCTATATTGTATTGAATGAGATATGTTTGACTGTGGATGTGTTATTTTTATACCATTTATGGTTTGTGGATAAAGCATAGACATTTTGTATGATAGTTTTAATACGAATGCTTTTATTATGTTTCAAACATTTTATATGGGGAATGTATTCGACTTAGGAAGTGACGGGTGGAGCCTGCTATAGCACCTCGATGCATCGGTAAGTCTCATGAGACAAACTAGTGTCTTGGAACAAGGCCTTGACAAAATCTTATTTGTAGTCTTGGCACAAGGCCTTGACTATATGGTTATGATAGTCTGGTATTATGCATTCCATCCTTATGAAATTGGTTATTGATATTACATGTGATTATTCTACTAGTAGAATATCCGTTTGAATAAGTAAATGGAATTATTTAACTTTTTTCTCAATATTATGCTGAATTTCATGTTTAAAAGCTTTTGTTTTAGTTATACATTTCCTGAAATGTTTATGCTTATTTATGAATGTTTCCACTATATTGTTATCCTTACTAAGCATCTGATCTCACCCATTTCTATGTTTTATTTTTCCTAAGATGTGAAGAAGTATTTTATGACTGACCTACAGGGATAGTCTGAGTGGATATGAGTGTGGACTTTAGATACTATTTTGTTTTAGTTTTTCACTTTATGATATAATGTAGGACTTATAAATGTATCTAGTGTTTCCAAGGCTACTAAATTAATCTGTCTATTGAGACTTTATCTTTTGTGATCATGCCAATGTTATGTAATAATGCACTGACTCTGGGTAATTGGGTTCAGGGCGTTACACCTCTACCATTGTCTTAAGGGATGGCCAAGACACAACTTATTCTACCTTCAATAAATAGATAGCTACTCTTTACTAGGATACAACATGAACCAAAAAGGGACATATCAAGACCAAAATCAGACTTCATCTATTTCTAAAAAAAACTTCTCTTGGTGAAGAAATGAAAAAAGGACACATATATCCTTTGAATGATCATCCTCAGAAGTTGAGTGCTGAATGATTTTTTTATGAAAACCACCACAACTTTTTAGGAACTCACAAAAAATGGTCGTAGTTAACCCTAGGGACACAGTTGGAGAATTCATCACACAGAACGTCATCACAAAAACTTCATAATCCCTATGATGACAACAGAAACCAGTCTTCTGGATATCCTCATTCTTCACGGACATCTGATGATATCCTTACCATAAATCGATATCCAAGAACCAACATTCTCCCTTTAGTTAGTGAAATACATCATCCATATATATAAAGGGAGTGAAAATAATCACCATCACTTGGTTGAAGGGATGATAATTGAAACATAATCACAATATTCTGTCAGTATTCTTCAAAACAACTGATGGACCCCATGATGAAACACTGGAAAGAACAAAACCACACCTCAATAAACCGTCAAGCTATATATTCAGCTCTTGAAACATAGGAGAAACCATCCTAGATGAGAAATCAAGATATTAAACATGATTAGCAATAGCACAATCCTGAAGTCAATATATCATCAAGGTGGTAATGTTACAAAATCTTCTGGAAAGACAATAGGGTACTCTTTACTGATCCTAGGAAACAATGATTTTTGAACCTCTAATTGAATCAGTATCTATCTAGGATGAGAAGGACATAACTTGCATCTGACCCATCCGAGGCTCTTTCCCACCAACAAACACCAGTGGCTCTCCATTAACATCCAAGAACACAAACATCATCATGATTCAATCTAGGAAATCCTACACTGAATACAACTAATCCATTATGAGGATTATTTCATGTGGTTGTATCTATAAATATAGGAAATATCACTATGAAAAGTGTTACCCCATTAATATCCCATAGTCTCTATATAATTTAAACAAGTCAGCTCGACCTCTAACTGGCATAGTCAATTCCAAGGTCAATACTCATGTCTCTACCTCATGTACAAAATAATGGAAATGGTCAGGTGATATGAAGGATTTCAACCCTCATAGATCAAACAAAACATGCACCCATTAAGAAAATAAGCAATACATACCTCAAATGACGTCTGGATCACCTAAAACTTATAGTGCTAAAGCATGAAGCTGAACATGACCTACTTAATGACCTCTTTGACCAAGTTTATTACCACATCCATATCCAAAAAATTCACTTTAATGATGGAGAAAATCCTAAGGCTATTCTATTTCATCCCTCTATACTCTCTTCTAATCCAAAACTGGAGCAACCAGCTGTTACTTCCTTTTTTGGAACTACCAAAGTGGAGGAACCTGATGATGAACAACTACAGTATGGTGACTACTCAGAAAAGCTTGGTACTCTCACAACTAAACAACTAGTCCTCTAAAATAAAAATTTGTGTATGATCCATTTTCATAGTCCTGACTTCTATTACGCCTGTGAAATGAGACAATAAGTGATGGGACCTACCACGACTAGTCATAAGATATTCATTCCTAACAATAGGGAGACTTGGACCACATATCTAATTTATGAGAAATCCTAAAAACTCCCCTTTCATGATGATTGGGTTTTGGATAATTTCCTCTAAATTCAATCTTATCTTACTAGAACCACGAGAAACATCCTAAATATAAATAGGGTGACCTGCCGCTGTATCTCTAGAGACCAGCATCCTCAAAATTTGTCTCTCTAGCCTCCTCATCTAGAAACTGGTACGAATTATATTGAAAAAGGTTATTAAAATGGATCCATAACTCTGGAACATTAGAGATACCCTGTTGAAGGGTAATAATCTCTTGGTGACTTGCTTCCTTCATGGTCGAAGAGAGAAACTCGACTCTAAACATGTCTTGGAACTCCTCCCATGACACTGTCGACTCCTTGTTATCTCTCAAGAACAAGAACCACCACTTCCTCATTACCCCACACAACATCATCACCATCAAGGATTCACAATGCTTCTTTTAATCACATATTTAACTAATGCATATCTCAACCTCCTATAACTGGTCTTTAGTGACTTCATCTAAAATGGATCCCTCGTACCTCTATAGACTCTGGAGCTAAAAATCTCATAGTGTCCTCCTCCAAGTGACATTGTAATCGACCTCTAATCGTTGTAGAACTATTGGAGAAACATTGGGAGTATATTTTTCATCAAAATAATGGGGAATTTGACCTGGATCAAGGCTTGTAAAAGAAAAAAATAATAAGATCATCCTAAATTAGAAATATTTAATTCATTAACAATAATCATTTTTTATTTTATTCATTTTAGGATAACCAATTACAACATTTAATGACTCAATAAAAAGCACAAATAATAATTATACATGATCCTTACATATGTCTCAAACCTATAACCAATATCACTTCATTTAGATTCCACTATAATCTAAAAGGTCTATACATATGATCAAAGGGTCCCTAAATACCTTTGTCTCATCTAGTCTCCCAAGTTTACAATGATTTCTGAGAAAGTTAGAATTGTTTCCCTACCAACCCATGAAACCATACCTATTCCTAATTCCATAAATTATCCTATCCCTCAAAAAGACCATTAATACCATGCTTTCATGACCCACTCTCCATAATGTGTACCCCTCATAGGCCGACAATGGGAGAAGAGAGATTGTGACCCACTGATTCCCACCTATAGTAGGCCCCGGGTGGGAGACTAGTATAGAGGGTAAAATAAACATATATATGGGAAGAATTAAACTCTTAGATATCACATGTAGAAGAGAGAGATAATACAAAAACTAACCAACTCCTTCATATCCCACAATAAAAAAGAAAACCCAAGTTCAAAAATGTAATGTCATGAAAGAACTACTACAACTGAAAGGAAAAACTATAAGTACCAAAAGAATGTAACGACTTCAGTGACCATGAATCCCCAATAGCTCCTAAAAATCCCCCCAAGCTAGTTGTAACCTTCCTAATCTCCAAACTTCCCTAACTAACCTGAAATTTTTTTTATATGTACATATGGATAGTATAGTAGTTTGAATTGTATGATCGTCCCCAGTGCCCCTCATGGAAAATGGAAAGAAATAATTCTAATAAACTATGAAAAATTAGTGAAACTAACTCTTCACCTAAATAGGTATACTATGTTCCTACCCTAACCATGTCTACTTTCACCTTGTATCACTTACAAGATAATATTATTTAATAAAGATTGTCAAGGTTACCGTGTTTCCACTTCCCTACTAGTTTACTTCTCTACCCAAATGTTGCACATCCTCAGTATCATTCTCAAAAAGGCTAACCCATAGATACATGGGTGATGAACCACAACATACACCTCAAGCATCACACTACCAAGTCCACAGAACCAATAGTAACAAGGATGTTTCTGAGAGACACCACAACCCATATAACGTGTATTATAAATTGGGTATTATATCTCAATCCATTATAATTCATACACCAGGTAAGGATCCTCAAGAAATTACAACCTATAAAAGTTGTACCTATATTATTCCTTAGAAAACTCTAACCAGAAATATTGTGTTTGAAATAACCACAAGACATTACATACCTCTACCCACAGATACAGGGAAAACTAACAATTTGAGTATCAGAACAAGTAAGTACAATGAGAAGAGAGCATGGCCAAAGAGAGTAGTTAACCATCCATCACCCCACTATGATGTTGGGGAAAATATTCCACATAGGGCTCAGAATCCCTAGGGTGGTATTCTCCCAAGACAATAGGGTGGTGTAGTGTGTAGTAACACACAAAGTAAAATATATAATATTTCTCAAAACCACACGCTGGGAATATCCGTGTCTTAAACTCTACTGAATTTATCATCTCCTGGACTCTCATATACCACTATTAAGTCTATTTTTCCTCTAAGAACACATCCATTTATATAGATACATTAAGTAATCTTATTCCTCTTTATCAATTGAACATTAATTTAATTAATTCTTTAACAATTAATTAATCATCATTATTTTCCACAATACATTATATTAGTATCAAAACAATGTCCCATTCCCTACGGGCATTAGAAAACTGATTCCAGGGATTCTCAAATTTATAACTTCAACATTACATCCCATCATGCTCCATCAGCATGGGTTAAAATTTTATTCATTTATTACATCATAACTTTCCATATAACCAGGTACTCCTGGAGATCATTCTAAGATACCAAACAAAAGGTACTCAACATGGTGAGTAGATGAAATACCGTTTGATTATTCTCCACCAATTGAAGGACTGTAGACTCCACCAACCATGAGAATCAAAAGATGGAAAGTATGTGGCATACCCCACAGTTCTTATCCTCTCTTGGAAAAAGAGTAACAAAAAACTCGCTGCCAAATGCGGTGGGTAAAGGAAAATAGAAAAAAAACATGTCCATTACTTAAGAAAATCATTGAAACAACCATCTAGATTGTATAAAATTGGATCATCCCATGTTCAACACATTCAGTCATCTACAGTGTCATCCTCGACATGACATGCATATCCTCATGCATCTTGCCACTCAAGGAGTAAATTATTGCCATAAGAACCAAGAATCCCTACCCCACACACTTCAATAGACCTACAGGGTTAGCCATCCTAGGCTCAAAACATATATTGGCCTCCTCTACCCTCATACCATAACAACCCTCTAGGATTATCCATCCCATGCTCATATCACATGTCAAGAAGTTGGAAAAATATATATAAACAATTCTCTTTGTCCAAATCATGGAATTCAGCCTTCACACACAAAAAACTCTCAGGACTCCAAAGCACCAGTCACTCAACCATTACAAGCATGTGGGAAACCCATGCCCTATAAATTCATTATCTTTAATCACACATAAAGTCCTTATTCTATCTTGAATTAACCGATTCGTCATTCATAGGTTCCAACTATGATCAACCAATGAAATAAGCTATATCAAGATACCAAAAATTAATTAAGAACTTAATTTTACATTAACTTAATTATTTTATAAATAATCATCAACATTTTTATGATTAATTTACTAATTTATCTAAAACTTTATATTTGAATCAATTTGATTATCATAAAATTTCATCAATAAAAACCAGATTAAAAAAATATACAAATTCAATTCCTTTAGCCAATTAATCATATATTAATTATAGATTAATTTTCTTTACAAATTTCCATCAAAAAACATGCTAATAAATTAACTGAATTGATATCACAATATCTAGAATATAAGGAGGAAAACCATTATCACAATATAATACAAGAATATCGCTTAACGATCAATAACAGTTCTTAAATCCTGTTCATGTAATTATTAGGTCAATTTAATTATGATCCAAGATTCAAAATCAGTATAACACAATAATTTACCATAAATAAATAGAAAATAAATGAATCAACTACCTCAAAAGACTGTTGATGTTCTTTTCATGAGAATTGACCAAGTAATGGATCTTTTATTACCCCTCCCATAAGAACTACATCCACCCAAGGAAGTCCTGGAATAATCGCACCAAAAAACAAAAAAAAACACCTTTTAGAAAAATCGTATATCATCTACCATCATATTAAAATAATAATGGGAGGAAAATGGATCAAACTAGTTGAAACTGTTGGAAAAAAGGAAAAACAAACCATAGATCATTACAAGTCACCATGAAATGAAGTTGAATGCTTGGAATCGATCATACAAGAAGAAAATAAAAAAAGAGCAGTGTCAGATTCCTAGAATGAGGAATTTTTCCTCTATAGTTGTAGGTTTTTTTGGAAACCCCATGTGGATGAAACATGAAAAAATATAGAGTTGTGGGGAATTACATGACCTGTAATCCCCTTTCAAATCATGCAATCCTTAGATTTCAGTATTTTTGAAAAACACATCACCTCTTCACTTTATTTTAATTTTCAAATCTTGATATATTAAGTGATGTGAAACCCTATTTCATGTCGTGTAATCTTACGTGATGTGAAATCCTACCTACTTCTAGCTTCTAACAACCGAACCACTCCAAAATTCCTCCATACCCCTCATGCCTCATAAAGACACAAATGGTTGATGCTCATGGATCTGAGACCATACATGTATATATTTATTTTTTATAGTATTCTAATATAATCAATAATTAAAAATATATTATTTTTTATTGTTTAATTTTATCATTCGACGTTATTGATTTTTGATTGTTTTACACAAGTTTCATAGTGGATTTGTTAGTCTATATTCTTTGATAACATACTAATCATTCCTATATTAGTCAGGGATGTGGAGTAATTGTATTACAATTATATATGAAATACCATATTCAACAAAAAATGGACTTTCCTAGTTTTAGATAATTAGATATATTACAAGCATGTCTCAGGTAATTTTTCATTAATAGCCAATTACTTTGCAATGATGGATTATTTTTTCATTCATATAGAATAATTTTATTGAAATAAATTAATCCTTTATATCGTATATAATTTTTTTATTTAATTTATAATTATTCATTATGTAGATAAATATGTTGGTATAATATCATTCATTTTAGTAGTCAAATAGACATAATATGGACATGCTATTATAACGAATGAGTTAGAGTATACTGTTACAAAAAAATTATATCATTTTACAAGAATCATAATGATGTTATTATAATATTAATAAATTGGATAATTATAGTTATAAATATTGAATATGTTAAATTAAGTGAGAAAATAAAGAAAACAAATATACTTGATGAATTCACTCATTCTCAGCACATATACCTTATAAATAAAGTGTTTCATAGTATATGAAAGTGAATTAATACTTTATATATTAGTTTTTTCATGAATTAATATATCAATATTTTTTATTAAAAAATTTTCATTCTTGGGAGGCACCAAGCTAGACATCAATCAAATAAGGGACCCAATTGGGTTAGCCATATAGGAAGGATCACATAAGGATTCCCCAAACAGAGGGTGGTCCATAATGTGCATAATGCCTGCGTTAGTGTGTAGGTGCATGTATGACACCCATAGATCTTTCCAATAGGCACATGGGGGGATATGTTGATAACCAGGACTATATCCCTTGTTTGTTTGTGTGGTGTTTTATTTCACACTAATTATCATCATATGGTCATTGATATTCTATTCGAGTGCCTCTTCAATTATTCGACGTGGGATGGTCATTTGATAATTACTATTCATACAAGTCAAAATCTCAAAAAAAAATCATCCATCATATCATATTTCATGAATCCATATGATCATTTTTTATACCATAAATTCTGTTTGAACTACAATGAAAAACTGTTCCAATATCCATCTTTTTTAGATATCTATTGTTCTCTAGTTGGGCTCTGATATTCATTGTATCTTAGATGATTTTAATAGAGTTATTTCTTCCTTGAAAATATTTCTTATTTGGATAGGGAATCTTTTTTTCATCTTCTTTAATCGTCATATATTCCTTGGTCTTGTATTCATATTCTCATTTGTTTCATTCTAGTTTTTAAAGTAATCTATTTATATTCTTCTCCATCTCATCTTGCTTCTACAAGTTCAAAGTCATATCTATTGGTTTCATGTCGACTCACTATTGGAAATTTCCAATGGTGGGTGATTTGAGTCGCCATTATAAAATACCAATGGTAGGTCACGAGAAACCATTGGATACCAATGAAGAGTCATGATAAACTATTGAAACACAACATTAGTTCAGTGAACTACCTCTAGACCTCAATGGTGTGTTATTTTTTTACCCACTAGTTGTTTCTATTATTCATGCAAAAAGTATCCATATGAGCTATTTATTCATCATGTATTTTTAATTTATATTACCAGTTGTGTTTCCTTTTTTATATAGTAACTTGGTTGAAGGATTTTCAATCTATAAAAAGGGATACTCCTTCTTCATGTGGTTTAGTAGCTTTATTTTTTTTTCAGATCGCGATTGATATATTATATTTTGGAAGAATTATTTTTAAATTTTTATCTTTGCAACACATGGAAGAAAAAACAAATGGATAGGGACTCAAACCCATAAGGCACACCCCAAACCCCTACCACCCTAACCACCCCGCTCACTGATAGGGGTTAATGAATCTATTCTTCTTATTCATTCTTTGATCAATTTATGATGAATATTAATTTCAATTTTAATTTTATCATAATATTTTATTGTATGTTTTTTAAATCTGTTTGACGTTACTTTCTTATTTAATTTTCTATAGATTGTTTATTTGTGTATCATCCTACTATTTGTAATATATTTTCAGAAATTGAACATTGTATTTTTCCAATAGTAGGTCATGATCCAACATTGGAATCTTGTAACAGGGAGTCAAGAGCCACTATTGGCTAAAAATAGTAGATATTTTTTTACTTCTTATGAAGCCTTTAGTTTCTTAGTATCATAAAATAAATTTTATTTTGCTTAGTGGATTTTATTTTTTCATGAAAATTGGAAGGTTATGTCATGATATATTTATACATAATTGGACTTACTTAGTGGTAGGTCATGAGCCACCACAATCCATTTTTAGTGGTGGTCCATGAGTCACCACAGAATAAAATTTAAGCCTATAAAATTTTAAATATCATTTAAAAAAATAATAATTATTTTTATTAATTTAACTAAAAATATTTCTATTTTAAAATATTTTTTTATTTTATATTTAATTTTGTTGAGTATTCAAAAAATATTGTATCATTATTTTTTGTACATATTTACATTTAAATTTAAAATTTATATGATGCTCTATTTTAAAAAAACATTCAGTTGTATATATAATCTAAGGATTATAATTTTATTTCAATTGTTATTTTATTATGATGTGATTACAATTTTTTACCTTAACATATAATTTGATATATATTAATATTTCATGAAGAAATATAAATTTTGATTGTAGGACTATTCTTTTTTAGTCAGGATTTAACAAAAAAGGTAACACAAATATTATTTTGTTTTTATGAACTAATAAGTGTTGTTCAGATATCAGATTACCACAATCTTCTCATAGATATCAGTTTTAATGATCTAGAAGATCTCTTGAATGAATAAAACACATAAAACTATAGATCCATTCATCCAAATCACTTGGGATATATCTTAGACATTCTATTGCTCTCAATTGTTCACAATATTATGTGACTTATGTACTCTTATGGTGATCACAGAAGGGTTCCATCATCAAATTTTTTCCATATCATTATTAAAAGATCAGAAATCTTAAAATTATTTAAAATTATGATAATTTGTGAGATTTGATTTTTATTTTTATTTTTGAAATGCTTTTTATTACCTCTTTAAATTTCTTTTTGTTTTGGATTATTATTTTCCCATATGAATCAATGATTTTCTATCTCTAGTTATTCCACATCCTAATAAGATTTCGTGGCTATGAATCCCAATCAATATTCTTTTAGGAATACTAGGTTCTTCTCCTATACCATGAGTAGGTTATACCTCTATGTTTTCCAAATGGAAGGGTCTATAACTAGGTTCTTAGACATTTTAAAGTGAGTTGCTTTGTGGGTGGAAGTCTCCTTGAGGAGTAGGGGGTTCTAGGATTATAAAAGGGTATTTGTGATCTGAAACACTATAAATATTATGTTCTATCATTTTTATTTCTCATGTAACTCACCTCAATATTAATTCAATAACTCTAGATTAATATTTTATAATCTCTGATTTTTATTCTCTAAATTATTTTAAAGAGACTATTCACTCAATCTATTCTTATTCTCCACTAAAAAACCCCAAAATTTTGTATCTTAGATAGGTTAGTATAACCTTGTTTCTGATTTCAAATTATTAATATCAAAATGCGGTCTTCGGTAGGTTAGACATTATATTTCTTATTTGTAACTTTTTTCTAACAAGGAATCTTATACTTAATATTCTAAGTAATAGAAGATATGTATTATTTTATAATGACAATTTTCAATGCACATGGTGGATTCATACATAAGAAACCAACATTCCTTTATGGGAGTTACTATGGATACTAGTAATATAGAATAGAATCCTACTTGAAACAATTGTTTGTGGTTTACAAGACAATCCTGAAAATTCCTTATGAACTACCAAAGGTTGATTTAGATACTCTTTTTGGTAATGACATGGTAAAATATGTTTCAAATTGATATTTAAAAAATATTTTATACTATGCTATTAGAATAAGGGTTTATAGTAATGTATCATCTTGTTAGACAACCCATGACCTATAGTGGATACAACAATTTTCTCATTATGGTACTGAAATGATAAAGATAACTGTCCAATGAATTATCTAGGTAGAATACCAAGAATTCATTATGGGAGATGAAGAGCATGTAAATCAGATGTTCCATTACTTTACAAGTATGACTAATAGTATGAGTTCTCTTGAAAAAGTATTTGAAGACACTGATTAATTTGAAAGAGTATTGAGATCTCTTCCAAAGAGATATATTTCAAATAAAGTTTCCATCAATGAGATTATGAATTTTAAGTAGTATACATCTCTTGAAATTATAGAATGTCTACTATAGTTTGACTTAGAGCTGAGAACTATGATTGATTAATAGTCTACTAAATGAAAATTTACTCATTTTGAATAAAATATTATTGATACCTATAATGTATCAGAATTTGAGTATAAATATTGTTTCAAAAATAATTTACATTTCAGTAATAATTCATTCATGTTCAAGAAAAATAAAGGTGGAAGGAGGTAATTTTAGAGGAATCCCAAAAAGGAGTGTAATATAGGTAATAATACTAATAAAAATGATTTTTTAGAATTAAACTAATATGAGTGCAAGATGAAAGGTCACAAAAGTGTTGATTACCCTAAAGAAAAAATCCATAAAAATACAAATATAAAAGAAGAAAATAAAAATAATATTTTTTTAGAGGTTGGGACTGTCCATACAATTTTAACTCAAGTGGTGATTCAAGAATTGAACTAGAGACATGTAATCTCCCCCTCATGGGAATTACATGTGAGGTAAATGATTCTCTCATTACTCAATTAAAAAATCCGTAAAATGTTAATAATTTTTTTTAATCTAAAACTGAATTTGTTTTCAAATTCATAAAATATTTTTGATTATATTATTATATATTTAAGAAACTATTTATAGAAAATGAATAATTAAATATTTATGGAGTTATATTAATTGAAAATAATACTCTTATGAAAATAAAATAAGAAATAAGATGATTAAATAAAATGAAAAATTAAAAGGGAATGTAATAATTTAAATTCTATGTTCCCCATAATGATAAATTAGAAGTGTATTATGATTCTGAGCTACTAAAACTAAAATTTGAAACTGGAATGATTCAAAATATTATATATATAGATGATAATGATAATTATAGTTTATTTAATATAATTTTTTAAGAACAAGATAAATTAAAAAAACAATGTATTAAATTAATTCATGGTAATAAAAAATTAAGAGTCACTACTTCTGGATCCAATGAAATGGTATTTGCAGAATTAGAAAATCATTAAATGGAGAATATGATTTGAAAATTAATGATTATAATCTTAAAGAGGAATTAACTAAAATTTTAAATGTTAGAAAATATGATAATATGAAGTATTTAATGAGATTTAAAACCATTAATAATGGTGTTTGGATACAATAGTACAACTCCATGATTAAATAAAACTATCTTTGAAAAAATCTAAAAATGATGAATTTAAAGTGTGACCTATGTAAAAACAACAATAATAAATTACTTGTTATTCAAATTCTAATAAAACACTAATAAATTTAATAGATCGATTTTTGGGGACTAAATTTTATAATACTAATCTAATTAGACCCATGTTAGCATGGGTACCAAAACAATCTGATTGATTGTTTAATTTCAGGAAATATACCTTATAAGTCTCCAAGACTCATTATATATAGACAATTGATTCCCTAGGGAAATGAAATTTTAAATTTCAAAGTTATTATCAAATAATTATCAGGATGGTGGCCTTGTAACTTTTGGTGACAACTGTAATGGTCAGGATAAAGTTATAGGTGATGTTGGTTTTTAAAATACTACAATTATTTCAAAATTATTATATGTACATGGTTCAAAAAATAATATTATAAATATATCAATGTTATGTGTCAATGAATTATTTTTTTATGTGATAATGATATATGTATTGTTCTGAAATATAAATTAGTTTCGTCTTAGGTAAGTAGAAATGAAAATTTATATGTTATATATTTTTCTAATCTACCGAAACAAAAGATTATGTGTTTAAATGTGGTAGAAGAAGATGTCATTATGTGGATTATGAGGTTTGGGAAAAGAAATTTTAGAGTGTTTTATAAACATTCAAATCCTTAACATGAACTACAACTTCCCATGTAACATACTAGTATGTTTTTCAAGTGTTATTCCTATTTAAAAGGTAAATAACTTAAAGAAATATTTAAATCTAAAAATGATGATAATACTTATCTATGTTTATAATTAATGAATATTGACTTGTTCAGACATATGAAACATTCTAGTTTGGGCTGTAAAAGATATTTATTTGTAATTATAGATGATTATAGTAGATTCTTATGCATTTATTTCTTATCTCATAAAAATCCTACTTTATTATAATTTTTTCGTTCCATAGGATTATTCAAAATTTTGAAAATCCATCAATCATATCTATCAGAATTGATATAGGTAGTGAATTATTAAATTTATAATTTCATAAATTTCTTGAATAAAATGGTTATAAATATTATTTCTTATCCCCAAGGACACAATAATAAAATATTTTGGTAGAAATAAATAACCGATCAATTAATTAAATGGAAAAGTCTATATTGTTGGAATTTAATGTGTAACATCATGTTACATTTTCAAGCACTTTTGATGTTTCTAAATACCCTTGTTTTGGAGTTGTGACTTGGGAGAGTCGGGTGAACATTAAATGTTGTTTTGGGTCAAATGGGAAGTCGCATGGGCAGCGCACGAGTTGTCTAAACCATACGGCCAAACCGTGCGCGGTTGGTCTTGGAGGCTGTAGCTTCCGCATGGATAGTGCACGGTTTGTCTAATCGTGCAGCGAAACCATGAGAGAAGGGTGATTGAGGCAGAAGATAATGCACGGCTAGCGCCAGGTTTGTCAAACCGTGCGAACTAACCGTGCGACCACTGAAATTTGATCCTTAAATTGTGTATCTCGCTCGGTGTTTCCTCTATGTACCTCGTTTTTTCTCCTAAGCGGACCTAACTTAGTATTTGTCTTCTCCTCAGGTCATAGAAGGTTCTCCCTTAATTCCGGAGGAGATCCAAAGGCTCCTATTTTTGAATCGAAGACAGATTCTTGAGGTATGTGATCGTTCTTCATCGTTCTTGATCAATTTCTTAAATCTACTTAGATCTATTTATCCTCTTCTCTCAGTTTCATAGATCTATGCCAATTATGGGTAAATCTAAGTGTGTGGTACCAAATTTGATGAGATTTGGTCTTGACCTTTATAGGAGAAGAGATCTAAGGTGGGGTCTTGAAGAAGAAACCCGATTTTCTTGAGCATTCTCGACCTTTGTGGTTTTGGTTAAAACCTTTGAGGTAGGTGGTTCCGTTCCGACATTCCAAATTTATTATCATTTTATTTTATTGATTTTTTAAATTTTTGATTTAAATTAAATTTATCAATTTTTCTTTCAATTACATTGATAAAAACTCAATTCCAGGGAATTGAGATATTTTAAATGGTTTTGGCATATAAATTTGGAAAACCCCAATTCCATTTAATTGGGTGTGTTTAAGGAATTTTTTTGATTTAAATTGTTAAATTTAAATTGTGGATTTGATCGAAATGATTTCAATAAAATTGTTGAATTAAGTTGTGGAAATAAATTTTATAATGGTGGAATTGGTTTTGAATGGATTTCAAACTGGTGAAAATGGATTAAAATGATGTTATAGAAACCCATTAGTTCTAAATTGTGAAAAAATAATGTTTTGAATAAAACCTCTTTTTGTTTAAAATGGAATGAAATTGGAAATTTTGAAATGAATAATGGGATTGATCATATTTTAAGAATTCTTAAAATAGTTCCCTCATCATGTAAGAGAACATGCAAGCCTAAGGTAGTTAGTGAGTTATTTGGATACCCTCTATGTTATGACAATGTTATAAAATGTACTTGTGGTGGGTCACATCCCCGATGGGTTGATGATGAGTCTCCTTTGGACAGTTTCATAGGGACGTGTGTATACACATTTTTCTGAGTTCACATAGAGAGGTTAGAATCCTGTAACTGGTTAATACTATCGTACCTTTTGGCCTATGACCATGTAGCTCGCTTGTTTATTTATATGTGAGATATAAATTTATTCCAATGCTTTTGAAATTCCTTACATGACTGCTGAATTTATATAAACTAATTTATATAAATGTTTTTCTTAATCCATAGTTTTAGAAATATTTCATCATTGTAAAACCTTTTCTAAAATTTATTTTTCCATCATTTGAAAATGTGTGGCATGTTTTGATAAAATATAACTTTGACTTTCCAAACCTATTTATTTGATAATTTAGAGCTTTTCTTTGGATAATCTATATTTGGAATCTGTTACCGAATCTTTGGTGGTATCCTACGGGGCTTAGGCTCACACCCTACTTTTGCCTTCGGGAGTTTGTAGAATTTCTTCTTCCAGGATCAAGAAAAGGGAAGGGACCTATTTGAGGTTGATCTAGCTGTTGATCTTTGGTCTTGGTGAATTTTGTCCTTAGGGACCTTGGGGCTGTTTTCTCATTTTTATTACTTGGATTTTAGTACATTGGGATTTTTATTCCTGTTTGTATTCTTGTACAAAACTCCCAGTGGAGTTTCTTTTTGTTTTGCATACTATCTTGTTTCTTTTGATTCAATATTCCTGTGGAAAAATCATTCCCTATTTCATGTTGTGTGATGCATGGTTCTAGTCATCGACCTATGGGGATCGGGAATGCCCTTCGGGCTATGTCAGGGCCGGCTCGGTTATCGGGTTACCAGGGTACCTGGGCTGGTTCTTGACAAAGTGGTATCAAAGGTGAGGTTAAGAAACTTACCTTGATGACAGTATGCATTTGATGATTATTGTCAGGACTTGGGAGGTAGTTGTGATGGTTTTCCTGTCCAACTCTCACTATAATGAACCTTAAGTCACTAAGTTTGGTTAGGGAAATATGACTTGTGGATTAGTTCTAGTATTTTCCCTGTATAAATTTGGATAGAGTGGAATCCAAATCTTTTTATCCCTTATTTAAATAATACTTTTCCTTGTTACTTGGATTGGGTGTTAATCTATGTATTTTTATGTTGTGTAGCATCATGCCTCCGAGAAGACGTGGAAATCAGATCCAAAAGGAGGCTACTACTGAATCTCAACAAGAGAGTCCTATTATGGATCTGAGTCTGGTAATGGTGATTGTTCGCACTGCCCAATCTCTGGGACATGCACCACCTCTAGTTCCTGTTCAGGCTCCAGGTACAGATCCACATAGTGATATTCCCCCAAGTCATTCTCAAGAGTTCCTATGCTAGAAGACACCAGTTTTCAAAGTCTCCATTGACCCTAAACACGCTGAAGAATGGTTGAGTATGATTGAATGCCTGTTTGGGTTCTTGGAGACACCTGATGTGATCAAGTTGAAGTGTGCCACCTTCGTACTGGAGGGACCAAGTAGGAGATGGTGGGACATGATGGTGGCAGGTATGAATCATGAGGTTTTGGAGTGGAAAGAATTTAGGGTTCTTTTCACTAACCAGTTCTATCTTCAATCAATGGTGTTGGCCATGGCTTTGGGGTTTTTCAAGATTGATAAGGCCAACAAAACTGTGATTGAGTACTCAAATTTCTTTTCTAAGCTGTTACAATTTTCTATTGAGATTTTATCTAATGATAGGATGAAGGCTCGATGATTCGAGTTGGGACTTCGATCAGATATCTCTTCTCAGGTTTTCATACTGAAGCTACCCACTTATGTTGAGGTGCTGGATAGGGTGATGATGGTTGAGATGGACTTGGCAGTAATGTTAGAGTTGAAGGAGGTTCCTTTACCTCCAAGTGGTGGTGTGGGTTTCTTTAAAGGAAAATAGAAGTGTGACTTTCTCATGGTAGTTCATGATAGTGGAGTCATCCCAGACCTCCGGTAGCACCAGGAGGGGTTTCATTGACTTGATATCAGTGTGGGAAGCCTAGAAATTCTAAGAGGTTTTTCACTAAGGCACCAAAGAACTGTAGCTCCTGTGGACGTTTAGGGAACTTACATAGATTTTACCATCACTTCTCTACTCCACGTAGTGGAACTGGATCATCATCACCTCCAAAAACTGCGGGGTAATCAAATGCTTCATGTACAAAAGGGTTCCAGCCCTAGGCATCCGGAACAAAGCTTCTTCACATAGTTGAAGAGTTTCCAGAGGTAGTTGATTCAGGTCCGACATCTGTGAGAGGTATCATTACTATAGCTTCATCTATAGTGATAGCTCTTTTTGATACTGGTGCATTTTACACATTTATTTCAACCCAACTAGTTAATATGCTTAATCTACCTATTGAACTTTTATCTTGTGCAATGGATATTACTACACCCTTTGGTGCAATGAGAGAGAATGATCTCCATAGTCCTGATTGTGTCTTCACTCTATCAGATGTTGATCATGCTTAGAGTTTCTTGGTTCTCGACATGAAATATTTTGATGTAATTTTTGGGATGGATTGGCTCATTGCCAATAAATCCCAGATCAATTGTTATCTTCGATGGGTCTACCTTTCTACACCCAGTGGTGTGCCTCTTATTTTTGAAGGAGAATGGGAAACAAGTTCAAGTAGAGCTGGACAGTCTTATCCAGAGTTGGGGAATGGTATATTTGTGTTTGCTTTTGATCTAGAGAGAGATTCAATGTGTGGTGATCTTCCTTCAGTTGTTGCTGAGTTTTCTGACGTGTTTCTTTTTGATTTCTCTGGTTTTCCACTGGAAACGGAGGTTATTTCTCTATTTTCTTAATTCCTGGTACTCAACCAGTTTCTATTCTCTCTTACCGAATGGCTCCAACTAAAATAAAATAACTGAATTCTCAGTTAGAAGATCTTCTTGAGAAATGTTTTATACGCCCGAGTGTGTCACCTTGGCCAGCACCTGTTCTCTTCACCAAGAAGGCTGATGGTTCTCTTCACTTATGTGTTGATTATCGAAAGAACAATCATGTTACGATAAAGAACAAATATTTTTTACCAGTAATTGATTATTTGTTTGATCAATAGAAAGGTAAAAATGGTTTTCAAAAATTGATCTTTGATCTGGTTACCAGCAGTTGAGGATAAAATAATCTTACATTCATAAGACCACTTTTCGGAGTAGGTATGGCCATTATGAGTACCTTGTTATACCCTTAGGCCTAACAAATTATCTTGTAGTTTTCATGGATTTGATGAACAAGGTTTTATGTGAGTATCTAAAAACATTCGTGGTAGACTTTTTGGATGACATTCTTGTCTACTCCAAGTCTGAGGAGGATCATGTGCATCATTTGAGAATAGTTATGAGTCATCTAAGAAATCACTGACTTTTTTCCAAGCTTTCAAAGTGGGATTTCTAGATTCGGGAAGTGCAATTTTTGGGACATGTTTTGTCAGAACAAATAATATCAGTTGATACTAAGAATGTGGAGGATGTTATGACATGTAAAAAACCACGAAATGTTTTCGAGATTTGGAGCTTCTTGAGCTTAGAACGATCTTATCACTGGTTTATTAAAGACTTCTCAAAGTTAGCAAATCCAATTACTGCTTTGACTCGAAAGGGAGTTAAGTTTTCCTAGAATGATAATTATCAGAGGTCTTTTATTGAGCTAAAGAATCTTTTGACTACTGCACTGGTTTAAACTTTTCCTAAGGCTGGGATCGGTTACATGGTCTTCTGTGATGCATCGGGTTCATGTTTGGGATGTGTCCTTATGCAAGGTAATCGTGTTGTTTCCTATGGATCTCGTTAGCTTAAGCATCATGAGAAGAACTATCCTACCCATGAAATTGATCCTGCAGCTGTAATGCATGCAGTTAAGTGTTGGAGACATTACCTTTATGGAGAAAGGATTATTGTGCATTCAGACCACAAGATCTTGAGTTATATATTCTCTAGAAAATATTTGATTCTCCGCCAAAGGAATTGGGTGGTGTACCTAAAATATTTCGACTTTGACATTGCCTATACCCCGGGGAAAGGGAATGTAGTTTCAGATGTGTTAAGCAGGAAACTTCCATCACATGCTTTGAAAGAATATTCCGAAGACTGGAGTTGATGGATATTTTTTCTCAATTTCATATTGGAGTTCAGTGGAAGGGGAATGAAGTTTTTTTAGCCAGTTTTATATTGAATTATGCTCTCCTCGACTTAATTATTTAGGAACAAAAAATAGATGATGAATTTCATAGCATTACATACTCTCTTTATGGTGGGGAGACCGACACTCAGTGGTCGTTCTCCAAAGAGGGTGTTCTATGTTATCGAAACCATTACGTTGTGCCGTTAGCGGCATGGAAGGACGTGATCGGGGGTTGCCATAACACTTAGTGGGTTGTACACCCATGAAACACCAAGATTTTCTATGAAATGTGGTGACAATTCTGGTGGCTAGGTATCAGATGAGACATTGCTGAGTTTGTATCTCATTGCTATACATGCCAGCAGGTGAATGCTGAGAACCAGAAACCTTCAGGTTTTCTTCAACCACTTATAGTTCCTACGTGGAAGTGGGATGAAATATCTATGGACTTTGTGGTTGGGTTACCTCAAACCCAGAGGAAGAAGAACATGATATGGGTTGTGGTCGACAGACAGACTAAGTCATCTCACTTTATACTTATTCGAGATACAACCAATGTTGAAGAGTTGGGAAATATCTATATGAAAGAAGTTGTTCATATGCACAGATTTCAATCTGCTATAGTATCTGATAGGGATCCTCAGTTTACATCTCGATTTTGGAGAGGCCTTCAGGAGGCACTGGGATCTCAGGTCCTTTTGAGCACGGCCAACCATCCACAGTCAGATGTCCAGACAGAGAGTGCTATTCAGATCTTTGAGGATATGCTCCTCGCTTGTGTTCTCAACTTTGGTGGGTCTTAGGATGATCATCTAGGGATAGTTGAGTTTTCTTATAACAACAGTTATCAGTCTATGATGAAAATGGCTCTTTTTGAATATTTGTATGGTCGTCCTTGTAAATATTATTTATGTTCATCTGAGATTTGTGAATGTTCTTTGGTAGGACAGAGTTTGGTCCAAGAGATGACAACTAAGATCCAGTTGATTCTTTAGAGAATGTTGATAGCACAGAGATGGTACAAGTCTTATGATGATCATCATCATAACCCTTTCGAGTTTTCAGTTGGTGACCAAGTGTTCTTGAATGTTTCACCCCGATTAGGTCATCGATGGCTTGGGAGGCAAGGGAAGCTTTCTCTTCATTTTGTGGGACCTTTCAAGGTTGTTATTCTTGTAGGGAGCATTTCTTACTGTCTAGTTTTACCACCATACCTGACGTCGATACATAACGTGTTCCATGTATCGTAGCTATGAAAGTATCTCTCTGATTCATCTCATTTTGTGAGCTAGTGTGATCTTGAGATTTAACTAGATTTATCTATTACTGAACGACCAGTCAGGGTTGTTGATTCTAATACCAAAGTACATTGTCAAAGAATGATACCTCTGGTTCATGTACTTTGGCAGTATGGTTATGATTCTCATGAGACGTTGGAGAGGGAGGCACTAAAGAGAGAGAAGTGGCCTCATCTTTTTGACATGGTGGTTTCTTCATAGGCTTTCTGGGGACATAAAGATCATATGATGTGGAGGTTGTAACATAAAAATACATTTTCAGGTACTTTTGATGTTTCTAAGTACCTCACCTTTGGAGTTGAGACTTGGGAGAGTCGGGAGATCATTAAATTTTGTTTTGGGGCAAAGGGGAAGTCACATGGGAGGCGCACGGGTTGTCTAAACCATGCGACCAAACCATGCTCAGTTGGTCTTGGAGGCAGTAGCTTCCGTATGGGCAACACACAGTTTGTCTAACCGTGCGGCCAAACGATGAAAGAAGGGTGTTCGAGGAAGAAGCTAACACATAGATAGCACACAGTTTGTCAAACCGTGTGAACTAACAGTGCGGCCACTTAAATGAGATCCCGAAATTTTGGATCTCACTCGGTTTTGCCTCTAAGTGCCTTGTTTTCCCTCCTAAGTGGCCCTAACTCAGGATTTTTCTTCTCCTAAGGTCATAAAAGGTTATCCCAGCATCCTGAAGGTGATCCAAAGGCTTCTATTGGTGAATCTATTCCATATTCTTGAGGTATGTGATCGTTCTTCATCGTTCTTGATCGGTTTCTTAGATCTACTTAGATCTACTTCGCCTCTTCTCTCAGTTTCTTAGATCTACGCCCGTTATGGGTAGATCTATGTGTATCGTACCAAATTTGATGAGATTTGGTCTTGATATTTCGACAAGAGGAGATCTAAGGTGGGTTATTGAAGAAAAAACCCGGTTTTCATGATTGTTATCGACCGTTGTGGTTTTGGTCAAAACCATCAAGGTAGGTGGTTCCGTTCAGACTTTCCAAATTTTTTATCACTGCATTTGATTGATTTATTTCAATTTTTTATTTAAATTCAACTTCTCAAGTTTTCTTTCAATTACATTGATAAAAACTCGATTCCAGGGAATCGAGATATTTGAAATTCTTTTGGCATGGAAATTTGGAAAACCCCAATTCCATTTAATTGGGTGTGTTTATAGAAATTTTCCGATTTAAATTGTTAAATTTAAATTGTGGAATTGATTGAAATTATTTCAAGTAAATTGTTGAATTTAATTGTGGAAATAAATTGTGTAATGATGTAATTGGGTTTGAATGGATTTCAAACTGGTGAAAATGGCTTAAAATGATTTGATAGAAACCCATTGGTTTTATCTTGTGAAAAAGGGAAGTTTTAAATAAAAACTAGTGTGGTATTAAATGGAATGAAATGGGAACTTTAGAAATGGAAGAATGGGATTCATCGTATTTTAAGAATTCTTATAATAGTTCGCCCATCTTGTAAGAGTACATGCATGCCTTTGGTAGTTAGTGAGTTATTTGAATACACTCTACGCTACGACATCATTATAAAACATACTTGCAGCGGGTCACATCCTCAATAGGTTGGTGATGAGTCTCCTTTGGCCAGTGTCATAGGGACGTGTGTATACACATTTTTTTGATTTCACAAAGAGAGTGCACAATCCTATAACTGTTTAATACTATAGTACCTTTTGTAAGATGACCATGTTGCTCTCTTTTTTATTTATATGTGAGAATAAATGTATGCCAATTCTTTTAAACTGCCTTACATGCCTGCTAAATTTATATACACTTTTGTATAAATGGTTTTCTAAAGCCATTGTTTTATAAATATTCCATCATTGTAAAACCTTTTCTTAAATTGATTTTTTCCATCATTTGAAAATGTATAGCATGTTTTGTGAAAATATTATTTTGAGTTGCCAAACCTATTTATTTGAAAAATTAAATCTTTTCTTTGGATAATCTATATTTGTCATCTGTTATGGAATCTTTGGTGGTATCCTTCCGAGCTTAGGCTCACACCCTACTTTTGCCTTCGGGTGTTTGTAGACTTTCTTCTTCCAGGATAGAGTAAAGGGAAGGGACCTCTTGGAGGTGGATCCAGTTGTTGATCTTTGGTCATGGTGAGTTGTGTCCATAGTGACCTTGGGCCTATTTTTTCCCATTTTTAGTACTTGGGTTATAGTACTTTGTGATTTTTATGCCTCTTTGTATTCATGTACAATACTCCCAGTCGAGTTTCTTTTGGTTTTGAATATTGTCTTGTCTCTTTTTCATCCACATTCTTTTGAAAAAATCATTCCCTCTTGCATGTTGTGTGATGCCAGGTGCTAGTCGCCGACCCATGGGGATCGAGAATGCCCTTTAGTCTTTGTTAGGGCCAGCTCAGTTATAGGGTTACCAGGGTACCCGGGCTAGTTCGTGACATAATGTCCTTATGTATTTTTTGGAAGAAGTTTTAAATACAACATTACATGGTTTAAAAATAGTTTTAATTATACCATTATTAAATATTTCCCCTTTTGTACTTTTAAAAGTTTTTAAACATAATGTAGGTTATTTCAGGTTATTTGGCTATAAAGTGTTCTTCTTCACTATAGAATATAATTTAGATATATTTGACTCTAAATTTGATGACGAGATATTATTAGTATATTCCAATGGTATTAAATATTATTTAGTATTCGATAATAAAAATTTAGTTATTAATGAATGTATTCATGTAATATTTAATGAAAACAATCAAAATAAAAATGATTCTAAATCTAACAAAAAAAATTATTAGTTTAAAGAATTTATCTTTGGTGAACATAATGTCCAAGATAAGTATAATTCATTAGTTAATGAGGGAACATATATTAAAATATTGATTAAAAGGAATGGAAAACTCATAAAGTTCACTGTATTGAAAAATTAATTCGTAATGTAGAATCTTGAAATCAAACGAGAAAATATGTTTTTCTACAATGTCCTAATTCCACTTTTTTTCATACAATGTTCATGTCAATTTTGATAATGATTTAACATATTAAAATTGGATTAATTATAGGCTTGATAAATAAAATCAATTTGAATTTATTGATGTGTCAGATTTAGTTACTTTTCCAAAAGATATACATTTTGTAGGAACTAAATTGATTATTAGTTATAAATATGTTAAATACGGAATCATAGTTAATACTAAATAATTTATAGTTGATCTAGGTTATTCCCAACAAGAGGTAATCGAATTTGAATATTATTTTTATACTTTTTCATGGATAAAACCAATGAGAGTCCTATTAGCCTTTTCTTGCTGTCAAAATATCACATTATTTCAAATAGATATAAAACATTTATATTTAAATGGAATTATTTTATAGGGATTATATGTTAGAAAACCCCTAGATTTGAAAATTATAATTTTCCATATGATATTTTTAAACTTAATAAACCATCATATTCTATTAAGAAATCTCCATGAGCTTAGTATGAAATACTTACACATTTTTTAATTCGAAATTAATTATTTAATTTAATGGTTGATACAAACATGTTTATTAAATTATTTTTGGATTATATAAGAATTATACAGGTATATGTTGATGATATATTATTTGGTTAATTAAATGATTCCATGTGTATTTTTTTCAAAGATAATTAAAAGCGAATTAGACATGAGATTAATGAGGGAACAATTTTTTTCATGGTTTGAAATTTAATAATATAAAATAATGTATTTTCATTTATCAATAACATTATTTTAAAGAACATTTAAAAATATTTGGACTTGATTTTAATAAAATTTTGTAACAACAATGAGCACTAATTCATTATCTGAATTAGATAAATATGGTTATTTAAGCTGATATTAAACAATATAATGGCATGATATGAAACCAACTATATCTCTATACTTCTTGACTATACATCATGGTCCCAATTTTCTTGAGACCTTGGTTTTAGTAAATCCTTAAGAATTGTCACCGTAATGCTATTAAAAGATTAATTAGACATATAAAGGGTACTACCTATACTTGACTATTCTATTCTAATGAGATCTTTTTACCTTATACAATCTAATTTTGATAATGAATTTGGAGGTTTGAGACTTGACAATAAATTCACTTCATGAATGTATCATTTTGTAGAAAGAATATTAAATTCATGGAGCACTTTGAAAAAACCTTCATTATAACTATCAATTGTTGAGTTTGAATATGATTCCACTCTTAGATTATGTTCAAAGAAAATTTGGATAAAAAAACTGTATGATTTCTATATATTTTTTGACATAATTCCTTTTTACTATGATAACCAAATTGAAATTTCAGTTTCTAAAAACCCTATACAACACTATATAACTAAAAACATAGATTTAAGATTTAAATTTCAAAGGGATCATGTAAATAAATGTGATATAAGAATGTAATTTTTATATACTCAGAAATAATTAGATGACATCCTCACAAAACCATTAGATTCAGTTAAATTTGAGAAGATTAAATTTTAATTGTGTATGTTAGAAGATTTTAGTGATTGTCAGTATAATAAATTTCCATACACATTATTTTATATATGTTATATAATTGAAAAATAAAATTTTATACATTGATTAAATAATAATTAGATCACTCCATTTAAAAATTAATTTCTAATACCTAATATTTTCTCAAATAAACATTCTATTAAAATTGTATCAATATTTTTTTACTCTATTTCACTTAATGTAATTCAATTTGTTTTGAAAGGGAGTCAATTTTATATTTTAATTTTAAAATAGTTTCTGATATATTTCCAAAAGGGGGGTATTTTTGTTGAACATTTAACATATGTGTTGTTTTGAAATTTAAAAAAAGGTGAAGTTTTGTAGTTTTGGAAATGTATTTAATACATTATATTTTTTTTTGTTTTGATAATATAATATGTTAATAATTTTATTAAATTATCATCTCTATTAAATTATATGTGTTTTAATTAATTAGTTTTTTTAATATAGTGTTATAATAATTATTATGAATTTTTAAATGATGTTATTTGTTAAACTATTATTATGTTTCATGATGTTATTTTATATTTTCACATGTTTATTATTATATTTTAGTAAAAAATTATCCTACCTTATGAAGAACATATCTATACATCAGCCACATATGGGACCCCATAGAGTGAGCACCATGGGAATGCCTTCTTAAGAAATTCCTACAAGGAGGCTGGTATTAAGTGAGCATAGTGCATAAGTATAGCTTTTGGGATATTTTAGAAGTCCCATAGATCATGTTGGTAGGTGAATAGGTCAGATAGATTGCTCGCTGGGCTCATAAGCACTGCATGTGCATTGTTTTTTTACTTCAACCCAATTATCATAATCATAAAATTTATATTCCTTTTAAATGAATCTTCTCGGATTCAATGTGTGACGCTCATAAGAGAATTAAAATTCACCCATGTTAAGCTCTCGGACGAACGCTCATATGTAAAATCATATCACATCAAGCCTTACAGTACTTTTTGATGTGCTTCATGAACATTTTCAACTTATATTCCCCACTATTCTAGTATTCAACTTCTTCAGATGCCCAATGTTAACCATTTCACCTATGATATTCAAAGTATTAGAGATTATTTTTAACAATTTATTTTTTCCTTGAAACCATGACTCATTTAGTTTGAGAATATATTTTTTTCCTTTTCATTCATCAACAGTGTTCCTTTATCAAGGGTTATAATTCTTGTTTTTTCTTTCAAATATGTATATTAATTTATTCATCTTCTTTTTCCTCTTGGATTTAATTGAATGGTTCTAAGTATTATATGTTGGTTTCTCATCGATTCTCCATTAGAAGATACCAATGGGGGTGATTTGAGCCACCATTTGAAAATTCCAAGAGTGGGTTATGAGTCACTATTGGATACCAATGGTCAGTCATGAGCTACTATTAGAAACCAATGTTGGGTTAGTGACCTATCACCATACATGAATGGTGGGTTATTTGGTAACCTAGTGATAATTTATGTTCTTATTTTATAATGTCTCTTTAGATTATATTTCTTGTCAAAGAGTTTTGATTATTTTGTTATAGGTTATATTATCTTTTCTTTATAGATCTATGGTAAAATGATATTCATTCTCAAACATAAGTTCCTCATCATTCTTCATTTGGTTACATTTGTAACGACCCAAAAATTTATTAATGGAGTTTTTTCCTTTCTTATAATTATAATATTTAGTATATAATAGATATATGGAATTGGGAACCTAATAAAAAATTACAATCAAAAGTGATGAATGAATTAAGTGGCATTTATTGTAATTAATGAAACTATACCCATGGAACAATAACCAATCCATTTTAATATTAACATGAAAATTATGAATATTAATCCATCCAATAGAAAATTAACCTTATCCATGAAACCATAAATAATATTTTTTCAAACTATAAATGAAAATATGATATAAATATATTATATTATAAGTAAATAAATGTTTTAAAACACATAAATTGTGTGTTTATATTTTCTTTAAAAAAGAATTATTATTTACAATTTTATAATTAAAAAAAATATTTAATGGAAATTTTATTTTTATAATATAGAATCATAACTTAATAATTTGTTTTATAATAATTATAATGTAATTTTGGGTGAACTTAATCAATTCAATATTGTTTCCAAAAATTGGTATTCTTTGAAGAAATAATTAGTTTAATTAAAAATGAAATTTATCATATTTATAAAATTATTTTCAAACAATTGAGTACATTTTTTAATTATAAATGTCAAAAAATGATTAGGGTGATTTTTTTTATTTTTCTAAATTTTTTTTAATATTGGGTGAATAGTGAAATATGGTAATTTACAATACTTAAAAAATATGTGTATTATTGAGTCATGGATGATGCATTGATGAGGTAAGAAGAAATTGGTTCAAAATCTAATGAAAATTTTAAAATATTTATTCAAAATAATAGATAATATTGAATATATTGAGTCAAACTAATAAAATATGAATAAAAAAATAAAAAATCCCCTCTCCTCCCCTCTAAATAGCACCTTCAAAACCTGTTATTCTCACACCCTCAAAACCACAGAGCTTGTCTAAATACCTCCCAATTATCTTCCCAAGCCTCATTCCCATGTCTTGGAGCTCTTAATGTCAACATATTACCAAACCCAACTTCCTTATTGAGGATCACAAGGAGACAACATTCAAGTGGTAAAACCCTAAATCCATCACTTCAATTACTTTTCTTTTCTTATCCTCTTCTCAACTACTATTTTACAAATATAAATGATAAATCCAATATATTATATATACTGAAATGTTATAATGTAATTTTAATATCTATTATCAAATTTTTTATCATCTATTTTTCTAAAATTGAAAACATCATCCGTGATGGGTCGATTCACTACCTCCGTGGGTGATGAGTTTCCATTTTACCTTACGACCTTAATGGATAGTCATAAAACCATTATTAAAATTTAATCTATTATTCATATAAATATTTTATGTTAAATAATGTTCTTGAAATAATATATAAAAATTATAATAAATAACATGATATAATTTTATGATTTTCATGAAAACTACAGAAATAAATTAAACCATTATCATTAAAATTTTATCGAATGATTTGTAACGCACCTACCCCAGTTAACCAGAGTTGGTTAATTATTAAATAACATTTGCATGGTCACAAAAGATTATGTCTCGAAATACTGATTAGTTTAGTAGCCTTGGAAATATTAGATACATTCATAAGTCTTACATTACAACATAAAGTGAAAAACTATAACAACATAGTCTCAATAGTCCACATTCATATCACCTCATACTATCCCTACAGGTCAGTCATAAAATACTTCTTCACATCCTGGATTAAATAAAACATAGAAAGGGGTGAGCTTAGATGCTCAGTAAGGATAACAATATAGTGAAAAGTTTCATAAATAAGCATAAACATTTAAGGTAATGTATAACTAAAACAAAGGCCTTTTAAACTTGATCTTCAGAATAATATGGAAAAAATAATATGAAATAATTCCATTTAATTATTAACATGGATATCCAAATAGTTGAATAATCACATGTAATATCAATAACAACTTTCATAATGATGGAATGCATAAATTTAGACTATCATAACCACATAGTTAAGGCCTTGTGCCAAGACTACAAATAAGATTTTGTCAAGGCCTTATACCAAGACACTAGTTTGTCTCATGAGACCTACCAATGCATCAAGGAGCTATAGAGGGCTCCACCAATCACTTACTAAGTCCAATGCATTTTTCATATGAACATGTTTAAACATAACATAAACATTTGTATTAAAACTAGCATACGAAATCTCAATACTTTCTCCATAAAACATAAATGGTATAAAAATAACACATCCACAGTAAAACATATCACAAAACCTTCAATACAATATGGAAGTACTGTATCATAATAAATCAACTTCAAATAAGCTAAGAATCCATCAAAGGATGTTGACATAAATAAAATCAAAACTATTTGAGAGAAATATCTCTTTTTTTTCAAATCATTTAAAAGTAAAATAATTATAAAAGAAATAATTTAATTTGAAAACATTCTTATAAGCTTTTAAGGGAAGCTTTAATGATTTTATAATGGCAGAAAATATCCACACCCACCGAATTCGTTAAAAAAGACATTCTTATCTTAATTCTGTCGAAAAGGTTAAAAAGGAACTTATTTGGAAAATTACTAAAAGATTCCTTTATAAAAAATTTATAAAAATTCAAATAAGGGTATAAATGAATTTAACCCATAGTCTATAAAATAGTAAAAATGTTTTGAAATAAAATTTTAAGAAACATGGATGTGGATGATAAAGAGGTCCCCGTAGTTACTTTCGTAAAAACAACCTCGGATAATAAAGAGATTGTGAAATTAACACTTACCTTATACATTTCCTTGGCCGAGGGTAGGTTAACCTCTTGTATAATGGGGAAATAATTTTCAATAAATTATAAAAGAATCATATACATTAATATGATATCATATATTATCTTTTAACATTGTTTTGTTAATAATATCTTAGTATTATCGTCATTTCAGGTGTTAACAGATTCGTTTTCCATTATATTCATTGTTATGTGAGTTATATTTGTTATGGATGGGATATATCTTATTCATATCCAGAATGATATAAATTATTTAAACATTATTTTTAATCATATAATGAAAATTAGTCTTCAATGGATACGATGGGGAATGAATCTCATCGCGTTCGTGGAGACTGTAATCTGTACATATGCACGAGTGAAAATATCATTTTTTTATATTAATATAAGATATAATTGGATGTTATATCATATATAAAGAATAATTATCATGTTATATTTATTATTTACATTAATTACACATCATTATTATACCCATCCACATAATAATGTATTGAATAACAATTACACCACGACATGGAGATGGTAATCTGTACGTACGCACATATGGTGACATATCATTCAAAAGATGGATAGAATAATGAATATGGTGGTACAATATTTTTAATAAAATCAATGTATATATAAGATAATGGATTTATTATTTTATAATGGAAATAACAAATAAATAAAAAGTGGAAGAAGAAAAGAACTTGAAAGAGGGTGGTGATATTATTACCTCTTCTTCGGGTTCTTCCTTTTGATTTGATCAAAAGGGCTCCTTATGTTAGATTTATGACTAAATTAATGCCTCTAGGATTAAGTGAGGTATGTTGAGAGGATATTAGGGCAGGGGTTGGCAAAACAAAGGCCATGATGGTGTGAATTACAGAGAATTTGGAGTGCCTTTTTATAATAGGGGTGAGGAGCACCTCAGGAAAATCTAGAAATATTATTTTATAATAAAATCATTTTCGGTTTATAATGGACCCAAAATATATTATTTAAATGAAAATGTGGTTATGGGTCTAAAAACGCTCATCCAATAGGCTTTATACAGGTTTGGGTCACTATATTAACTTTATCATTTAGATTTAACTCTTAGTTAAATAGTTTGATATTTACCATATCTCTTTGTATTTTTATATTATATGGTTAATAAAATTACTATATACATATAAGAGAACCCCAAGTGGTTCATTAATGATACACCTATCATTATATAAGTCCTTTTTTCTGATCATTAGATTTTTAGGAATATAATATCATTTAAGAATATAATATTTTTTTAAAAACTCTTTTATTTCAATTTTGACACTATTAGGTATTTTGTTTTTTTCTAAATTCATAAAAGTGTTATTACATCGAAGGAAATTAATATAACCAACCCTAATATGTAATATTAACCTATAAAATTATGTTAATTCATATAAAGTCTCAAATTACATTTATTTGGATATTTATATTATCAATTATTTTAATATTCTATTTATTAGGTAACTACTACATCACCATTATGTCACAATTAAATTAAATTATTTAATGACTAAAAATTATAAATAAAATACCATTATATAGGAAATTTTTTTATATTTATAATTAATGTTTATAATTGAATTTTTATTATGTATAACCCTATATTAAAAAAAATTTAGTTATTAAAATTTGATTTTAACTCTTTTAACTCTTCCTTGAATTAAATAATAATAAATGTCCTAATCTGATACAAGTGGACCAAAGAGGTTCATATTTTATTCCTAAAGTTGTTTTTGGTATAATTATACATAGCCAATAGATTTAGGACATGTGTTAGGGTAATAATAATATCATTTTTACCCTTAATTATCCTATTTACTTTTAACCATGGTAAATAAAAGTAAAGAAGTTATTATTCACCCAAAATTATTTTTATCTTATTGAACCATATTTTACTACTTGATATTAAACGTGTCTTTTAGATTTTGTAAAATCCACTCACATAAGAGGTAAAATTATGTTTTATGTGAATTTTCAAATTGTCCTAGGAGATGGGTAAAAGACAGTGAAAAGTTCCATAAACTTTTTATATATCTAAAATTATTATAAACTGAATCCAATGAATTATAATGAACATACATAGGTATTATGTATCTAATTTTACCTAAAATAAATTTAAAGAAAATAAATAATTATTTTAATAAAAATTCGGTTTTAAACTATAACTTAGTATTTTTCATTATTCATCAAAAATTGAAAGTTTTCAGAAAAATACCAATAATTCACCCTAAGATAATTTCGATATTCCAAATACAAAAATGAAGTCCATTTTGAAAGATAAAATTTATAAAATTTAAAAAATTTGGTATTACTATTCATAATGGCTAGTTTGATTGGTCAAAGTGTGTTAGAATCTCGATGTTGCATACAATGCAAGCTATTTCATTATTTAAATGGAAATGTACCGTTGAAGCTTGGCGTGTTACATTAATCTTTCTCATTCCATATAATAAAATGAGATATAAGACCCATTAAACATATGGATGTTCATTAATAGAATAAAAGTTTAATTATGTTTAATTATTATCGTTTTACATGAACTTACATACTAGTATACAAGTGAGCTGATCATGGAACCCATGAAAACAAACACTCCATAAACGATGGAATTATACTCTATAACTAACTAAAATGGACATGAATGAATTTAATAAAATTATAATAAATCAAATACATGTATATGTGGTTATATATTAATTAATTAAGGAATATAATTTTATTTTCAAGGATATTAATGTGAAAAATTTATTCAAAGATAAGGTTAGGGGATACTCAAACCCAACTACAATAATTTGGCTTAATCCTCTTTCATTCCAAATTCTACGAGGATATTATTTTAATGTTCACCAAATATAATTTCACTATCCATCCGATTTCCCTTTGGGGATATAAATCTTTCCTACCTGATTTTAGTAAAAATACAAATATTATCCATAAATAATGCTTCTCTCCAAAACACGTTTTTAATTCTCTTGAAATGTTTCTTCTTTGCTGTTTAATGATGAATCCTATACAAAATATTTTTTCTCTTATCATTTGGGAACCCCAATTTTATTCATTATTGATTAAATATTTATGAAATTCATTCCATTATAAGGGTTACTTGAAGACTTTTATTATTATATGTACTGTGTGGAATGTATGATTATGTAGATGTTTTATTGTGATGGGTGTGGCCAGAATTATATACTGCTCCAATGAACATGGTAATGTTATGAATCTCATAAGATAATGTAAAATATACATGATATTTTTTCAATTTTTATTCAGAAGGATGATGTTATGATAAAGTACACATGTTTTGAGTTAACATGATGATATATTATTTCCCAACAATGAGTGGTATTTGACAACTAGGAAATGATGTTTCATTTTTTTCCATTTTCCCATTCCATTACATTATCTAATTATTCCTCTCATGATGGTTATGAAGACCCTGTGATTATGATATGATGATGATGATTATGCTATCCTATGTTATGTTGACTCATGTTCCTTATTTATCAACATTATGGAGTTTTAGCTCACATTTTTCCTTTATGTATATCCTCATGAGATTCCATATACTAATGAGAACATGAGAATTTCATAGTAAATATGGTGGATTTAAATAAATGTACATGTTTTATTATGTTAAAATTATCCATGGTTGAAATTTTCCCATGATACAATATATTTGTACCTTTTATCAGAAATGATATAATGTTTTTTATATTTAAAATGATGTAATAATCATGTAGTAAATTGTAGGGATGCTATATTTGGTATCAAATCAAGAATTAGTTTATTTTGGAATTAGTATTGGAGAACATTAATGAAAACCCATTGGAAAAAACAATGTATTTGTAAATATCCTAGAATATTTGTTTTAGAAAGAAAATAATGATAAGGATCACATATGATAATAATTTAGAGTTTATTTCATAAAATAAAAAATTATTTAGTCATGATTTATTAACTTATGTTTTTTCAAATATTATATATTTTTTAAAATGGTGGGATATATGAGAAACCAGGTTGACAACGCATGAGATGGAAAAGGTGACGATTTCCCAAACAACATCCAGAATGCCTTCAGAGTTGGAGTTAAAAAATTCATAGAAATTCCAACCCATTTTTATCAATTTATGAATAATAACCTGAACAATGTGTAATGAACCCCTTCACTCCAGAAAGAGAACCTTTCAATCGATTCATTTATTTGGTAATTACCACCTATGTTAGGTGGATATTTTGAACCACAATCCATGGAACTGTGGGTAAACTAAATTGAGGTTATATTTTCTTTGTTTCACTATTTTGAGATGGATATAGTGACTTTTTAAATTTATCGTTTATATAGAGAGGCCTATTAATGGTATGAATTTATTATGAACACAAAGAAGATTAATGGAATATAAGAGATAGAGTGAGGATTCATTATGAAAATATTTCATAAATATTATTATAATTGACCTCTTCATAAAATAATGTGAAATAATTATTAGATATGAATCTAAAGGAATATCAATCTATCATGGAATTCAAATAAAATTTCAAAAGTCATTTAAGTTACACCTTGAGTTTTTTCAATTATTATTGATAGAAAAAGATAGATTCATAATAGGTTTGAAACCACTCCTTCTAAAGGCACAAATTATTTGAGACATTGTGAGTTATCAAGATGTTTTTCTATGTTCTCTAAAAGGGGAAATGGAGTATGGAGAATGGTCTCATGGATATGGAGATAAGAAAAAAATTATGGAGTTTCAAGATGAAGGATATAATGAAATTGGGGGAAATCAAACTTAGTCACTCACATGTTGAAAATCAGGGAAGAGGCATCATTGGAATCACCTCAAAAGGGATTGGTAAATGCTTCATGTATGGGATATAAGGCCACCAAGTTCATGAATTCTGGAGAGACATGAAGAATTCATTTAATATGATTGAGGAAATGATAGTTCCACCCATGTTTCAATTCATTGAATGTAGGGATAAGAGAAATATACAAGATAATACACTAAACATTGACTCATTGAGGTTAATTAGCTTCAGAAGCCACCAAATCCTATGGATAATGGATGATATTATCCCATAACTACTCTTAATGTGGAATAAGAAAATGAAATTGTACATGGTATACTTTATATTAAATTAAGAATAGAAAATTAATATTTGATTTAGGTTTTATTTATTCCTTTATATCATTCCTATTTTATAGAACTATTGAATTACATCTCTAATACCTCGAAGTAGATATATCAATAAAAACACATAGTGGTGAGATAAATGTGATATGAGTGTTATAATATTCTCTAATTTGTGAACGTGGGATGATTCTTTTTTATAATAATTTGATACATTACTTTCTATAATGTGATGTTATACTGGGCATGGATTTGTTCTTGTTATGTAGATCACACATAAACTATTTAAAAAATAAAAAATTCACTCTTATTCCAAACCATCTAATGATCCTATAAAAATTCATGGAATATAATGAACCTCCATTGAAAAATTGATCAGTAGTGAGGGTTTTGATACCCTCTGGAGAAGAATACCATGCCAAAATATTTTAGTTAAAGGATGGTATCAACTTGGCAGAAATTTAAATTGTTAGGGTATATAATGATATATTTCATAAAGAGTTACTCAAACATATCCTAGATCGGATAGAGGATATATTAATAGATCTCAAACCCAGAGCCACTAGTATATCAAATACCTATATAGAATGGCCTTGATCAAACTAGAGGAGTAAATTATGTAGATGCATGAGTATTTGGGAAAAGGGTTCATATTTCCTAATGCTTCACATTTTGGTGCACTTGTTCATTTTTTTTAAAAAAAATTATAGATCAACTTGGTTTTGTATCTATTATTGAGATGCTTAATAAGATCACCATAAAAATATATTACACTATTCCAAGGATTGTTGAATTCGTTTGTCATCTATGAGGAGGTCAATACTTTCAATAGTGGATCCCTGTTCTGGATATCATTAAATGATAGTGAAGAAGGAATATATTTAGAGGACTGTAATTTTTACAAGGTATGTGTAATGCATTGACCCCAGTTACCCAGATTCGGTGCATTATTTTAATACACTGGCATGATTACAAGGAATAATGTCTTGAAAGACCAATCAGTTTAGAAGTCATGGAAAATAGATTATATACATGAAGGTTACATTACACATTATAAAATAAAACACAACATAAATTATCTTCTGAGAATGCCATTAATACTCTACCTTAACCCTACTTATCAATCACAACAAACTTCTTGTAATATAGGGAAAATAAAACATAATAAAGGTGTGGTCTCATATGCTCAATAAGGATAACAATATAGCGAAAAAATTCATAAATAAGTATAAAAATTTAAGGCAATGTATAAGAAAAAAAATATGCCTTTTAAACATAAAATTACGCATAATATGGCGAACTTAAATCAAATAATTCCATTTAATTATTTACATGAATATTATACTAGTTGAATAATCACATGCAGTATCAATATGAAATTTCATAATGATGGAATGCATAATCCCAGATTTCCTAACAACATTGTCAAGGCCTTGTTCCAAGACTACAAATAGAATTTTTTCAAGGACTTGTTCCAAGACACTATTTTGTCTTAGGAGACCTACTAATACATCAAAGATATTTACCGGGCTCCTCCCATCACTTACTAAGTCTAGTGAATTCCTCATTTGAGAAGGTTTAAACATAACATAAACATTCGTATTAAAACTAGCATACGAAATGTCAATACATTATCCATAAACCTTGAATGGTATAAAAATAACACATCAATAGTAAAATATATCAAAAAACATTCAATAAAATATGGAATATTTGTATCATAATAAATCAACTTCAAAAAAGTCTATAATCTATCAATGGATGTTGACATAGATGAAAATGATTTGTAAAACTCTTTTAGAGAAATATCTGTTTTTCATGAAAAAATTTAAAATTCACACATTTATTAAGGAAGTAATTTAAAAGATATTTTTGAATAAAAGTGTCCCATACAACTTTGAAACTTTGGAAAAGAATTATCATTTCAAAAAATTTATGTCTATATAAATAAATCCTTAAAATCATTTTGAAAACATGGACATTAATTACAAGGATTTAGAAAGATAAATCATTAAAACATTTAAAATGATGATATACTTAAGTAGAACCTCCCATAAAACATTACAATATTCCATTTGAAAACATTTTTATGAAATATGGGTATCGATGATATATATGTCCCAGTAAATACTTACACATAAAAAATCTCGGATAATAATGAGATCGAGGAAATCACCCTTACCTTGCACTTTAATTTGGTCGAGTGTATGTTTAACCTCTTGTATAATGACCATAGTATGTTATTAAATTATAACATAACCATACTGATATTTATTATATCATACATGATTCATTTATGACTTTATAATGACCATTTAATAATGATTTCGATGTTAAATTAACATTTTTGGTAATAATCACTTTCTTTATCATACTTGTTTTAACTTGTATCATTTAAATAATTATTTAAACACTTCAAAAATATATAACATGATTTATATAAAATATATATTTATAATGTAAATATTTATAATAGATGGATATATGAAATGGAAGGCACCGTTTATGGAAACGTTAGGTTGTACGTACACAAAAACGTTGTTTCTGTTTTCATCTCGTATTATACAGAAGTAAGTTAATTAGATATATGTAAGTACAAATATATATATATATATATATATATATATTTCCAGTAGCATTATTATTTCATATATTAAATACTTATTAATAATATATATTTTTATAATCATTATTGAATAGTGAACGTCGGAGTGAATCTCATCACGTCGTGGAGATGGTAATCCGTACATACGAACGAGTGACAAAAACATTATATTGATGGTGAAATAATATGTAATTGGATTGTATATAATATATAAAGAATAATTAACATGTTAAATTTATTATTTTCATCAGTTATACTCATTATTATACCCATCCAAAAAATGATGTGTTTGAATAAAAAACTACTCCACGACATGGAGAAGGTAAACCGTACATAAACATGTATGATGGATTTGTCATTTATAGGATGGATAGAATAACAAATATGGTTGTACCATATTTATAATAAAATCTGAGTGTGTAAGAGGTATTGGAGTTATTATTTTGGTATGGAAACAACAAAGAAATAGGAATTGGAAGAAGAAAAGAACTTGAAAGAGGTGATGCAATATTTACCTCTTCTTCGGGTTCTTCCATTTGATTTGGTGAAAAGGGCTCCTTAGGATGGATTTATAACCAAAGGTAGGATGATATGATGAAGGAAGGAAATTTGGGAGGATATTTGGTCCGGGGATGGACGAGAAAAAAGGCGTTGGAGGTGTGAAATTAAGGGAAGGGAAAGTTCTCTTTTATAAGAGAGATGAGGGTCACTTAAGAAAAAACTAGAAATATTATTTTATAATTAAATAATTTTAGGTTTATAATGGATCCAAAATGAATTATTTATAGGATAAGGTGGTTATGGTTCTATAAACATTCATCCAATAGGTTTTAGACAGGTTTATGTCATCACACTAACCTTATCTTTTAGATTTAAATCTTAGTTAAATAGTTTGACATTTACCCTATCTCTTGGTATTTTTATATTATATGGTTAATAAACATAGTATAACAATCCAAGAGAACCCCGTGTGGTTAATTATTAATATATCTAACTTATCTATGTCATTTTTCTGTATAATTTATTTTTAGTAATATTATATCAATTAATAATATAATATTTCTTTTAAAAACTCAATTATTTCAATTTTTACACTATTTAGTATTTATTTTTTCTAAAGTCATAAAAACTTTATCATGTAGAATAAAAATTATTTAAACAACCCCAAAATGTCATACTAACCTATAAAATTAGTGTAATTCATAAGAAGTCTCAAATTACATTTATTTGGATATTTATAATAACAATTATTTTAATATTTCATTAATAAGGTAATTACTGCATCATCATTGTGTCATTAATAAAATAAATTATTTAATGACTAAAAATTATAAAAAAAATACCATTATGTATGAAATTATATTATATTTCTAATGAACATTTATTGTCGAAATTATATTGTGTGTATCCCTATATTAAAAACGGTTTAGTTATTAAACTATGAATTTAGCTCTTTTAACTATTCTTTAAATAAAATAATAATAAATGTCCTAATTTAATAAAAGTGGACCAAAGAGGATAATATTTTATTCCTAATGTTTTTTTTGGTCTAATTATATTTATCCAATATAATTAAGACATTTGTTAGGGTAATTTTGATGTCATTTTCACCCTTAATTACCATATTTACTTTTAATTGTGGTAAATAAAAGCCAAAAGTTACAATTTGCCAAAAAATTATTTTCATCTTATTGAACCACATTAACATACTAATATTAACCGTGTCTCTCGGATTTTTGAAATTCAACACAGAGAAAGGTAAAATTATGTTTCAGGAAAATTTGAAAATGCTCATAGGAGGTGGGTAAAAGAGGTTAAAAAGTTTAATAAATTTTAATACATCTAATTTTATTATAAAATTGACTCCAAATAATTAAATTGAACTTATATAGGTATTATATATTAATTTTTACTTAAATTAAATTTAAATAAAAAAATAATAGTTTAAATAAAAAGTCGATTTTAAATAATAACACAGTGTTCTTCACTATTCATCAAAAATTGAAAGTCTTCAGAAAAATACCATAAATTCACCAAAATATAATTTTGATATTCTGAATTAAAAAAGAATTCTATTTGACCAAATTCAAAATATAGAATTTTCATTTATTAATTTAAAATCTATTCCCATTGTCAAAACCAAAAAGCGGTGTTTTAAAAAAATAAAAACTATCAAAAGATTGACTTGTATTTATGTCAAATTTAAATGTGAAATTACATATAACGACCAAAATTGTATTAAATGATATAAATAAAATCTAATTATACTTCAAAACCTTCCAAATTAAAATTTTAACACTATAAATTATTTCGATTAAAATATTTGTTTTCAATTAAAACATAGTATTTTTCACTATTCATCAAAATATGTAAGTTATCAGAAAGGTACCAAAAATTTATCCAAAATAAAATTTTATGTCCCAATTCTAATGACAATTTTAATTTATTTTAATTGAATATATAAAAGTATCAAATATTGGTTTTAAAAAGGGTTCTCCATTAAAAGGCGGTGAAGTTGAATTTTATTTAAAATTAATTCTTTTATATGAAAAAATGAATTTGTTCTTATATTATGTCTAAGAAACACATAATATGGATGTTAAAATTATATAGAGTATATAATATTCAAAATATAGTTAATACTATTCTTATCCGCTTTTGGAACAACTAGTTTGGTAAGTTTTGGTGAGCTCAAACTCGATGTTGCGTGTTGCGCAAGATATTGTATTTATTTAATTAGATAGCGTACTATGAAATATTGGTGTGTCACATTCTCCCCTAAAATAAATTGCATCCTCACAATTTTTAATTGTTATTCAAAAATAAAAGGTTAAAAATAGAAAAATACCTTTGTGGAAAACCCACATTGAAAATTGGGTAAAAAAAATTAGTCTTAATAAGAGGGAAAGGGAATGAAAAATTTACCACAAAATTATGATCTTGATTAGAAGAACATTGGTGGAAATTAGTGACACATAATTGGAGAAAAACATATATATTTATAGGAACTTATTGAGGTAATCAATCACAAATATGTGTAAAATTTAGGGCCTCAATGTCATCAATCTATGATGATTTAAAATATCGTTAGTTCAACAAAACATAAGGTACTAAGATAACACATTTTTTTGGTTTTAAGATCCCTTACCTAAAGATTAAGAATTAATTTATTCATAGAATAAGAGGAAAAAAATATACTTGACAAGTATAGTTTCATCCTCCAACTAATTCCTACCACAAACTCATCTTTCACTTCAAAAGATATCAGAATTAAAAAAAATATATTCTATTTATCCTAATTGTATGGGGTTCCAAAAATAATGAATTTATAATTCATTTATCAGAATATTTAAAAATTTCTAGATTATACACACCAGGACATCATGTATGCATGTGTTAGGTGATCCCCCCTTGTCATCCTTTAGTTGTGGGTTCAAGTCTTGCCGCCTTGCTGGATACGACGGGTTGTCGCCCGACCTCCAGGTAGTGCTTTTTATAAAAATCCAAAAATAATCTCATCAAATTATTTAACCTTAAAAAAACATAGTTGAGTCTATCCATTATACTTATCCAAAATACTTCTGTCCAAAGTCACAGTCAAAAATTTATAAGGAATTTGAACACAACGAAGATCATTTTTTCCATGTAATAACATTTGAATACATTCATCATGTATTCTTTTAAAACACTATTACATCCTGAATTACAATAAAACCTAATTGATTACATTCATGCTCCCTTATTCCATAAAGAATACTAGATATTCTCCTTCTATCCATAAATGTTGTAAACTCCAACAATGATAGAATATACAAATCATTAATCAGTTTCAAGGTAGTCAAAAATATCCAACATAATTTATCCAAATCAATCATATATTATTCCAAAATCACTACATTAATATCAGAACCATATTATGGTTTATCTTTCTCTCAAACATATATTTTCCAAAACAATTAACCTACTATTAAGTCACTTTACTTGGTTCCACACTATCTCATGTCCTTAATGAAATTTTAATGTTGTACAATACTTTTATACTCTATAATTCTATAACATGTACATCATTAATACAACAATAAAATGACATAATACTTTAATAATATCATATGAATTATAATCATTCCTCTTCATCTTCGGTAGTATCAAAGCTTTATTATTATCCAATATCAGCATTTGGGGTATACTCTGATGATTTTCACATTGCTTCGCGTAGTGTTCCAACTCCTTGCAGATGGAGCATTGAAAATTTGAAACCTTTTCCTTACCCTAGCAATCACGTACTTGGTGTCCTTTTTCTATACACTTATAACAAACTCCCTTTCGTTTCAAACATTTACCAAGGTGATTCTTTCCACAGTTATCACATATGGGAAAATATTTCTTTCCCCATTTCCCTTTATCCATATTTCTCTATTCCATACATTTCTTCTCTTTATTACCTTCAAATCCATAGGACTCAAATATTTATTTACATCACTTATTAACACATGAAAATATTTCTTCATATGATGAGAATACGTGGGAGAATATTTCCCTTTTAAATGTTGGCTTAATACCCTGAATGATATGATCCTTCTTAATATTTTGAGAATGCATATTGCTGTAATTCTTATTCCTTCTACTAGGCACCATTTCTAAACAATGGAATACACTAGGTTAGTTTATAAATCACACTGCATAATTCCAATCATTTGAAATACCAAACATAAATTAAAAATATTATGCACATAATCTATAATCATAAAATTATTTCTTTGAGGAATTATTTGCTCATAAATCCATGATAACGACTTGTAATTAAAATGCGACTTATCCTAAGAATATCCCCCAGGTGTATCGTAACCAAGAGTGTAGCAAGGATCAATTTCGTATAGAAGGATACCCAAGGTCAAGCCCAAAACTTTTTTTCAGATATTTCACTCCTTGGAACATCTGTTCCAGAGCTGCCTAAACCTTCTCATATCCATACAGGGATGTATTGCTTAGAAAATATACAAAATCTCTACATTAACAAAATTCTAGGAAGTTATTCTATACTAATCCTCAAAATCTATCTTAGGGTAATGTTCTCTAATTAGAGTTTATCTAAATCTATTTCCAAGGTTGTTTCTAAAATTCCATTGATACTAAATATAATGCCCTGGCCCCAGTTACCCAGAGTCAGTGCATTATTTTAATACATTGGCATGATTACTAGGAATCATGTCCCGAAGAACCGATCAGTTTAGTAGTCTTGGAAAATAGATTACACACATGAACGCTACATTACACATTCGAAAATAAAATAGTACAGAAATTATCCTTTGATAACGCCAATGATCCCCTAGCTTAACCCAGAATATCAACCATAATACACTTGTTATAATTCGGGTAAAATAAAACATAAGAAAGGGGTGATCTAATATGCTCTGTAAGGATAACAATATAGCAGAAACTTTCATAAATAAGAATAAACACTTATGACATTGTGTATGACTAAAAAATAATCCTTTTAAATATAAAATTATACATTATATGGCCAGTTTAAATCAAATAATTCCATTTTCTTATTCACATGGATATTCTACTAGTCTAATAACTACATGAAATATCAATATCTAATCTCATAATGATGGAATGCGTAATGTCAGACATCATAACCACATAGTCAAGTCCTTGTGCTAAGACTTCAAATAAGATTTTTTCAAGGCCTTTTTCCAAGCCACTAGTTTGTCTCAGGAGACCAACCGATGCATCGAGGAGCTATAGTGGGCTACACCTATCACTTACTATGTCCAATTCATTCCGCATATAAAAAATATTAAACAAAACATAAACATTTGTACTAAAACTAGCATACAAAATGTCAATAATGTATCTATACACCATTAATGGTATAAAAATAATGCATCCCCAGTCAAATATATCACAAAATATTGAATACAATACAAGAAGATTTGTATCATAATAAATCAACATCAAACATGTTTAAAATCCATCAAAGGATGTTGACATAGATTAAAAGATTTGTAAAACTCATTTAGAGAAATATAAATTTTTCATGAAAAAATATAAATGTCACACATTTAAAAAGGATTTAATTTAAAAGATATTTTTAAATCAAATATTCCCATACCACTATTATACTTTTGAAAATAATGATCATTTCAAAACATTCATGTCGATATAAATAAATTATTATAATCATTTTGAAAACAAGGAAATTAATTAAAAGGATTTAGAAAGATAAATCTTTAAAACATTCAAAATGATAATATAGCTAAATAGACCCTCCCATAAAACCTTAAAGAGATTACTTTTGAAAACATTTTTATGAAATATGGGTATTAATGATAAATATTTCCTAGTAAATACTTACATGAATAATCTCATATAATAATGAGATTGAGGAAATAACCCTTACCTTACACTTTCTTTTGGTCAAGGGTACGTTTAACCTCTTGTATAATGACCACAGTACGTTATTAAATTATAGCTAAACCACATTCATATTTATTATATCATACATGATCCACTTATGACTTTAAAATTCCCATTTAATAATGATTTCCATGTTAAATTAACATTTTGGGTAATAATCGCTTTTTTATTTTCCGTGTTTTAAATTGTATCATTTAGATCATGATTTAGATAATTCCAGAATATAAAAATTGATTTATATATCATATATTTTTAGAGTATAAATATTTATAATAGATAGATATATGAAATATAAGGCACCATTTATGGAGACGGTAGGTCGTACGTACGCAAAAACGTTGTTTCTGTTTTGATATCGTATTGAACAGAAATAAGTGAATAAGATATATGTAAGTACATAAATATATATATATATGTGTCCAGTAGAATTATTATGTCACATATTACATACTTATTCATAATATATTTTTTTATAATCATCGTTGAATGGTGAACATGGGATTAAATCTCATCGCGTCGTGGAGACGGTAATCCGTACGTACGCACCAGCGGCAATATCATTATATTGATGCTGAAATCATATGTAATAGGATGGTATATCTTATATACAGAATCATTAACATGTTATATTTATTTTTTTAATCAGTTATGTAACGCCCCGACCCTAGTTACCCAGAGTCGGTGCATTATTACATAACATTGGCATGATCACAAGAAAGATCAAATCTCGAAAGACCTATTGGTTTAGTAGCCTTGGAAACACTAGATACATCCATAAGTTTCACATTACATCATAAAAAAAACATCTTGTCTTCATATCCCCTCATACTATCCCTGCAGTTCATTCATAAATTACTTCTTCATAATCCTGGGAAAAATAAAACATTGAAAGGGGTGAGCTCAGATGCTTAGTAAGGATAACATTATAGCAGAATCTTTCATAAATAAGCATAAAAACTTAAGGAAATTTATAACAAAAACAAAAGCCTTTTAAACTTGAACTTCAGCATAAAATGGAAAAGGTAAAATTAAATAATGCCATTTACTTACTCACATGGACATTCTACTAGTCGAATGATCACATTCAATATCAATAACCACTTTCATAATGATGGAATGCATAATGCCAGACTATCATAACCACATAGCCAAGGCCTCGTGCCAAGACTACAAATAAGATTTTGCCAAGGACTTGTGCCATGACACTAGTTTGTCTCATGAGACCTACCGATGCATCGAGGAGCTATAGCGGGCTCCACCCGTCACTTATTAAGTCCAATGCATTCCTCATATGAACATGTTTAAACATAACATAAACATTCGTATTAAAAATAGCATACGAAATGTCAATACTTTTACCACAAACCATGAATGGTATAAAAACAGAACATCCACAGTCAAACATAACTCATTCGATACAATATGGAAGATTGTATTGTATCACATTAACCTCAATCAAGAATAATGAAGGATGTTGACATAGATGAAAATAATCATCAAAACTATTTGAGAGAAATATCCCCCTTTTCTTGAAAACATTTAAAAGTCACACTATTTGTAAAGAAGCCATTTAAAAGTAGATTTTTGAATCAAAGTGCCCCATACCACTTTGAAACTTTTTAAAAGGAGTTTTAATTTCTAAACTTTAATGTCCATATAAATAAATCCTTAAAACCATTTTTAAAACATGGACATTAATGAGAAAGGTTTAGATGAATAAGTCTTTAAAACATTTAAAAATGGTATTTTGGTTAGAGATTCTAAACAAAATAGACACTTGAATACAAATAATTGAGGTAATAAAAACATTGTAATATCATGAGAATAAAGGGATTCATGATATACTATGTGAAAGTACATTATATACACCACATAAAAGTTATTTGGTGTATATCATCAAAGAAGTCTCAATGGAATGTAAATTGAGATGAAATCTCTCATAAAGGTTGTATCCTTAGGTTAAGGATAAATCAACGACATAATTATGTGTGACAAATATAAATACACTAAATATGATTGGATATTCAGTGTAAAACAATCAAAGGACATTCACACATATTCTTGTAAAAACAACACCAACGAATTGGATGTTTAACTCAACAAATGGAGAATGAGTTAAAATTACTCTTATCAAATTCATATCAATGACTTGAGAATTATAAATGGAGTGATTATGTGTATCAAATGTATATCCATAGGAAGGGGAGTGGAAATTATGACATAATCAAATGAATAGTGATTCCACACATAATCTTTGAGTAATATAATCAATGAAATATGCGTAAAGCCAAATGAGTGGAAATTGAAATTTCAAATTCCCTTATCGATTACGCAACTTAAGAAACATACATCCATGAAAGAAGTATCATACCCAGATGATGTAAATACCCATAAATTAAAGTATATTACACAATGAATACAATCATGGGCAGTACACATACACCACATGTAATAATTAAGTGGTGAATAATGGAAATCTCACGAAATTAAAAGTGAGATAAGAAACCCCTTACCATGTTAATCAACTGAGTCTTATGGAAAAAAGTTAATAACCACCAAATTATTTATAGAATAACATGAATATAAAGAGAATCATGATAATATATATCAAATGGCATACACAATACACCACTTTCAATAATTTAGTGGCGAACAATGGAAATCTCACGGAATTGAAAGTGAGATAAGAAAATCCCTTAATTGTACTTTTTTCTTTGGTCGATGGTAGGTTTACCTCCTATATAATGGTGAAATAATTGTTATTGAATAATACAAGAATCATTTACTTTAATATGATATCATATATGATCTTTTAACATTGATTTGTTAATAATATCTTAGAATTATCATTATTTCGGGTGTTAACGGGTTCATTTTACTTTATATTCTTTGTTATGTGAGACATATTCGTTATTAATGGGATGTATATTATTCATATCCAGAATGATATCAAGTCCTTAGATACTATTTTTAAATCATCAAATGATAATTATACTTGAATGGATACGATGGAGAATGAATCTTATCGCGTTTGTGGAGACGGTAGTCCATACGTACGCACGAGCGACAATATCATTCTTTTGATATTAAAATAATATATAAATGGATGTTATATCATATATACAGAATAATTAACATGTTATATTTATTATTTACATGAGTTTCACATCATTATTATACCCATCCAAATAATAATATACTGAATAACAATTACACCACGACGTGGAGACGGTAAGCCGTACGTAAGCACGTATGGTGACATGTTATTCAAAGGGTGGATAGAATACTGAATATGGTTGTAACATATTTATAATAAAATCACAGTATATGTGAGATACTGGAGTTATTATTTTATAATGGTAAGAACAAAGAAAGAAGAAGTGGAAGAAGAAAGGAACTTGAAAAGGGGTGGTGAAAACATTACCTCTTCTTCGGGTTCTTCCTTTTGATTTGATCAAAAGGGCTCCTTAGGTTGGCTTTCTGATCAAAATAAGGCCTCTAGGTTGTAGTGAGGGAAGTTGGGAGAGTATTTGGGCAGGTTTTGGACGAGCCAAGTGGCTCGAGAGGTGTGAGGAATGAGTAGAAGTGGTCTCCTTTTATAAGGGAGAGGAGGGGCTCTTTAGGAAAGAGTGAAAGTATTACTTTATAATATAATTATATTCGGTTTATAATAGTCCAAAAATCATTGAGGTCGAAGATAAGATGACTAATTTTCTAAATAACATCAACCAATATGAATTGGACAGGTTTTAGATAATATTTTAATCATTATAATCTTATTTATTTAAATGATTTATTAATGAGGTAAACATTGCATCACTATTGTGTCATTAATAATTTAAATTATTTGATGTCTAAAAATTATAAATAAAATATAATTATGTAGTAAATCTTTTTATATTTCTAATGAATATTTATAATCGAAAATCCAACATGTATAACCCTATGTAAAAAGTTTTCTTCTAAAAGATGTAAGCTTATCCCATTTTTATTTTTATTTTAACTTTATTAATATAATGTGTCCCTACCACATACAAGTGGCTCCAAGGGGTCCGCAAATCGACCCAAAGATGACCATGGTCGTGTATGTGTCAAAAAATAAGGTTAGGACACGTTTTAGGGTAATTTTGTATTATTATAATATTATTTTTTAACCCTTATTTACCGGATTTACCCTTTAACCATGGTAAAAAAAATATTTACCGCAGTAATTATTCAAAATGTCTAAAAATAAAAGTTACCTATTTACACAATTTGGACATCCTGATTCCAAATATGGCATCCATTTTTCTAAATTCAAAACACAGAAGTGGCAGAAATTAATTTAAAATTAATTCCCGTTGTCAAAACAAAAAGCGTGTTTTTTAGAGATAATAACTATCAAAAGATTGTCACTTGTTTTTGTCTAGTTTAAATGTGAAATTATGTTCATTGACCCAAATTGTATTATATGGTAAAAATATATTCTAAATATACTTTAACACCACTCAAATTCATAATTTATAACTATTAATTATTTTGATTAAAAAAGTTGTTTTTAATTAAAATTTAGTAATTTTCACTATTCATCAAATTATGAAAGTTATCCGAAAAGTACCAAAATTTCACCCTATGCTAATTTCGATATTCCGAATCCAAAAATGAAGTCCATTTTAAGAGATAGAATTTATAAAATTTCAAAAAGTAGGTATTACTATTCATAACGGCTAGTTTGATTGGTTATGGTGTGTTAAAATCTCGAAGTTGCGTACAATGCACGCCATTGCATTATTCGAAAGGAAACATACCGAGGAAGCTTGGGGTGTTACATTCTCCCCCCCTTAAATAAAATGCGTCCTCACAATTTTTAAAATTTTTCTTGGGAATATAATGGAATGTCCTATATCGGAAAAAGAGTCAATAAAACTATCACTTTAAAAGAAAGAAAGAGATGTATAAGGGTCATCCAAGATAACCCATACTCGGATTCCATGTAGGAAAACACGGATATGGATGATAAACTAAGTGTAAAGTTTTTATGGAGAGGGATAGAAATCATGATCAGGAGAAAGTTGACAATAAGAAAACCACAAACTTGTGTTGGGAAAAACGACCATTAGTCTCCTAGTAGGAAAGTAAACAGACAACATTTTTTTTAAGTTACATTACATAAGGACGAGGAATTCATTTATGATATTGACTAAGAACATTAAGAGATATACTTACATTTGAAGTAGAGTTTCATTCTTTAATAAATTTCCACCACTAACTCAATTTGTTTTTAAACGACGAGTATTCAAGAAGACTTGGTCACACTAGAAGAGCTAGAATAAACATCTATAGAATCACATGATCCATGCAGGATAAACTATATATTTACATTGTCTTTGAAGATTAATCAAAACCAAAATGGTTAGTGAATGATCTAATGACCCCCAAAATGATATTCCATGAGATAAATATGCACTAATCTTAATTTCTAAAATTAAACCAACAATACCCCAAAGTTAAATAGATACCATTCAATAACCAATTGTCCTTAAAATCCTTTAATATAATCCAAACTATTATTGAAACCCAAAACATAGAAGAATTTGATTAGGTAGTCTCCCATGTTACATTGTATCTCCAAATGAAATCAAATACTCTTAAAGTCACATACTTAAATGTAATTAACATCATCACATATTCTCTGTTATAGGTTAATCATTTCCATAAATAACCCAAATCACTATAAATCAATAATAAAAATGTAGATAAAAATCCACCATTACTCTACAAATGAAACCTCATTGTATTCTATTTTCCTTGGGCATATAGTGTTCCTAACAAAACAAAAATCTTCCAAAATAACATTTATCACTTAATCACCAAATCATTTTCCTATACCAAGGGTATTCATTTGATAATACATAATAACCCAAATCAACTTATTATTGATCAATAAAATCATTTGACTAAAAAAAAGTCACACTTACCAGGGACTTCACGTAGTCCAGTGGTAGGCGATAAATCCCAATCGCACTTTGGTTGTGGGTTCGATTCCCACAGCTTTGTCCGACGCGACGGGTTGTCACACGGTCTACGTGTTGTCCTTTTTCAAAAACTATATTTTATAATATTACCAAAATGAGTTAAATTCCTCAAAATACCATAACATAATTTAACCAAAAATCTTATCTCATACCTTGCATTTTCATCCCAAATTATAATAACTTATAATTTCCTCAAACCCAATGATCATGTAAGAACAAATGGTTATTTATAACTATATCTGCAACAGAAAAGATAATTCTTCCTCAAATATCATTTTCACATGATAAATTGCAGGTTTACACATACAAGAGAAAATTATTCCAAAGTAATCCCATCAATAAAGAGCACTAACAGTTTTAAACATTTCACCATCCATTTATTTCCACATAGGTTCTTCATCATATGTTCCTCGGGTTCCCACATTGCCTCTTCCATCTTATGATTTCTCCATAGATCTTTTACCAGACGAGTCATCCGGTTTCGCAACACTTGATCTTTGGTATGAATAATTCTGATAGGCTCTCCACAATAAAATAGATCGGGTTCCAGTTATAATTCTTCATAGGTGAGTCCATGCGTTGGGTCACGCATGTATTTTGTCCCTAGAGATATGTGGATCACAACATGAACTATGGAGAGACTAGGTGGGTTTGCATTTTGGTAGAATGCGTTCATGTGTCACAATGGCACCTCAGGAATTTTTCAAAATCATCTACTTCCTTTACCCAAAAACTCCTCATCCATTTTGGATTATATCGATGGAAGCATCGATGCATCATAAAAAAATAGGCATTTCTTATATATAATTTTGAGACATCGTCTTTAACATGTTTTTTTAGAAAAATTCTCACTGATTCATCTTCAAATATTTCAAAATAAGGTTTTGGTAAATCAGTTTTCGTATATCCCAAAAGACATAAATATATAATTTGATACATATAGGCTGCTCGAAGGTCTCCCTCTTCTGCAGCATCTAGAAAATCATTTAGTGCATCGTAATTTTGAGATAAAGTGAATAATTTGAAAAGACCCTGATGGTACTTCCCACGCTTAACGTGGTAAGAAAGTTGAGAGCGCAACATTATCCCATAGTCAGTACTTGATCCTTGAAAGAATCGTGTGATTCTAGAGGTATTGGATATCTCATAAAGTTGTTTGCATGTAACTTGGACATTTGAAAAAGTTTCAACATCGTCTGCGCATGACTTCTGGATAATAATTGCAAGTAGTTCTTCAGGAAGAGAGAGAAGAGTTGTTCGTGATCTTGCTCCCTCCATGTTTCAACTAACAAAAGAAAATACAATTAGGGTTTTTGAATACTTATCTAATAAGAATGTAAAAAAAATAGATATAATAGGATAATCTTGTAATTGAACAATATATCCTAACTTGGGGTACCCTATGTTTAAATCTAGGTTATCCACTATCTATTTGCTGACATATATTCTTAGGGGCATTTTTTTTGTATTCCCTTAATAATGGTTTATACTAATCTTGTGAATTTACCAAAGCATATCCCCCAGGAGTGTCATAACCAAGAGTGCAGCAAGGCCCATTGTCGTGCACCAGTTCCCGTTCGAGTCTAGCTCAAAGCGGTGTTTTCGGGTTTTACCCCTAGGTACATCTGTGCCAGAGCCACCTCTAACTGCTCGTATCTAGACAGGGATGTATTGCTCGGAAAACTCACAAAATCTTCTATAATACCAAAATTCTAGGAAGTTCTTCTATAATAATCCTCAAATTTCATCTTAGGTCTACGTGATGTAATCAGAGTTTATCTAAATCTAGCTTCCAAGGTTTTTACTAAACTTCCTCTGATACCAACTGTAACGCCCCGACCCTAGTTACCCAGAGTCGGTGCATTATTACATAACATTGGCATGATCACAAGAAAGATCAAATCTCGAAAGGCCGATTGGTTTAGTAGCCTTGGAAACACTAGATACATCCATAAGTTTTACATTACATCATATAAAAAACATCTTGTCTTCATTTCCCCTCATACTATCCCTGCAGGTCATTCATAAATTACTTCTTCATAATCCTGGGAAAAATAAAACATTGAAAGGGGTGAGCTCAGATGCTCAGTAAGGATAACATTATAGCAGAAGCTTTCATAAATAAGCATAAACACCTAAGGCAATTTATAACTAAAACAAAAGCCTTTTAAACTTGAACTTCAGCATAAAATGGAAAAGGTAAAATGAAATAATGCCATTTACTTACTCACATGGATATTCTACTAGTCGAATGATCACATGCAATATCAATAACCACTTTCATAATGATGGAATGCATAATGCCAGACTATCATAACCACATAGCCAAGGCCTCGTGCCAAGACTACAAATAAGATTTTGCCAAGGCCTTGTGCCAGGACACTAGTTTGTCTCATGAGACCTACCGATGCATCGAGGAGCTATAGCAGGCTCCACCCGTCACTTATTAAGTCCAATGCATTCCTCATATGAAAATGTTTAAACATAACATAAACATTCATATTAAAAATAGCATACGAAATGTCAATACTTTTACCACAAACCATGAATGGTATAAAAACAGCACATCCACAGTCAAACATAACTCATTCGATACAATATAGAAGATTGTATTGTATCACATTAACCTCAATCATGAATAATGAAGGATGTTGACATAGATGAAAATAATCATCAAAACTATTTGAGAGAAATATCCCCCTTTTCTTGAAAACATTTAAAAGTCACACTATTTGTAACGAAGCCATTTAAAAGTAGATTTTTGAATCAAAGTGTCCCATACCACTTTGAAACTTTTTAAAAGGATTTTTAATTTCTAAACTTTAATGTCCATATAAATAAATCCTTAAAACCATTTTTAAAACATGGACATTAATGAGAAAGGTTTAGATGAATAAGTCTTTAAAACATTTAAAAATGGTATTTTGGTTAGAGATTCTAACCAAAATAGACACTTGAATACAAATAATTGAGGTAATCAAAACTTTGTAATATCATGAGAATAAAGGGATTCATGATATACTATGTCAAAGTACATTATATACACCACATAAAAGTGATTTGGTGTATATCATCAAAGAAGTCTCAATGGAATGTAAATTGAGATGAAATCTCTCATAAAGGTTGTATCCTTAGGTTAAGGATAAATCAACGACATAATTATGTGTGACAAATATAAATACACTAAATATGATTGGATATTCAGTGTAAAACAATCAAAGGACATTCACATATATTCTTGTAAAAACAACACCAACGTATTGGATGTTTAACTCAACAATTGGAGAATGAGTTAAAATTACTCTTATCAAATTCTTATCAATGACTTGAGAATTATCAATGGAGTGATTATGTGTATCAAACGTATATCCACAGGAAGGGGAGTGGAAATTATGACATAATCAAATGAATAGTGATTCCACACATAATCTTGGAGTAATATAATCAATGAAATATGCGTAAAGCCAAATGAGTGGAAATTGAAATTTCAAATTCCCTTATCGATTAGGCAACTTACGAAACATACACCCATGAAAGTAGTATCATACCCAGATGATGTAAATACCCATAAATTAAAGTATATTACACAATTAATACAATCATGGGCAGTACACATACACCACATGCAATAATTAAGTGGTGAATAATGGAAATCTCACGAAATTAAAAGTGAGATAAGAAACCCCTTACCACGTTAATCAACTGAGTCGTATGGACAAAAGTTAATAACCACCAAATTATTTACAGAATAACATGAATATAAAGAGAATCATGATAATATATATCAAATGGCAGTACACAATACACCACTTTCAATAATTTAGTGGCGAACAATGGAAATCTCACGGAATTGAAAGTGAGATAAGAAAATCCCTTACTTGTACTTTTTCCTTGGTCGATGGTAGGTTTACCTCCTGTATAATGGTGAAATAATTGTTATTGAATAATACAAGAATAATTTACTTTAATATGATATCATATATGATCTTTTAACATTGATTTGTTAATAATATCTTAGAATTATCGTTATTTCGGGTGTTAACGGGTTCATTTTACTTTATATTCTTTGTTATGTGAGCCATATTCGTTATTAATGGGATGTATATTATTCATATCCAGAATGATATCAAGTCCTTAGATACTATTTTTAAATCATCAAATGATAATTATACTTGAATGGATACGATGGAGAATGAATCTTATCGCGTTTGTGGAGACGGTAGTCCGTACGTACGCACGAGCGACAATATCATTTTTTTGATATTAAAATAATATATAAATGGATGTTATATCATATATACAGAATAATTAACATGTTATATTTATTATTTACATGAGTTGCACATCATTATTATACCCATCCAAATAATAATATATTGAATAACAATTACACCACGACGTGGAGACGGTAAGCCGTACGTACGCACGTATGGTGACATGTTATTCAAAGGGTGGATAGAATACTGAATATGGTTGTACCATATTTATAATAACATCACAGTATATGTGAGATACTGGAGTTATTATTTTATAATGGTAAGAACAAATAAAGAAGAAGTGGAATAAGAAATGAACTTGAAAAGGGGTGGTGAAAACATTACCTCTTCTTCGGGTTCTTCCTTTTGATTTGATCAAAAGGGCTCCTTAAGATGGCTTTCTGATCAAACTAAGGCCCCTAGGTTTTAGTGAGGGAAGTTGGGAGAGTATTTGGGCTGGGTTTGGACGAGCCAAGTGGCTTGAGAGGTGTGAGGAATGAGTAGAAGTGGTCTCCTTTTATAAGGGAGAGGAGGGGCTCTTTAGGAAAGAGTGAAAGTATTACTTTATAATATAAATATATTCGGTTTATAATGGTCCAAAAATCATTGAGGTCAAAGATAAGATGACTCGTTTTCTAAATAACATCAACCAATAAGAATTGGACAGGTTTTAGATAATATTTTAATCATTATAATATTATTTATTTAAATGATTTATTAATGATGTAAACATTTCATCATTATTGTGTCATTAATAATTTAAATTATTTGATGTCTAAAAATTATAAATAAAATATCATTATGTAGGAAATCGTTTTAGATTTCTAATGAATTTTTATAATCGAAACTCCAACATGTATAACCCTATGTAAAAATTGTTCTTCTAAAAGATGTATGCTTATGCCATTTTTATTTTTATTTTAACTTTATTAATATAATGTGTCCCTACCACATACAAGTGGCTACAAGGGGTCCCCAAATCGACCCAAGGATGCCCATGGTCGGGTATGGGTCCACCAATAAGGTTAGGACACGTTTTAGGGTAATTTTGTATTATTATAATATTATTTTTTAACCCTTATTTACCGGATTTACCCTTTAACCATGGTAAATAAAATATTTACCGCAGTAATTATTCAAAATGTCTAAAAATAAAAGTTACCTATTTACACAATTTGGACATCCTGATTCCAAATATGGAATCCATTTTTCTAAATTCAAAACACAGAAGTGGCAGAAATTAATTTAAAATTAATTCCCGTTGTCAAAACAAAAAGCGTGTTTTTTAGAGATAATAACTATCAAAAGATTTTCACTTGTTTTTGTCTAGTTTAAATGTGAAATTATGTTCATTGACACACATTGTATTATATGGTAAAAATATATTCTAAATATACTTTAAAACCACTCAAATTCATAATTTATCACTATTAATTATTTTGATTAAAAAAGTAGTTTTTAATTAAAATTTAGTAATTTTCACTATTCATCAAAATATGAAAGTTATCCGAAAAGTACCAAAATTTCACCCTAGGCTAATTTTGATATTCCGAATCCAAAAATGAAGTCCATTTTGAGAGATAGAATTTATAAAATATCAAAAAGTAGGTATTACTATTCATAACGGCTAGTTTGATTGGTTATGGTGTGTTAAAATCTCGAAGTTGCGTACAATGCACGCCATTGCATTATTCGAAAGGAAACATACCGAGGAAGCTTGGGGTGTTACAAGTTATACTAATTATTATACCCATACAATTAATTAAGTGTTTGAATAACAAACTAAACCACGACGTGGAGACGGTAAGCCGTACATACGCACGTATTGTTAATTTTTCATTTATAGAATGGATCGAATAACGAATATGGTTGTACCATATTTATAATAACATCACAGTATGTAGGAGTTACTGGAGTTATAATTTTGGTATGCAAACAAAAAAGAAAGAGGATTTGGAAGATGAAAGGAACATGAAAGAAGTGATGGAATATTTACTTCTTCTTCGGGTTCTTCCATTTTATTTCATCATAAAGGCTCCATAGGCTGTCTTTATGACCAAAGTAAGGCCTCCAGGATGAAGGGAGGAATTTTATGAGGATATATGGGAAGGTTTTGGCCGAGATAAAAGGCTTTGGGGTGTTAAATTTAGAGAAGGGGAAGTACCCTTTTATAAGAGAGGTGAGGGTCACTTTTGGAGAAGTTTGAAATATTATTTTAAAATAAAATAATTTTCGGTTCATAATGGCTCAAAAATGAATTATTTATAGGATAAGGTTTGTATGGATCGAAAAACTCTCAACCAATAGGTATTAGATAGGTTTAGGTCATCTTAATAACCTTATCTTTTAGATTCGACTCTTAGTTGAAAAGTTTTACATTTACCATTTCTCTTTGTATTTTTATATTATATAGTAAATAAGCATACTATAAAAAGCCAAGAGAATACCATGTGGTTAATTATTAATATACATAACTTTCTATAAGTCCTTTTTCCGAGACATATATTTTTAGGAATTTCATATCAATTAATAATAAAGTATTTTTTTTTAAAAACACAACTATGTCAATTTTGACACTATTTAGTATTTGATTTTTTTGAAAGTCATAAAAACATTATAAATTAGAATAAAATTTATTCAAAAAACCCTAACATGTAATATTTAACTATAAAATTAGTTTAATTCATCAGAAGTCTCAATTTACATTCATTTGGATGTTTATAATATCAATTATTTTAATATTTCATTAATAAGGAAATTACTGCATCATCATTCTATCAAATATAAATTAAATTATTTAATATCTTAAAATTATAAAAATAATACCATTATGTAGGAAATATTTTTATCTTCCTAATGAATATTTATAGTCTAATTTATATTGTGTGTAACCCTATATTAAAAATTGTTTAGTTAGTAAACATTGAATTTAACTCTTTTAACTTATCTTTAAATAAAATAATAATAAATGTCCTAATCTAATTCAGAGTGGACCAGAGAGGATAATATTTTATTCATAAAGTTGTTTGTGGTCGAATTATGATTATCCAATAGAATTAGGACATGTGTTATGGTAATTATGTTATCATTTTTACGCTTAATTACCCTATTTACATTTAACCATGATAAGTAAAAGTCAAAAGTTACTATTCACCAAAATTATTTTCATCTTACTGAACTACATTTTACTTTCTAATATTAACCGTGTCTATCTGATTTTTTAAATTCAACACAAAAAAGCAGTAAAATTATGTTTTATGCAAATTTTAAAATGCTTCTAGGAGGTGGGTAAAAGTGGTTAAAAAGTTAAATAAAATTTAATACAGTTAGTTTTATTATAAAATGAAACCAATTAATTACATTGAATTCATATAGGTATTATATATTTATTTTTACTTAAAAATAAATTAAATGAAATAAATAATTATTTAAATAAAAAGTTGTTTTTAAATAATAACGCAATGTTTTTCACTATTCATCAATAATTGAATGTTTTCAGAAAAAAATACAAAATACCCGCAAATCTAATTTTGATATTCAGAATTAAAAAATGAAGGCTATTTTACCAAATTCAAAACAAATAAGTATCATTTATTAAATTAAAATTAATACTCATTGTCACACAAAAAGTGGGCTTCTAAAAAGTACAAACTATCAGAAGATTGACATGTGTTTATGTCAAATTTAAATGTAAAATTACATATAATGACCTACATTGTATTAATTAATAAAAATATAATATAATTATATTTCAAAACCTTTCAAATGAATAATTTAGTACTATAAATTAATTCGATTAAAAAAGATGTTTTCTATTAAAACTTATTATTTTTTACTATTTGTCAAAATATGAAAGTTATCAAAAAAGAAAAAAGAAATTATCCAAACTAAAAATTTATGTCCCACTTCTAAAGAAGAATTTAATTTCATTAAATTTAATATATAAAATTTTCAAATATTGGTTTTAAAAAGGGTTCTCCATTAAAAGGCGGTGAAGTTCCATTTTTTGAAAAATACTACTTTTATCTGCAAAAATGAATTTGTTCTTTTATTATGTCTAAGGAACACATAATATGGATGTTAAAATTATATAGAGTATATACGATTCAAAATTCATTTAATACTATTCATAACAACTTTTTGAACGACTAGTTTGGTTAGTTGTGATGCACTCGAACTCGGTGTTGTGTGTAGCGTAAGCTATTTAATTTTTTTAATGGGATAACCTACTATGAAATCTCACGGTGTTATAGTATGGGAACTATGAGTTTCTAGTGATTTCATTCATACTTAGTAATGCACCTAAAATCATCCTATATTTTATGAATTTATTATTTACACACTACATTGAATATTTTCTGTAGTGTTTATCGATGATGTTATCATCTACTGAATGTTCATGGAGGAACATAAAGAATATCTACAAAATTTTATGGAGACATTATATAAGGATAAATTATATTCCAAATTTCACTAGTGCGACTTTTGGATGCAGTAAGCCACATTTTTTAGGATATATGAACAGAAGTGATGGAATTTTTGTGGACCCTTAAAAAATAATTAGTTGAGGAATGACCCTTACCCCCTAGTGTAATGAAAATATAGAGTTTTCTTAGCTTTGAAGGGTAATACCTACATTTTTCAAGAAATATTTCATGATTTTATAACCAACTAACTATGTTAACATGGAATGTGGTAAAGTATGTATGAATGGAATAATGTGAGGAAATCTGTAAGGATCTCAAGAAGAGTGTAATCAATGCACCTGCACTCACACCACTAAAAAGTGGAGATGGTTTTTTGATATATATTGGTTTCATAAAATACTATCTTGTGTTTTGTATTCATACATAATTATAAAGTAATTGGCTATTCCTGACATCAGTTTAACATCCATGATAAGAACTACCCAACACATGATCTGTAGAAATAAACTGTGATTTTTTCATTGAAAATCAGGTGCCACTACCTCTATGGAGAGAAGTGTTACATATTTACTTATCACATAAGTATAATGTATATATTAATATATAAGGATATTAATATGATTTAAATTATTTTCTCATTGCTAATAATGGACTATGATTTCATAATTCTTTAACTTTTGATAAAGGTAGACAAGGCAGATGAAGCTCATAGTAGAAGAGAAACACTACCTCATCCACAATACGAATTGAGAATGACCCAATATAGATGTATACAAAAAGGATGTATTTGGAAATACTAATGGATGGAAATAAATCATGCCTTTCCCCTATGATTTCCTAACTATATATCTATTAGAAGATCAAATATAAACAAAGGGATGATCTGATGCTTCAACTGAATGTGAAATCGGCAAAGTCTAAAAAGATAAAAGAGTTTTATATTGATGATGATGGTGTGAAATGGTTCGAAACAAGGATTTGTGTGTCGTAATCACATGATATACAGAAGGATATATTGGGTTATGCACATTGGTAATCTTTCACTTTCCTTCCTCGAAATAAAAATATGTACAATTATCTTCAAGACACTTTTGGTGGGATAACATGATGAAAGAGATTTCAGAGTATATCTCAAGGTTATTGTCATGTCATCTAGTAAATGAATAACAACATAATTTCAAAGGGGGGATGAATCAATTTCCAATAAACATGTCGAAGGGGGAGAAGTTTACAATGGATTTTTTCACTAATCTCTTAATGACATCCAATGGAAATAAAGAAATGGGTTGTGGTGGATCAACTTACCAAGACATACCACTATATGTATATTTGGAAAGGTTTCTGGCTTGAACAATAGGTAATGATATATGTGAATGAAGTGGTGAGGATGACTGGGGTACCACTTTAGTTCTTATCTGATCATTATTCATGGTTCACATATAGATTTCAAAGGAGTATTCCAAATGCTTTGAGTAGTGAATTGAATTTAATCATGGTATATCTCCCCTAAACTAATGGCCTATCTAAAAGGTCTATTCAGACACTCTAGTAAATACTACGATATTTATCTATAGAGTCTAATGGTGGATGGGATTAGCATCTCACATTGGTTGAGTTATCATAAAACAATATCCTCCACTTATGTATTTATATGGATCCATATAAAGCATTATATGGGAATATATGTGGAACTCCAACCATTTGGTATCATGTTGGTGATCAAAAGACACTGAAACCGAATCATGGGAAAGAGATGACAGAGAACGTTTATGGAATCCAACAACACATAAAATATGATAAGTTCCATCAAAAGAGTTATGTTGAAAACTATCAAAGGGGTATATAGTTTGATGTAAGATACAAAATCATCCTTCTGATATCCCCATCGAATAGTGTCATGTGGTTTAGAAATAAGGGTAAGCTTACCCAACAATAGATTAGCCCCTTTGGGATCTTCGATCACAAAGTAGAAGTAGAATCTACTCTTACACATAATCCATATATAGCTCAAGACCATGAAATGATCCTTGTATCACTCATGAGGAAGTAAATACCTGACCCCTTACATGTACATAATCAGGAGGTGGAACAACTGGAGAACGATATATTGTAAGAGGAGAAAATAATAAAGATAATGGACCATAGAGACAATGTCCTACACAATATAAAAACTCACATTAGAAAAGTGTATTGGAGATATTATATGTATAAAGTGGTGACATGGTAACCATATGAATGAATGAAAGATAATAAACCTCATCTATCTTCTCCATAGGTTTTAAAATGAAATTTTAAAGGTGAAATTTACAAAGGGGAGAAGAATATAGGGACCTAATATTTTTTCAATGGAATTTCTACACTCCTTGTAATTATGTTATACAGTGTAAGACACAGAAATAGAGTAAATAGCCCAATGAACATATTATTCTCATATGTGGAGAATGAAATAAGTTGTATTTATATAAATTAAGGAACATAAACAGATGGAATAGTAACCTAAACATTGGAAGAGTAATATGAACATTAGAAATAGTAATCTGACCAATAAAATAGTAACCTCACATATGAATGTAAACAAAAAATATTGCAATATTATAAAAGAAAATAGTATATAATTATATTACAGTATATGTAAATATTTGTTTAGAAAAAACAAATTAAGTGTTGATGCTTTTTTAAAATGTAAATGTTTATTTAAACTTTTATAATTGAAATAATGATTTAAAATAAATATTATTTTCATTAAATAAAAACATAAATTAAAATAATGTTTCGTTATAATTATAAATTTATTTTATGAGACCTTAATCTATTTTTCAAAGCATCATAAAATCAGTCAATATATTAATATCACCGTTTTTTAATAAATGATGATTTTCTTTAAAAATTAGAATTATAATATTTGTAAAATTATTTTAATAAAAAAGTCCATTTTTTATTTCTATATGTCAAAAAAGTGTTAGGGTGTATTTTTGAGATTTTTCTAAAATAGTTGAATTTTTGTAAATAGTGAAATACAATAATTTACTATATTTAATAAATACCTGAATTATTGAGTGATGGATAATTTATGGATGAGATAAGAACCCATCCGCTCAAAATATCCTGAAAATTTAACTTTATTTATTGACAATAATCAACACTATATATAGTTATGATCCAAAATAATAAACAAATGTATAAAATAATCAAAAAATATCCTCTTCTCCCTCTTAAGTACTACCCCTCTCCACATTTTCTCCTCAAACCTTCCATGCCTTGTAGATTGTATAAAATCCACCCAATCCCCATACCATTACTCTTCCCCGTGTCTTGAATCTTTTATTTCCAACAAAATTCCAAACCCAACTACCTTAAGGAGGTTCTCAATGATACTACATTCAAGAGGCAAAACACGCAATCATTCTCTATCAATTTAGTTTATTTTATTATCCACTCTTAAACTCCCCTATTCTAAAGTGGCATGACAACACCATTATCATATATATTATGAAATTTTATTGTGTTAATTAAATATACATCATAAAATTCATTCTCCACTACTTTAAAAAAAATGAAAATATCATCTGTGACATTTCGACTCACCGCCTTCATGGACAACAAGTTTTCATTTTCGTTTAACACCATCAATGTAGAGACCCGAATCTTGACGTACATGGACATTACATTACTTTTGCGGAATACTTAATACAAAAAAAACAGACACACAAGTATCATGATAGTTTAGTGTCTTTAGAAACTCGGAATATAAACTTCTAATCATGTGGAAATATCTTCAACAACTCCCATTACGATCTCACCCTTTTTGTTTCCTTACCTAAAAACATTCTTTACTTCCTGGGGAAAATAAAACATAAAAAGGGTGAGCTCAAATGCTCAGTAAGGGAAAACATAGATTACATAAAACAATCCATAAACATTTGGAAGCAAAAACTTGAACATGAAATTTAAACATCAAAATCTTGAGAAAAGACATAAATCATGGAAGTACGTAAGGAATATATCATAATAGAACATCAACCATCATAAAATGGGAATAAAACATGTAATTGTGGCAACCATTCATCACATTTCATGATTTCCATAGTAGCCAAGGCATTGTAGCCAAGACCATCTTAGTGGACCAAGTCCCTTTCTGAATCGAGTTCGCTCCTCGTTTCAGTCCTCTAACACTGAACCGGATTAACATACCGTTCCAACCATGTCTATCTCAAGAGATATAAATCTTTAACCAATTAATTGGAGGGAGATATAGGTCCCACCCATATCATAATGAAATCATTCTTACTTGTGCCACAAAATTAACATACATCATTCATAATAACCCAACGAATAAAATGGGTTCCATAAACATCATCCCATCATCAAATAATCCATATAAAAGAAATGGATATCATTTCATCATAAGAAAATTGAAACCATGTAAATAATAGATAAATTATACTTATAACATACACATATGAAATAATGTCATCTTAGATGGAAAATTGTTTTGATAAAACACTTGAAATGAATTCTTGAAGAAAATATCCTTTCTTCTTCAAAATCATTTTCTTTTCAAAAAATGTCATTCAATTTTAAAAGAAAATAATTTTGTTGAAAATATTCAAGAAATATTTTGGAGGAATCTTCATAAAAATAAGGCTTTATAAAACCTTAAAAATCCTTTCAGGCCGTATACGTTAAAAAAACATTTTCTCGTACTTTTGTCGGAAAAGTCAAAAAGTACCTTGTAGGGTAAATAAAACAAATATTCCTTCCATACCATGGGGTAAAATTAAAAATGGGTAAAAAGGACTTTAAACATACATGAATACACTTTTATAAAACATGTACATGGATGATAGCAATAACCCCAGTAAATACTTATGAATAAGCAATCTCGGATAAAAATGAGATTTGCAAAATTATCCCTTCCCTTATGTCCGATATGCTTCGTATGTATCCGAAACTCATGTATAATGATTTAAATAATGTAATTTACTTATTAAAGAATCATATTCATTGTTATGATATCATATATGGTTCACTTATGACTTTATATTACCCGTTCTTTTGCAAATTCCATGTTAAAGAGCGCTTTGGGTAAAATCGTTTCATTTATCGTATGTGTTTCGACTCATCGTTCTTGATATTATTACTTATATCTTGATTTAAATAATTCCAGAATGTAAAATATGATTTATATATAATATATATTCATTATATACATATAAATTATAGATCGATAAAAGGAATGAAATACACCATTCATGGAGACGGTAGGCTATACGTACGCATGAACGCTGTTTTCACTTCCTTATTGAATTGAATGGAATTGATTATATGACATACATATATAATTATATACATAAATCCAGTAGAATTATTATGTCATATATTTCATTATTATTCATTATATGTACTTTATAATCATTTTTGAATGGTTAATCATGGAAAATGAATCTCATCGCGTTCATGGAGACGGTAGTCCGTACGTTCGCACGAGCAATGATATCATTCCCATGATTGTGGAATTGTATTGGGGTGTATGTATAATGTTTCAGAATAAATATCACTTTACAATAATAATATATAGTTATTTATTTACACCATCATACCCATCCATGTAAGGTGGTCGTGGAAAAACAGATTACACCACGGCGTGGAGACAGTATTCTGTACGTACGCACGCGTGGTGATCTCATTTTCCGTAGGATGGATAGATGGTGAAATAGGGTTGTTTCATAATTATAATAACATATCAGTATATGAGTGATACTGATGTCATTACTTCATAATGAAACAACTAAAGAAGAAGAAGTGGAAGAAGAAATAAAGTTGAAAGAATCGGTAATGGACATTACCTCTTCTTTGAAGTGCCTTTTTGAAACCTCATCTTAGGGCACTAATATTGGTCTTTGAAGTATACCAGAACCTCTAGGATGTTTCTAGGGAAGTGGAAAAGATAAATTTGCAGGGTTTGGCCGATATTTAAGGCTCAAAGTTGTGTGAGGAAGAGAGGGAGGAGGTGCCCTTTTATAAGGGAGGAGAGGGGCACCTTTGGAAAAACAAAAAATATTATTTTATTATAAAGTCATATTTGGTTTTAAATAGCTCAAAATTGATTTATTATAAATCTAAGGTTGGGATGGGTAGAAATACTTTCATCTAATAGAATTTAGACAAGTTTAGGATCCTATTTTAACCTTATCATTTAGAATTAACTTTAAGTTAGATAATTTTACTTTTACTGTGTCTTTTTGTTTTCTTACACTATAAGGTTACTAAACTTACTATAACAAGCCAGAAGAAACCCAAGTTGTTTATTATTAACATATATAACCTTATCTAAGTCATTGGGCCGATACATATATTTTTAGGAATATAATAACAATTAATAATAATATAGTTGTTTTAAAAACTATTTTATGTTAATTTTGACACTATTTGGTAATTGATTTTTGTGAAAATCATAAAAGAATTATTAGTTATAAAACAGTTAATTAAATAAATACTAACATGTCATATTAACATAGAAAATTTTTGTAATTAAGAAAAAGTCTCAAATTACATTTATTTGGGTATTTATAACATCAATTATGTCAATATTTCGTTAATAAGATAATTACTACATCATCATTGTGCCATATATAAATTAAATTATTTAAAGTTTAAAAATTACAAATAAAATATCATTATGTAGGAAATATTTTTATCTTTCTAATAAATATTTATAGTCTAATTTATCTTATTTATAACCCTATATTAAAAATGATTTACTTATTAAACTTTGATTTTAACTATTTTAACCCTTCTTTAAATAAATTAATAATAAATGTCCTAATTTAATCCAAGTGGGACTAAATGGTCATATTTTATTCCTAAGTTTGTTTTTGGTTGCATTACACTTATCCAATAGAATTAGGACATGTGTTATGGTAATAATAAAATCATTTTTACCCTTAATTACCCTATTTGCTTTTAACCGTGGTAAATAAAAGTAAAAAGTAAGTATTCACCAAAAATTATTTTCATCTCATTGAACCACATTTTACTTACTGAAATCAACTGTGTCTCTCATATTTTTGAAATTCCATTCACAAAAGCGGTAAAATTACATTTTATGTAAATTTTCAAATTCTCCTATGAGGTGGGTAAAAGACGGTCAAAAGTTCAATAAAATATTTATATATCTAAAATTATTAAAAAATGACTCCAATGAATTACATTTAACTTATATAGGTATTATGTATCAATTTTGACCTAAAATAAATTTAAATAAAATAAATAATTATTTAAATAAAAAGTTGGGTTTTAAATAGTAACTACGTGTTTTCACAATTCATCAAAAATTGATTGTTTTCAGAAAAATACCAAAATTTCACCCTAGGATAATTTCGATATTCCAAATCCAAAAATTAAGTCCATTTTCAAAAATAAAATTTATAAAATTTCAAAAAGTCGGTATTACTATTCATAACGGCTAGTTTTAATAATATTTTAATAGCATATCGTTGTTTAGCGAAACTCGGTATTGCGTACAACACACACTATCGGGGAAGGTCGCGCTTGCGTGTAATGCAGGCCAAGTAAGGGATGCGTGTTGTGCAAGCTCCTTTTTGTGTAGCATACAACACAAGACATTAATGAAATTTAAAAGAATATTTTTCATAAAATCTTGGGGTGTTACATTCTACCCCCCTTAAAATGAATTTCGCCCTCAAAATTCGTCGGGGTTATAAATGGTTTACTACTCGAAAGTTTATTTAATAGAAAACCACATCGTAAAAAGGAATACCAAAACTTGACTTTAAAAACTAACGTATGAGACGTAACGGTTACCCAAATTAACCAATCACTGGGTTTCAACATAGGAGAACATATGTGAAAATATGGATATGGAAGAGAAATCTAACCGTCATGTTCTGATGGAGAGTGGTAGAGAACATGGCTATGAAAAATCCAACAATCACAAAGCTATGAATTTGTGATGATCTTGGGTACCATCTGATTCATCAGATATAAGGGAACTAGGACAACATTTTTGGTTTTCAAGATCATTTCCCTAAAGTTGAAGAATTTGAATTAGAATAAATACTTAATTTATTTTGGTACAATCTCACTATTGTTCGTGCTTTGAACAATTTCCACTTCATCTCTTAAAGAAATGAAGTTGAATTTGTTATTCGTGAAGTGTTAACAGATCATGTGATAGAATGATGGGTCATTCCATCTTTTTCAAATAAAAGGTTAGCAAAAGTTATCAAATATACATAAGTCCATCTATGATGAGGTTAATCGTATACGATTCCAAAAATGAACTTATAATTCATATATCATACTTATTAACAAAATAAAACTAGTTTCTAATAACCAGGGACTTCTTGTAGCCCAGTGGTAGGTGATAAAGGCCAGTCGCACTTCAGTTGTGGGTTCGATTCTCATAGCCTTGTCCGACGCGATGGGCTGTCTCCCATCCTGCAGGTTTTCCTTTTTCTAAAACTATATTACTATAACATCCCATCAATATTATCGAAAAAATTTCTATCCTTAAACAATACTAACTTATGTCCAACATAATCCATTCAATCTTTAGGCTTATCTAAAATACTTTGGTCCAAGCTCATAGTATAAAAAAATGATTACTTGAAATGTCACATAACAATCACGTGAATTACATCATTTATCCCCCATATATCATAAGATATATCTTGTTGGTAAAATTACAAACATGTGAATACCTTAGTCATGTATTCTCTTGAAGAATTAATACCCATTGAACCTTAGTGAAAACATGAATGCAGTTAAAAGTTAACACTTTCCACATATCAAAATCCTCAAAATTCTTTATACTCAAACCCTAATATCACATTGTCCTTATATCAATCATGGGATCATGAATACAATCAAACATCTCATTATCTTCTAATCCCTTCATTATGCGCATATCATCTTCTTACCAAAATTTCTCAATCACTTTCCATGGTTACCGGTACCATAGAATTATTGAAAACCACAATAGACCAATACATAAATATTCCAATATTCCACGATACTAAATACAATATTATTTTAGAATCCCATTACATAAACACTTAATCATTCAACCAAATTGTTTTCATATTCAACATCGCCAATAGTGATCGCATGTGACTTCCCTTTGTCCATTGCCTTAAGTGGTTGCTCATGTCGATCATCATTAACCCTTGTATTAGGGCATTGATTAGCATAATGCCCCATTTCATTGTACTTGAAGAATTAATGTGTTGTTGGTGTGTTCTCTACAGTCTTTTATTTATTCAGACCATTAGAAACCCTTTTTTCATTACTTCGACACTCAGCTGCTCGATGACCTTCTTTTCCACACTTAAAACATTTTCTAGTCCCTTTAAGAAAATATCCACCATGCTTCTTTCCACACATTGAGCATAAGGAAACATTCATCTTCTTTTCACCATTATTCTGAGATTTCCCCTTGAACTCCATCTTTCGTTTCTTGTCAAAACCATGAGATGGATATGTAACAACAACTTCCATTTATTCCTTGGTACCACAACCCAAAATTTCTTTATAGCTACTGAAGTCTCTTATAGCTAATTCCCTTCGAAGATTTGGTTTTAAGCCACTGAAGAATCGATCAATTTTACTTTCAGGTCGGATGATAAAGCCAGATGCATACCTTGCAAGCCTTGTAAAATTCTCTTTGTATATACAAAGAGATTCATCATCCTTTTTCTTTAGTTCAAGAAACTCCTTCTCCATCTTTGTTCAAAGAATACGAGGGAAATACTTATTGAAAAATATGTTCTTGAACTCATCCCATTCCATGGACTCAATTTCATCTCTTAGCCTCGTATTCTTGATAAGATTCCACCATTGATCAGCTTCACCTTCCAAACGATATACTACTAAGATGACTTTATCATGGTCATAACATTGAAGAACTGAAAATATATTTTCAGCGGTACTGATCCATTGTTCAGCAACAAGTGGACTAGATGACCCACTAAAAGAAGGTGGACATTGCCTCATGAAGGACTCAATAGAATATTGTTCCCTTCTCTGCACATTTGAGAGTCCAGAATGATTCACAGCTTATGTAAGTATAACAATAAGATTTTTCACTCCATATCCCATAACATTTGTTTGTTCAGGAGGACAATCATTGCATTGTCCATTACATTGACCAACACTGTTCCTTCGGGTTCCAGCCATCATCTAAAACCCAAAAAGAATAGTGTGAGTGGCAAAAATCATGCTAGGGAAAACAAAATAATAAAGGGGGAGTACCTTAAATATCTAACATCTTAGGTTAAATTCTAATATCGTTACCATAGTTATAGGACTGTATCCTCTATGTATACTTATCCTTAGGGACATCCCTAGACATACCTTAGAAATATCTCTAGGGATCTCACTAACATTTTCGCATCCTAGTTTCCAAAGGATGACTAAACCTTTTCTCTGATACCAACTGTAGATACCCGATGCTTGACGTACATGTACATTACATTACTTTTTTGGAATACTTAATACATAACAAAAATAGACACACAAGGACCGTGATAGTTTAGTATCTTTGGAAACTCAGAATATAAACATCTAATCATGTTGAAATATCTTCAACAACTCCCATAACGATCTTCCCCTTTTTATTTCCTTAACTAAAAACTTTATTTACATCCTGGGGAAAATAAAACATAAAAAGGGTGAGCTGAAATGCTCAGTAAGGGAAAACATAGATTACATAAAACAATCCATAAACATTTGGAATCAAAAACATAAACATGAAAATTAAACAGAAAAATCTTGAGTAAAGACATAAATCGTGGAAGTACGTAAGGCCTATATCATAATAGAACATAAACCATGATAAAATGGGAATAAAACATGTAATTGTGGAAACCATTCAGCACATGTCATGATTTCCATAGTATCCAAGGAATTTCTTCCAAGACCATCTTAGTGGACAAAGTCCCTTTCTGAATCGAGTTCACTCCTCGTTTCAGTCCTGTAACACTGAACCGGATTAACTTACATTTCCAGCCATGTATATCTCATGAGATATAAATCGTTACCTAATGCATTGGAGGGAGATATAGGTCCCACCCATCTCATAATGAAATCATTCTTACTTATGCCACAAACTAAACATACATCATTAATAATAACCCAACGAATAAAATGGGTTTCATAAACATCATCCCATCATCAAATAATCCATATAAAACAAATGGAAATAATTTCCTAATAAGAAAAGTGATATCATGTAAATCATAGAGACATTATACTTATAACATACACATATGAAATAATGCCATCTTAGATGGATAATGGTTTTGATAAAACACTTGAAATGAATTCTTGAGGAAAATATCCATTCTTCTTCAAAATCATTTTCTTTTCACAAAATGTCATGCAATTTTAAAAGAAAATAATTTTGTTGAAAATAGTCATGAAATATTTTGGAGGAATCGTCCTGAAAATAAGGCTTTATAAAACCATAAAAATCCTTTCATGTCGTATACGTTAAAAACATTCTTCTCGTACTTTTGTCGGAAAAGTCAAAAAGTACCTTGTAGGGTAAATAAAACAAAGATTCATTCCATACCACGGGGTAAAAGTCAAAATGCGTAAAAATGACTTTAGACATACATGAATACACTTTTATAAAACATGGACATGGATGATAGCAATAACCACATTAAATACTTATGAATAAGAAATCTCGGATAAAAATGAGATTTATAAAATTATCCCTTAACTTATGTCCGATATGCTTCATATGTATCCGAACATCCTGTATAATGATTTAAATAATGTTGTTGACTTATTATAGAATCATATTCACTGTTATGGTATCATATATGGTTCACTTATGACCTTATATTACCCGTTCTTTTGTTAATTTTTATGTTAAAGTGCGTTTTGGGTAAAATCGTTTCATTTATCGTATGTGTTTCGACTCGTCGTTCTTGATATTATTACTTATATCTTGATTTACATAATTCCAGAATGTAAAAAATGATTTATATATAATATATATTCATTATATACATATATATTATAGATCTATAAAAGGAATGAAATACACAGTTCATGGAGACGGTAGGCCGTACGTACGCATGAACACTGTTTTCGTTTCCTTGTTGAATTGAATGGAATTGAGTATATGACACACATATATAAATATATACATAAATCCATTAGCATTATTATGTCATATATTTCATTATTATCCATTATATTTACTTTATAATCATTCTTGAATGGTTAATCATGGAAAATGAATCTCATCGCGTTCGTGGAGATGGTAGTCCGTACGTTCACACGAGAGATGATATCATTCCCATGATTGGGGAATTGTATTGGAGTGTATGTATACTGTTTCAGAATAAATATCACTTTACAATAATAATATATAGTTATTTATTTACACCATTATACCCATCCATGTAAGGTGGTGGCGGGAAAACAGATTACACCACGACGTGGAGATAGTATTCCGTACGTACGCACGCGTGGTGATTTCGTTTTCCGTAGGATGGATAGATGGTTAAATAGCGTTGTTTCATAATTATAATAACATATCAGTATATGAGTGATACTGATGTTATTACTTCATAATGAAACAACTAAAGAAGAAGAAGTGGAAGAAGAAATAAAGTTGAAAGAATCGGTAACGGACATTACCTATTCTTTGAAGCGCCTTTTAGAAACCTCATCTTAGGGCACTAATATTGGTCTTTTAAGAAGACCAGAACCTCTAGGATGTTTCTAGGAAGTGTAAAAGAGAAATTGGTAGGGTTTGGCCGAGCTTTAGGGCTCAAAGTGGTGTGAGGAAGAGAGGGAGGAGGTGCCCTTTTATAATGGAGGAGAGGGGCCGCTTTGGAAAAACAAAAAGTATTATTTTATTATAGAGTCATATTCGGTTTTAAATAGCTCAAAATTGATTTATTTCTAAGATAAGGTGGGGATGGGTCGAAATCCTCTCATAAAATAGAATTTAGACAAGTTTAGGTTCCTATTTTAACCTTATCGTTTAGATTTAACTTTATGTTAGATAATTTTACTTTTACCGTGTCTTTTTGTGTTCTTACACTATAAGGTTAATAAACATACTATAACAAGACAAACTAACCCCAAGTTGTTTATTATTAATATATATAACCTTATCTAAGTCATATTTCCGAACCTAATATTTTTAGGAATATAATAACAATTAATAATATAATACTTGTTTTAAAAACTATGTTATGTCAATTTTGACACTATTTGGTAATTGATTTTTGTGAAAATCATAACAGAATGATTACTTAAAAAAAGATAATTAAATCAACAATAACATGTCATATTAAGAAATCTTTTTTTTTTTGAATTCATAAAAAGTCTCAAATTACATTTATTTGTGTATTTATAACATCAGTTATGTCAATATTTCATTAATAAGATAATTACTGCATCATCATTGTGTCATAAATAAATTAAATTATTTAATGTCTAAAAATTAAAAAATAAATATAATTATGTAGGAAATATATTTATCTTTCTAATGAATATTTATAGTAGAATTTATTTTATGTATAACCATATATTAAAAATTATTTACTTATTAAACTTTAATTTTAACGATTTTAACCCTTCTTTAAATAAATTAATAATAAATGTCCTAATCTAATCAAAGTGGGCCTAAATGGTAATATTTTATTCCTAAGGTTGTTTTTTGTTGAATTAAACTTATCCAATAGAATTAGGACATGTGTTAGGGTAATAATAATATAATTTTTACCCTTAATTACCCTATTTACTTTTAACCGTGGTAAATAAAAGTAAAAAGTTACTATTCACCCAAAATTATTTTCATCTCATTGAACCACATTTTATTTACTGAAATAAACCATGTCTCTAGGATTTTTGAAATTCCATTCACAAAAGCGGTAAAATTATGTTTTATGTAAATTTGAAAATTCTCAGAGGAGGTGGGTAAAAGACGGTCAAAAGTTCAATAAACATTTTATATATCTAAAATTATTAAAAAATGACTCCAATGAATTACATTGAACTTATATAGGTATTATGTATTAATTTTTACCTAAAATAAATTTAAATGAAATAAAAAATTATTTAAATAAAAAGTCAGGGTTTAAATAGTAACTAAGTGTTTTCACTATTCATCAAAAATTGAAAGTTTTCAGAAAAATACGAAAATTTCACCCTAGGCTAATTTCGATATTCCGAATCCAAAAATGAAGTCCATTTTCCAAAATAAAATTTTAAAAATTTTAAAAATTCGGTATTACTATTCATAACGGCTAGTTTTAATAATATTTTAATAGCATATCGTTGTTTAGGGAAACTCGGTATTGCATACAATACACGCTATCGTGGAAGGTCGTGCTTGCGTGTAATGAAAGACAAGTTAGGGATGCATGTTGTGCAAGCTCCTTTTTGTGTAGCATACAACACAAGACATTAATGAAATTAAAAATAATATTTTTGGTAAAATCTTGGGGTGTTACAATCTATACTGGTCATAAATCCATTATTACGGTTTAACCAGATTTTAATATAAATATTTTAAGTTTCATAATGTTCTAGAACCAATATATAATCTGAATATTAAATAAAATTATATAATATCTTGTTGTTCATAAAAACCACTAAGATAAATTATATCATTTCCATCAACATTTTATCTAATTAATCGTACTCATACCATATAAGAAAATGATTTATAGTTCCATTTATTTATTTAACTTCATTAATGAATTTTAATTTCAAATATGGAGAATTATTATAAGTTTATATGAAATTCCATACATGCATACATGTGAACTGATCATGAAAACCAACAAAAGAACACTCCAGGAACAATGAAATTGAACTCTATAATTTATAAAAAATGGCCATAAAATAATGTTATTAAATTTTAAAAAATTAAGTAAATTTATAAGATGTTTTTGATTTAGTAGTTAGTGAATCTAATTTGATTTTCCGTGATATTAATGTGAATAAAGTATTCAGACATAAGGTAACACGATTCTTGAACCTAACTCCATGTCTTTGGGGTATTCCTCTTTCATGATAAATTTTAAGTGGATATTAATTTAATATTGAAAAAGCCTAATTTAATTTTCCATTACATTTATTTTTTGTATATAATTTATTACTTTAATATTTTATGAAAAAATGATTTCCCAAATAAATCTTCTTTCAAAAAAACATTTTGAATTTTCTTTACATGTAACTTATTTGCTTAAAAGTGAGGTATATTATAGAAATTATGTTTCTCTTTTTAATTTGGGAACCCCTCATGTGTTCATGATTGATAAAATATTTATGAAACTCATTCCATTATATTGGTTACTTCATGACTTTGATATCTTTATGTTTTATGTGGCATGTATTATTATTTATGTGTTATGATGTGCTCGGTTCCCCCAGAATGATATAGAGCTCTAATACATCGCTAAACATGATGTGTCTCATGAGATAGTGTGAAATAAAAAAGAACATGATGCCATATGTTTTCACAATTATGATGTAATTATTATTAACAGATGTTGTTTTTTGAAAAATATAACATCTTTTTTCAGATCTATGTGTGGTATTTTACCATTAATACATGTTGTTTAACTTTTATACATTTGCACATTCCTTTCCATAATCTAATTCCTTATCTCATGATTATTTTGTTGATCCTATTATCATGTAATAATGATCATGATTATTATTACCAATGTTATTTTGATTCATTTTCCTTATTTTCACACTTAGTGGGTTTTATATCACCCCATTCATTTATATATATCCTTAAGTGATAAATTATACTGAGGAGAATGTGAGGGTTTATGGATAATGACAAAGGATTTAAATAAATTTTATCGTTTTATTATGTTAAAAGTATGTGAGGTCTTAATTTCCCAAAGATAAAAAACCTTTGGTTCTTATATTTATAACGCAATAATGATGTTTATCTTTATAAGGATGCAATAATAATGTATGAAAAATTAGGGTCGATTTCTTATTTTTGATAGTGGGTTCTCATTCTATTTCTAGAAGAAGATATCATTCTAATTATTTCTTGAATCAGAGTCTATATAATATTTCTTTCTATTTTTATTTTATTAGAGGTCTATATTTTAAGTTGTGTTTTTCATCTTGAAGTTAATTTCTTATTTAATTTTTTTGATTGTTTATATGTTTATTATCCTTCTATTTGGAAATTTTTTCCAGTGTTCCACCTTTGGACCTTTCTAGTGGTAGGTCATGAGCCACCATTGTCTTCATTTAATGGAGAGTCCGGGGTGACAATCAAAAACCCAATGGTTGAAAAAACATTACTAATTATTATCAAGTCTTTTTATTATCGGTATTATAAAATATTTTTTTTGTGGGATACATGTATTTTTTAATAAAAATGTTAATGGTAGTCCATGATCTATTTATCCCCCATTTGATAGTTTCAGTGGTAGGTCATGAACCACCACTCTATGTTTTCAGTGGTACATCATGAATCAACTCCTGAAACATGAATCAACCATTAGATTAAATTTTATGTTTTGAAAATTTTATTTCTCATTTCAATTAATGATTTAAAAATTATTATTATTTTAAATATTTTATAATTTTATGTCGATATATATTTGTAGAGTGTTTAAAAATTTATCATAAAATTTATAATGTTTATTTGTACATTCATATTTAAAAGTCATATAATGATCTCTTTACCATAACATTCTTCTATATTTATAATGATTAGATTTTATTTTTATATCCATTTTTATATAATTGTGAAGAATTTGAATTTTATTATATTAAAATATTAATTATTTTATATTAATATTTAATTTATAAATAATGTGGCTGATTGTATTTCTATGTTTTTTTAGCTGGGCTTTATCAAATAAAGATAACAATAATTTTATTTTATTGTTATTCACTAATATGTGTCGTGCCGATATTGGATATGTAAAGTACCCTTAAAGAACTCAAATTTAATGATTCTGGAATTCTAGTCAAGGAATAGAAGACATCCTAGTATAGAGTCAATTAATCAAATCACAAGTGATACATCTTCAACATTTTTCTATTCTCAATTGTCCACGATCTTTTGAAACTTTTTCTCTCTTGATGTGATCCCCAAAAGAATTCATATTTTACATTTGTTACTTCCAGGGAATCAATGATCATCAGGCATAAAATTCTTCAAAATAATGATGATTTGATACATTTCATGTATTTTTTATTCATGTAATGTTTTTTATTTATGTTTTTATTTATTCATCTTATTTTTTTATGATCTTTCCATCAAAAGAAAGTATTTCCTATCTCTAGTTATTCCATCTCCTAAAAGGAAGTGAGGGTTGTGACTCCAGATCCAATTCTAGGTAAATTGACAAGGATGGTCTTCTTTATCATGGATCGGTTGTTCCTCTTGGGGTTTTAAGAGGGACGGTCAGCAATAAGCTTCTCACATGTTTAAAAGTGAGTTTACTAGTGGGTAATGGTTTATTATAAGAGTATTGGAGTTTGAGGAGTGTAATAGAATATTTTTGATCTAACAGTCTATAAATTTCAGGTTTTTTTATTTTTATCTTCATGCAAACTCAACTCATGAAAACATCACTCACTACATAATATTATTTTATGAACTCTAATATTTTGCTTTAAAAATTTTAAAGATACTATTCAACTGCCTCTAATCATAATCTCTAACAATAACAATCCAACTTTATTTAGTATTACCTCTTAGCAGCATAAGATATTAACATTAAAATATGGATTTAGGAGAAGTAAAATTAAATAATATTAAAATTATAACTGAAGGAAAAGAACTGATTTTAAGTGGTGTCGGAGGAGTCCTTTTATATTTGAGTTTTGAGTGACACCACCACCAAATTTGTTTCCTTAATGGATAAGGTTTCCATTATAAAATAAAAGTAAATAAAAATTCGAAGATAATAGAGGTGGGAAAGGTTTTGTTCTATAAATTACTTAGAGTCATATTTTTAGAAGTGTATTTATGTTATATTAGACATTTACCACAAAATTAATTCACTTGTAACCTAATTTTACCTATAATGTGGTAAATCATTTTTTACCTTGAGAACATCATATTTATGACCTAGAACAAAATTGTCCTCTTTACTTAGTTTTAACATGACGTGAAAAAATAATCCTCAAAATAATCTAATTTAATTTCACAATATGTGTAATTTATCTTTTCATAAAAAATAAAAAATATATATGAATGTTTTTGTAACAGAAAATTTACTTTTTATAAGTTATGTATTCTTAATAATATTTTATATTTATTTGTAATTAAATCAGTGCCAATTGATTGTTTTAAAAATTATAAAATTTTAAATATATTATTCTTTTAAAAATTATTAATTTAGTATATTATGACCAAAATAACAACACTTCTAAATTAAAAAATAATTTGAAAAGTATCTCATTTGAAACATTGAATGTTATTGTTTCTATATAGAAACAATTGAATATAGTTCAATTAATGTTAAATAATGATTTCCAATATATAGAAATTACTAACTTCTTTAAATTTCTTAAAATAATTGAACGTAAAATTATAAATAAAAAAATTATAATAAAATAATTTATTTAAATAAATCAATTCAAATGACTATGAACAATTTAATTTTTATTCATTATACTTCCATAATTTCATCATGGATTATATTTGTTTACTTGAAAAATCATTAAAATATTTATCATTTCATTTTATATAAATACTTTTATCATAATAATAATAATATGAATAATAATAATGTGTAATTAAAAATTATATTTTTTTAACAAAATACTCTATTTTTGTTTAAATTTGGTTTAATTATTAAATATTTATAAATTTTATTATTTATAATTTGATACTAACAATTACTCATCATTGATACATTTTTTGATATATGTATATCCAATGACCATATTTTTATTAACCACATATCCAAAGACCATATATATAATTGTTAGAAATTATTAATTTTTATTTTTTTACAAACATAACTAAAATAATTCATGCAATTTAATTATCTTCCACCAAGTAAATTACATTTATAATAAATTTCCCTCTATCCAAAGTTAAAATAATGATAATTAATTTTGTAGAAAACAATGTTGAAATAAAAAACATATTATTTATCTTTTCAGTTACTTGTGGATTTATTCTCCAGGTAATTATCTGAATTTATTTTATATTTAATTCTCCTAATGTAATTTCCTATTTTTTCTCAACAAAAGGAGTCACAATTTTTTTTAGTTATCTATTGAGTATGAAACAAGCTATTTAATGTAATATTTTTTTAATGGTTAATTCACACTAAAATATCATGGTGTTATATTTTAATCCTTAAATAAAATGAATTATCATAATTATCAATAAATCACACCGATGAAAGTATTTTAGGGTATCCAAATGATTAAAATCAATAAGGATATAATTCTAATGAGACATGAAAATTATTGTCTTATGTTAGAATAGAAAAATTTTCTTTTCCCTCATAGTATGAATTTCCACAAATGTTAGTTTTTTACTAATCATTATATATAAATACACCTCTTGATTTGGAATTAAAACCCATATAATGGAAGTGATTCCCAAATGGGGTTCATAGTCATCCATACACAAATAGATGATCACAGGTTGATCCGTCATATGAAATGAGACATATATATCCATGTAATTAATATTGAAATTATGTAGAGTGATTCATCGATACCCAAAATCACATAAACATCCATTAATGGTATAATAATTGTATATATTGCATAAAAATTAGAAGAAAAATATTTATAGCAGAGTTAGATAAATTGAATGAAATCATTATAGCATTAATAATGTTTTCAAATATTTCAAAATCAAATCATTAGGGTTTCAATTTTAAGGTAGCAAAAACATCCATGACATGAGGGTTTGGGATAATATAGAATAAAAAATGAAACATTTAGTTCTTTTCTGGATTATGAGTATACCATACATTACTTTAATTTAAAATCCCACATCAATAGTTGTAGTGGAATATGCTTTCCATAAAGTTTCATAATCCCACAAGTCTGGGTTATGTGTTGAAAAATGACTCCTTAAATAAATTATTTGATGTAAAATGAGATCACCCAATATAAATGTACATGTATTTCACAACATTTTTTTAACATATTCATTATTTCACACAATCCCAAAAATGAAATGTTTATTGTTTTTAAGGACTAGTTTCGTGATAATATTTTTAAAATAATTGTGAACATATCTATATAATTGAGACACAAAAGGCTCTCTTATAGAATTCCCATATTTTATACATAACAAAATTACCCAAAGAATGTAAACATAATAATGTGATAAGATGAAATTCTCAATAAGGTAATTTATTTCATCAAGGGTTACATCATAAGAATAAAAAATACTCATGGGTATTATAAATATCTTATCAATAGGAAAATGTAAAAATTATTTTTTTCCATTAGTCAATAAAGAGGAACATGTATTCTAAAATTAGTAAACATGAACCGTGGTTTAAGATTGGGTGATTATCATGTTAAAATGGATTAGTGGAATGATATCATGTGTTAATGGAATCATAAATATCAAGTAGCACTGTAAAAAATGAATAATAAGAATATGTTAAGGATAACATCAAATACCATTATATTATAGTGTACTAAGCCCCAATGTGTATTTGTTTCCCAACAAATTCCCATAAAAATAGTTTATCGAGCCCCATGGTGTATTGGGTTTACTCGCCAATCCCATAAATATAGTGGATAGATTCCCATGGTTAATTCGTTTCACTCCCTAATCCCAAAAAAGTGGACGCAGTACCATGATGGATTGTGTTTACCTTAAATCTCCCTATACATTATGGATAGAGACCCATAGTGAATTTCATTCAACCCCCATTCCTATAAACAAAGTGGACATAGTCATATTATGGATTTGAGTTTACTTAAAATCATTTTCATGTTATCTCATGAGTTAGAAAGATAACATAATGAATTATGGAAATATCGTGGACCAAAATTCTTATTAATAACATGTATATGAATATGTGCTCCAAAAGTGGAAAATAAACCATACAAAAATCATAAAATTGATAAAACCTGTAACACCACAAAGTTATAAAATTATAACACAATATTTGAAAGATTATATGACATGAAACACTCATTTTTTTATTACATAAAAAATTGTATTTATATTTCTTTACTGGAATCACTCAGTTATCATGGGATATATGGAACCATGAGTTTCTATAATAGCTTGCATTAAACACATGGATGAGTTTTACCGAACAACAATAAACGATTTAGGTAATTATTTTATATATCTTCTACAAGTTGGAAAATAAAATAAGAATATGATTAAATAAATAATAAATATATATATATATTACACAAGTTCATTCGATATTTTTTTATTATAAGTAAAATAATAAAAAGGAAATATTTTTTGAGAGCTATGTTTTTTAAAGAATGTTTAATCCTGTTTTGAAGAAATAATTTAAAATTAAAATTTTCAATTTTACAAAATTAATTTTGTAAAAAAAACATTATTTTTCAAATTTTAATACATAAAATTATACTTAGGGTTAATTTTCAGGGTTTTTTTGATTTTTTTAATTAATAGAGAAAGATAATGAATTTTATTAGAAAACATTATTTTCATTTATATTATTTATATAGTAAAATTAAATTTTAATTTTTTTAATCTAATATTAGATCAATTTAATATACATTACTAAAATTTAGGTAATTGGAATCATTATCTTATTGAATTTTTTTTAAAAATAATTATAAACTTTTGAACATTCTCAATTTAAAAACCCGCTTTCTGAGCATTTTTATAGGATTAATTTTAAATTTGAAATTACAATTATATGACAGGAAATTTAAAAACATTTACCCCATATTTGGAATGATTTTAATTTATTCTTTTTATTATGGCCAACTAAATTTTTTAATAGAATGAATGGTGAAAATAGTATAGATTAATTGCCACAAGATTTACCAGGGATAAACTAATAATATAATTGTATAAAATGTACATAAAACTTGTATAACACTCATTGGATGAACAAATTTCAACATTATATCTTCTAGGTAAGATAATGGAATATTTTAGATTATTATTTTAATGATAAAAATGTTTGTATGATTGAATCATTTCAAAAAAATTAAAGTGTGCCACTCGCCTCACATATTAAAGGGCATCCCCTTTCCCCACTTATTCACACCATAAATCCTATTTGTTTCAGAAAATACCTATAAAAATAACATACCAGCCTTCCTTATATCATTTATGAATCCCTATTATTATAATAAATAAAACCTTGGAAGGTGTTAGTGAAAACTGAAGGACGATACCTGAATAAGAGGTATTTTTCATAAACAATAATCTTTATTTTATTTTGATCACCAACAACTCCAATTATTATTAAACCAAGATGATAGAATAATATAATTATATTGAATATAATTTTATGTTTTTATAGAATTTTATTTAACCAAAAAAATATCCACATTTATCAAATGGGTTATGAAATCATCTTTCGTGTGTATGATGGACTACCACCTCATTAACTGATGTCATTCGTTCTTCCATTATCACATTCCACTGCTGGGTGTGATAATGGATAATATATATATATATATATATATATTATATTTATAAATTTTTTATATCTATTTATTAATTATATCATATATATATATTCTTACCACCAATTTCATAGGAGATACGATAATGTCGCTCGGGTATACAGTAGACTACCAACTCAGGAAGCGATGTGATTCTTCCATCACTAATAATTAAAACAGAAGTTGATTTGGATACTTTTAATTATTATTTTTGAAATAAATGAAATAATTATTATATTCTATAAATATTAATAATTATTGAAATATAACATATCATTTTCTTTATTTCTATTTTCACCCACTCAAAGATGACAACACAGTTCATGTACATGTGGACTACCACCTGGATGAAGTTATGTGACTGTATTTTCATCATAAATCCACATTAATTAAATATATAAGTACATAATATGTTTTATATAATATTATTATCATTATATATATTAAATAAATCATGTAAAGTCTTTCCATAATGAGCATTGAATAAAGGAAACATTACTCATGTATGCATACGATCTACTGTCTCCTTGATCTAAATGTACTATATTTTTCAAAATAATATTTAATGATTGGTTTTAAAATAATAATTGATATAAAAAATGGTAATTGTTTCTTTATTATTATACTATAGATGATATAAAAATTAATTATTTTAATGAAGGATATCTTTCATGGTAAAACATAAATGGAAAGACAAGGTAATTAACCCCAAAACAATGAAGATAATGAAAGATTATGGTAAAATGTTATAAAATAATTATATATGATATTATAGATATTAATAAGGTTCTTTTTTAATTAAATTAAATTTTTATAATAACTACAAAATTGGTAAAATAATGTTCAATAAAATGGAATGTTTGAGGTCTGTAATTTCTTCACAATTTCATATAATTGAGGAATGTTGAAATGTTGTGCACTCAAGTTCATTTATATGATGTATATTCATCCTATTTTAACGTTTATATCATATTTTATTAATAATTATAGGTATTTTGTAATTAAATTGACCCAAGTATCCTAGATAAGGCGCCTTACTATAGTACACTAGAACGATTATGAGGAATAAAATCCTGAAGGACCGATCAGTTTTGTTGTTTTGGAATTCAAAATTATATAAATAAACCTTAATTAATAATTGAAACTATAGAATAAAACATTTTAAGTCTTTTGAGAGTATCAATATTGTCCTAAATTAACCATTTATGTCAGTCATAATACACATCTTGTAATCCTTTGAAAAATAAAAAATAAGAAAGTGGTGATTTTAGATTCTCAATAATGGTAAGAATACAAAAAACCCTATCATAAAATATAATCATAAACAATAAGGAAAGGTGAATAAATAAAACACATTCTATTTAAACACATCCTAAGCATAAAATGGAAAGCATAAACTATACCATATCAATAACGTCATAAGCTATAAAACACAACCATGGATATTATACTATTTGAATAATCACATATAATATTAATAACTAATATCATAATGAGGTAATTAATAATGATAGATATCATAATCATATTATCAAGGCTTTTGAAAAGACACTATAATAAATAAGTATGATATAAACCAATAACCAAACATATTTGTCTCATGAGAGCTACTAATGCATCCAGGGGCAATAGTGGGCCTTTTTGGTCACATAATAATTCCAATTAATTCCTCATATAAAAAGGGTGAAACATAATATATATAAACATTATTATTGAAAAATAGGAATACTGAATGTGAATACTTATACCATAAATAATGAATGGTATCAAATAACACATAAAAAATAAAATTGATCATAAAATAGTTTATAATGTATGGCGGATGATAACATAATAGATCATCCTAAATGAAGCATAAAATTCAACAAATCATGTCGACATAGATGAAAATACTATGAAAACATTTAAACTATTGAGATAAATACATCCTTTTTAAATTGAAATGATTTATTTAAAAGGCCACACAATTTTTACTGAAATTTTTATCATTGAAAATAGAATTTTAATCTTATAAAGGAATCTTCAAAAGATAAAGGAATCATGATGGTGATAAAGGATTCACAAGCCGTATACGTTAAAAATAATCATTACTTCCATATTTTTTGTTGAAAAGGACATAATCCACTTTTTTTGGAAAAGGACCTAAAGATTTATTACAAACTATTTCATAAAAATTAAAATTTGTGTAAATGAATTTAATTTTTTTAGGATAATAGTAATAATATTTTGGAAGCCATTATTAACCAAAATGGACACTGATGATAAATATTCCCTAGTAAGTAATTACAGATAAAAAATATCTCAAAAAATGAGATTTTGAAATAACCCTAACCTTATACTCTCCTTCAGATGACTATTCATTATCCTCGTGTTTAGTGGATTAAAAATGTTATTATATAATAATAGAACCATATCAATATATATGATATAATATATAATCTTCTTATATATATATATATATTAACAATATTTTGTCATTACTATTCTTTTGGGTGTTAACGACTTCATTTACCGATGCATGTTTTGTCTTGTGAGTCCATATTATTATGAATAGGATATATATTTTTTATCTAAATAATTATATTATATTCATATATATTATATTTACTAATTATATACATTTTTATAATAATTCTATAATGGTTAACATAGAAAATGAATCTCACTGTGTCATGGAGATAGTAGATCATACGTACTCATGAGCGATGATATCATTTCCATAATGGTGAATGGGAAAGGAATTTGATGGTATGGTAATTATAAAGAATCAATATAATGTTATATTTGTTATTTATTTCCATTATAATCATCATTATAATAATTCAAATAAATTACCGATGTTAATTAGATTACACCATATTGTGAAGATGATAGATTTTACGTACACACACGTGGTGATTTTTTTTTTCACAGGATCAATAAATCAGGGTATATGGTTTTATTATAATAAAAATAACATCACATAATATATATTATACTATAATTAGTAATTTTTTAAGGAAAAAACATGAAGTGGAAGTATACTAAGAAATGAACATGAATAAATTGGAAAGAAATTTAACTCTTCCTCGGTGGATTTCCTTTCATAAACACCTGAACAACTCTAAATATAGTGTTATGCATAAACTATGGCCTCTATAATGTGGAAAGGGATTCTAAAAAGTCATTTTTGGTAGATATTGGGAGAAAAACCGGTTTTTATGTGTCATGGAAGGAGATGAATGAGTGGCCTTTTGTAGGTGGGGGTGCTCTTGGAATCCCATAAAATATTAGATTAATATAAATTGATTTTTGATTTAAAATATCTCCAAAGTTAGTTATTTAGAATATGGTAATATTATGAGTCTAAATTATCTCAAAAAAATACTTTTATATATGATTTGGTCACAATATTGACCATATCATTTTTCATTCACTATTAGTTAAACCATTTAACTATTAAAGTGAAAAATTGACTTTTTACTATTCACGATTAATATATTTAAAGTGAAATTACAAAAGAAACCCCAATAGATCATTCATGAAATATTTTTTCACATTATAGTAAGTTGATCTAAATTTATAAATTTATTATTTTTATATCATTTAATAAGAAATTATTTATTTTAAAGTATCATTTTTGTTAGTCTTGATATTATTCAATATTTTTCTTTTAAAAAATTTATTAACAATATGATAAATTTGAAAAAAAAATCTAATTTATCACTAAAATATCAAATTTTGTTATAAAATTATTTTATATCATTAATTATGTAAATTAAAATAAAATTTAATATTTTTAATATCATTTATTTGATATTTTTACAAATTAAACTATTACTACTTCACTATTATGCATGCCTTTAATTAAATTATTTATGATATAAAAATTAAAAATAAATTGTCCTGATGAATATAAAATTAATATATTATAAATAACTATTTATTTTAAAATCTATCTTTTGTACAACCCTCTTTTAAAAATTATTTAGTTTTTAAAAATATGAATGTGACATTTTAAATTTATCTTTAAATAAAATGTAAGAAATTTCATATTCATACCAATGTACCATAATAAATTTTATAACTTTGGAATAAACATCATTTGGGTCGAAAACCACTCATCCAATTAAATTATGAATTGTTTTAGGGTAGACATATAATATTATAATATTATTTTTACCTTTAATTACCCGATTTACACGTAACTGTGGTAAATAAAAATATTCCAAAGATTCTATTCATTATATATAAAAATAAGATTAATCTTATTAGACTCGGCATATAAAACTATTGAAAACCCTGTATGTATGTCTGTCTTAATTCAATTTAGAGAAGTGGCTAAATTATGGTAAACACTAATCCAGCTGATGTGGTGAGAAGGCGAGTAAAATAATCATTCAAATGTTCATTGGTTTTTTATATGTAATTATAATATAAAAACGACTCAAATGAACTATATTGGATAAAGATATTTATTATTTATTTATTTTTGACTTAAAAAATCAGTTTAAAATAATTTTAATTGAAAAGAAAATTTTTAACTATAATGTAGTAATTTTCACTATTCATCAAAAAATTGAAACTCCTCAGAAAAATGGAAAAAAATTAACCCTAATATAATATTGACATTAAAAGTTCAAAAATGAATTCCATTTTGAAAAATAATATTTTATAATTTCCCAAATTTATTTTTAAAATATATATTCTATTTAAAGGCGATAGGATTTCCTTTATAAAAAATTTGATTTTATGTGTAATATTGGGTTTATTCATATTTTAGGCCATTAAAATATATTGGATGAATGTAAAAATATTCTATTGGATATATAACATATAAATTACAATATAAATTATAAAAATTCTAATAATTTACGTGATTATTGAAAACATGACTAAATAGTGTTTTCTTCAAACCCGTTGATGCCTACATTGTATGCTATCAAAGAAGATATATTTAAAAAGATATATAAAATAAAAAACATGGGGTGTTACATTGTTCCCTCCAAAAAAAATAATCATTCAAAATTCCAAACATGGGATCGGTAATTATTGTTCGACTATTAAAAATTACTTTTTTGAAATCCCTCATCATAACAAGGGTCTATAAAACTTCCACATTAAAATAATGAATCGTATGTATGAAGGTCACCATATATAAGACATACATGGGTTCCGTTATACAAAAAAATGGAAATGGAAGATAAATCTAACCATAATGTTCCGAATGAGTGTGATAGGGAACATGGTTGGGGGAAATTTAACAATCAAAAATCTATAAACCTGCAATAATATAAGGTATGATTTTATTCACAATAAAAGATGTAACTAGGACAACATTTTATGTTTCAAGATATTTTCCATAGAGTTGAAGAATTATATTTCTATTTAGATAATCACAATCTTTATTTATTTCCTTCTCATAAGAGAAATATAATCCTTTTGTGGTTATTAAATCTATTTTTACTTCATCCCATACACCTAAAAATTATTGTTCCAGATGAATTTTTAACACCCAAAGAATTTTAAGGAATCATAAGAACCACAATAATTCATTCTACCTTTGAATGTTATAAAACCAAAATTTTTAGAACAGGTTATCCAATATGATAAATCATACTTTAACCACAAGAAATAAGGTCAAATTTCCAACTAAATCCATTCCTTCCTTAAGACTCATTCAAAATACTTAAATTCTATGTCCAATAATTTATAAATAATGTCACAAAAATTCCAAAATAAAATTAACAAAATATTTCCCCCAAACAATATAATGAAGATTTTTTTCCACATACCAAAATATATGAATAACTTAATCACCTTGAAACCTTAATTAAAAAATTCATGCTTTTAAATATAAAAAGAAGTAACACAGTAAAATACTTATATATCTCATGATCCTTATAACTTGACTATAATAACATAATTCTTGAATCTAATAATAAAAATAAATTAATTATTCATATTTGAATCTGTTACCATCCTTGGTTTTGCCTTGATCCATATGCCTTTTCTAAGATATTTTTCATTGATGGTTGGGACATTCATTTGTGTAGTGGGAAATATACATACAGTTGAAACAATTCATAATTTCACCTTCTTTCTTTACCTTAAACTCATGAACCTGTTAATCATTATCTCTATATGTGTAACAATAACTCATTCCCTTATAGCTTGTAACAAGTTGTTTCATCAAAAAATTATCATATGTTGGAAAATCATTCACTTTATTTTTCCCTTTACCCATATCATGCTCTATCATTCTCTTATTCTCTTATTTTCCCATAAATTCATAAGACCTAGAAAATTATTTCGTTATTTTGATTTCACATGAGTCTATATCTTCGTATAATGGGAAATTTTGAGAGGATAGTCCCTTTCAAATGAATGAATTTAAAGCATCAATAGAACGACCGATATTACACCTTGGTATATATATGTAGTTGGTGGAAAGCCTTAATAACCTTGTAATGTTGGTTTTATATTGAGAAACATTCACATCCTCCTTTTTCCTGAGAATTATAAATTTCTCCTCCAAATATGCTCATTGTATTTGAGGGAAAAACAATTTTAATAAATGTTCCTCAAAATCCATCTATTCCGTGTTTGTTTTTTCCTCATCAACTATAGTCTATTGAATCAATGGAAAAAATTTATCATCATCTGTAGAAAGATGATAAAATAACAGGATAGATTTATTCCATTCCATACTTCCCAAAGAGATGAATAAATTTTTATAAGGGACTAATCCACTGGTCACCCTCATATGGATTTATAGTCCTATTAGATGTTGTAGTTTGTTGTCTCATGAAGGAGTCTAACATTTCCCCTCCACATTGTTAGTTAGGATTCCCCATATGGGAATGGTTATTTTGCATAACCTGACTCTGTTGTACCAGTATGGTGATAAGGTGTTCAAAACTAGTTATAAATCGAGATCAATCATCATTATCTTTTATAAGAGGGAAATGCATATAATGATTACATATGTAGATAGAGTTTCCATTTATTCCAATATGATCTATTCCTAAAAATGGAATAAAATATATTAGGTTATGAATCATAATGAATAATTTTTAACTAGTAAAAGACTTAAAATAAATTGAAATATTTATTCATAGAAAATATCATTACTATAAAATTTGATTTTTGGATAAATATTTACTTTTAAATACTTCATATGATTTTAGAATAAAATTTAAATTATCCTAACTGTATCCCTTAGGTGTGTCAAACAAGGTGCATAGTAAGACCTAATGTCAAGTTCTAAGTCTCATCGATTGAGGCCTGATTCATATTCTTATATTTCATAACCCTAGGGACATCTATCCTAGAACCATTTACACTTATATTATACATAAAGGGATGTATTCCTATGAAGATCCACATAATCTCAACCTTACCAAAATTCATGGATGTTCCTGTATGTTTATCCACAATATCTATCTCAGGGTTATGTTTCCGAATATTTGATTTCTAAATTGTTTTTCCAAGGTTTCTACTAAACATCATTTAATACCAACTATGATGACCCCAACCCCAATAGCCTAGAGCTGCTACCTTACTTTATTACATTGGCATCATTATATGGAATCAAATTCAAAATGGATTATCAATTTAGTAGCTTTGGAATGATATATTACAGATATTAAACATACAATACAATTGAAAATTTGTAATATGACATTTTAAATCCTTTGATAGAAACTATTTTCTCTTAGATTAACCCTTCATATTAGTAACAATACACAACTTGGTATCCTGGAAAAAATAAAACATAAGAAAGGGGCAATATCATATGCTTTGTAATAGTATTCCTATAACAAAAGATATCATGAAAATATATGCATAAAAAATAAGGTAAGGAGAATAACTAATATAAAATCCATTTAAACATTTCATGATCATAATATGAAAAGAATAAATAATATCATATAAATAATCACATGAATCAGAAAACATAACGATTGATATTATACTAGTAGAATAATAAGATGGAATATGAATAACTATCTCACAATGAGAGAATTCATAATTTCATACATCTTAAACATACTGTCAATGTTTCTGCCAAGACACCAAACATAAATGAGTAATACATAAGAAAAAATCAAAGCTATACTATCTAATGACGCCTATCGATTCATTTAGGGGCTATAACGGTCCCCATCCATCACAAAACATGTCCAATGAATTCCCCAAACAAAATGGGTGAAACATAATCAACATTGACATTCGTATTGAAAAACTAGAATATGAAATGTGAATACATAAACTATAAAACATGAATGATATCAAAATAGAACATTCATAGTAAAAATGATCATAAACTTTTTTTATAAAATATGTTAGAGGAAATTTTAATTTAGCAAACTCAATGAAAAAAATTCAACAAAGTATATTTATATTAATGAAAATACACTAAAATCCTTGAAAACTCTTGAGATAGATACCCCATTTTTTTACATTGTAACCATTTATTTAAAAGCCATGAAATTTTTAAGGAAATAATTCTCATTGAATATAAACTTTTAAATGTGTAAAGTAAGCTTCAAAATGTCAAGGTGTTATCACAGTAATATATCCTGTCATGCTGTTTTGGTTGAAATTAAACATTCTTTCCAAATTTTTATTATATAAGTCAAAAAGTACATCATAGAAGAGATAAAAAAAATTCATTTTAAAATTTTTTATAAAAAATTAAAAATTTGGTAAATGAGTTTAATTTTTTTTAGGATAATAAAAAAATTATCTTGATCCCATTTATAAAAAACATGGAAATAGATAATAAATATTCCCTATTAAATACTTAATTATAAAAAATCTCAGATAATAATGAGATTTTGAATCAAACCTTATGTGTAATTTGTTTAGTTAACTGTACTTTAACATATTATATAAGTGTTTAAAATTATTTATTAACTAATACCAAAACAATATCCTTTTTATGATATCGTAAATTATCTTTTTGTATTTTTTGTTAATAATAAACTATTATTACTCATATTTCAAGTGTTAATTGATTCATTTTCCTATGCATATTTTTTCATGTATGTCTGAATCATTATTCATAGGATACAAATATATCTATTATAAAGAATTATATTAATTTCATAGATATTATATTTACTCATTATAATCATTTTTATAATATTTCAGAAATTGTTAATATGGAAAAGAAATCTCATCACCTCATGGAAATAATAGGTTGTTTTTATGCCCGAGAAATGATATCATTATATTAATGGAGAAAGGGAAAGAAATTGGAATGTATTTTAATCATAAAAAATAAATATCATTTTATATTTATTACTTATATTAATTATATCCATTATTATACCCATCCATATAATGTTGTTATAAAAAATATATTATACCATTGTGTGAAGATGGTAGGCCATACGTACACACCCGTGGTGATTTCATTTTTTTTATTGGATGGATAAATCATGTAATATGGTTGTACCATATCCATAATAACATATCAGAATATATATTATACTAGATTTATTACATTAGTATGTAAACATCACATTAACAATAATTAAAATTATAAACGAACTTGAATAAGTTAGTAAAATAATTATTTATTCTTCGGATTATTTCCTGTAATAAAACCCTTCGCACCTATTCGGAGGGTGTTATGCCTACAATTAGGCCTCTATAATGTATAATTGGTTTCTAGAAATTAATTTGAGTAGATAATGGGTTATCCAAATTGGCTTTTATGTGTGGATAATGGAGAATAATGGGTTTCCTTTGATAGGAGTGGGGAGAGGAACTCCTTGAATCACTTAAAATATTAAAATAATATAAATTCATTTTCTATTTAAAATAGATCAAAAGTGATTTATTTCAAAGATAAGATGATGAAGGGTATAAAATATGTCATCCATTTATTTATAGACATGTTTAGTTCCAAATACTAACATTATCTTTTGGCTTTACCCGTTAGACAAGCCCTTTCACTCTTATCATGACAACATCATAGTTTTACTTTTAAGGGTTAATATTATTATTAAAAAAATAAAAATGAACACAAAATGTATCATTTATGACATATATAACATTATTATATTTATTTGGGTAAAATTTATATTTTTATTAATTTTATATTATTTAATAAAATATTATTTATTTTAAAGTGTCATTTTTTTCAATTTAGATACTATTACCTATTTTTCTTTTTAAAAATTTCATAAGAACATGATAACTTTGAGAAAAACATATAATATATCACTAAAACTTCAAAGTCATAAAATATTTTTTTATATCATTAATTTTGTAAAATTTAATTTATTTTAATATTTTAAATATTAGTTATTTGATATTCCTCTTAATTAAACTATTACTCCATGATTATTTTAAGAGAATTTAATTTAATTATTTTTTTTTCTAACAATATAGAATAAAATATCATGATGAAGGTAAATTTAATATATTTCCAATGACGATTTATTGAACAATTTATCTTCTCTATTACGCAATATTTATAATTATTTAATTAATAATAGTATGAGTTTGAAATTTTTAAATAATATATAAATAAAATATAAAAAATGTAATATTCCGGCCCAAGTGAATTAAAAAGGATATAATTTTTTAATAAGTTCTATTTTGGTCAAAATAAACACATATAATTTAAATTAGGAAAAGTGTTGGGGTAACTTTATAATATTATAAATTGTTTTACCATTAAAATAATTTTAATAGAAAATTCATTTTTTAACTAAAATGGATGAATTTTTACTATTCACTAAAAAAGGAAACTTCTAAAAAAACCTCACACTTAGATAATTGTTAAATTCCAAAAGAAAAAATGAATTCCATTATGGAAAATAAAATTTATAAAATTTCTCAAATTTAGTTTGAAAATATATATTCCATTAAAATGTAGTAAGAATAGTTTTATAAAAAAAATATTTTTATGTTTAATATTTGGGTTATTATATTTTTTTCCTTTATAATATATTGAAAAAAATTAAAAATATCATATTATAAACATAACAATTAAATTTACTATATAAATTTTCTAAAAGTGTTAGAATTTAATTGAATGTGAAAACCGTGACTAAATAGTGTTTTATTATAACCTATTTATGCGTGCATTATAAGATATTTAATAAATTGTGTTTAATAAGAGAAATACCATAAAAATAATGGGGTGTCACATATGTGATATTTAAATTTTAATTATTTAATCCCAGAGGATTTAAATTGAAATTACTAAGTGGTAAAGAATTTTTTAACTGAATTTCCTTCAATTGGGTTATATTAATTTTTCATCATCTTTGATATTATAAAATTTTGTGTATAATTTATTTTTATTATTTTAAGTTTTATTTACTCTTTTTGAAGTGTATTTAAAGTAGATAGAAAATATCAATTAGTTCTTTAATTCCCATATCAACATTATGATCACTGTTAGGGATTATCTCACAATCTCATTCAAATAAAGATTATTTATTCTGGAATTTATGTTGAATGAAGTTTTTAAATAATTTTATCAATAAAACCATTTAATTTTATTATCTTATGGTTATTCAGGATATTTTCATGTAATAATTCCATTTTTTCATTCTATGATACATAAAAGAATTGGTAAAATGTTTTTAAGAAAATATGACTTTATTTCATCCTTAGATAAAAATCTATATTCTTTTGAACCCTATTTTCTAAAATAGTTTTCAAAACTATTTTTGTAATTTAAATTTTTTTTAATAAACATATACCAAATTTTCCTTTTAATTATTTTTTAAAATATCATTCTATTCGTTTTCAAAATAATGCAGTTTTCTATCTTTTTTTTACAATACAAAAAGAATAATCATTTTAACTTTTATGGACTGTATGGATTAACCAACATCATTATCATAATTTCCTAAAATATCCCTTTCTATGTATAGAATGGTATTTTTAAAGTAATTTTTCTTTTTTAAATTATTAATTAAATTCATAATTTATAAAACTGATTTAAACATAAAATTATTTTTGAAAATGTTTATTGTTTTAAATTTTTTTCCCAAACGATATTTTCAATTTCATTAAGAATGTTTTTGAAGCTCCTTTTAGGATATTTATATTAATTATTTATAAAAATGAATAATTCTTAATCCAATGGTCATATATTTTATGGATATGATCCTAATTATTTCTATAGGGAGTTATTAATCATTTTGACCATGGAATGATTTGACATTATCTTCCTCAAATCATATTTGTAGTCATTATGATTCATTTGAAAAATTCACATTCCTATTATTGTTAGACAATATTTTTTTCATAAATATGAAAATTTTTATTGATGGGTATTTTTATATCTTAAAAGTATCACATTCATAAAAACTGTGTTTTACTCTGACATTTATTTGATTGATAGGGGAATTATTGATAATTTTTATCCTTATCACAATACATGTATTTAATGGTAAGGAACTATTTTCCTTAATTAAATAAATTATTTGATATCTGATTAATGGTTTGAACATTAATGTCATGGGTAGGGATAATTTATAGAAATTCCCTCAATGAATCGGTAGGCCTCATGTGACAAAATCAATTGACCAAACCCTAAGAGTTCGAACCATGTAGTTTTAAAGTATATTGGGAAAATTCTTGATGGTAGAGATATATTTGAGTAATACACGATAGTTTGTAACATGTAGTTTTAAATCATCTTATTAAAGGCCTTGGTGATAGAGTTATCATGTACTTGAGACAATATATCCAATAATTAATAATTTTCATTATTAATAATTAACTTATTATTATCCTTTCGATTTATCACAATGATATAATATTTTGATGAATTTCATTAATAGTTTATTGATTAAATAAAATATGTTTTCATTTATTTACCTTCCCATATTGATTATTTTGTATCGTATTATTTAAATGGAACTTGTGTTCAGTTACTTACATTTCCATATTGATTTTTCATTATCTATTTATGTCTCCATATTATTTAAATGAAATGATTGTTTAGTTAGTTACCTTTCTATATCAGTTATTCATGATTGATTCATGATATATAATTATGCGATTAACCCATAATAATCACTTTATATGACCCTTATTTCTTTTCCTTTCTTAGGTATCGAAGAAGTGTAGTATTACCAACATACAAGGATATTCCAAAGCAAAATTTTTTATTCTTAAAAAAAATTATGTTGTATTTTTTGAATTCAAATGTAATGTACAACTCAATTGTATATCTACTTTTCTGATACTTCTAAACTATTCAATCATTTATAATGTGATTAGTTTAATTTGGGATATTTTAATAAAGCAGGAATCGATTCTGGGTTGATGGAGAACTTTATTGCATGGAGTTGATGCCTGCTTTATTACATTGGAATAGATACAAGGAATCAAATCCCAAAGTACTGATAAATATAGAATATTTAGAGAATATGATATATACATGATACCCATTTTAATATGTGTATAGTAAAAAAAGTAGAGTACATTAAAAAATTATTTTCATCATTGAAAATTCATTCAAATGATTCATATTCAAAACCTCTGAAAGGGAATGAAATAAAGGTGAGATCAAATTCTCAAAAAGGATTGTGTATAACAGAATATTTAATGAATAAGAAATCAATAATCAAAATGGGATGGTAAATACCTAAAAATAAATTTCATTTAAATAACATTACTATATAAATAGATAGGATATAATCATTGTGGAATGGTAAATAACTAAATAGTCAATCCATTTAATCAATAAACATAAGATGAAATGATTGCAGATATAATATCACTATGACAAAATCACGGATAATAATAAAAAATTTAGTAATGATGGAAATTATAAATTATTGGGAATCATGACCCAGGAACCTGATACATGTACCATCAAGACCTTTCACAAGGATGATTAAACTACAAGGAAAACCATGTTTAATTTGGCCCACTGATTTGAATCAGGATACAAACTAATGCATCGATAAGATACACAATTCCTAAATCAATACATCACTATAGGCCCAAATAATTCCCCATATATCAAATAATCTATTTAATTCATGAAACAATATGGCATATAATCAAATAGTCGTATTGAGTAAACTATATAGGTTTACCAATATTTGACAAGTTCATCAAATTACGTTCCATGTAAATACCATATGTAAAAATGGTATATGGTCTAATAGAATATCATAACCATCCTTAAATAATTTTTATATTTAATAAACAAATAATGTATAATAAAAATGATTATAATATATTGATTTTTTCAATAGAATGTTAATAATCCCAAAACAAAGTGAGATTGATCAATAACTATTACCACATGGTAATTATGAATTCAAATTCTATGGAAAGAAATAATTAAAATTGAGACTTAAAATACCAATAAGTATAAATGATTCATTATATTTAAAGATAAAGGGGTATTTTATACAGAACATAAATGTTAATTTTTTTTATAATAAAAAATAATTTTCAATGGAATGTAATTTGAGTCAGAATCACTTACCTAATGATTCATTTTGATTGAAGGTTATTAAAACCCTTGTATAGTTGTTTTAAAAATGTAGTTAACTTATAAAAGAACCAAATTAATGTTTATAATATAATATTTCACCCTTTTCTAACATCTTATAACAAATTCATTAATAATACTCCATTATTTTCATTGTTTCGTGTTTTAATTACCTTGTTTCTTATGTAATTTTTGATTAATAATCCAAATCAACCACACATTACATTCTTTCATATTCTCGAAAATAATAATTTTGAAATAATTATAATATTCTTACATGAATTTAAATTTTAAAACCAATCATGAAATACTGTTATGAAGAATGCAGTATGTTATGACCATAGAAATGATATGTCGTACTGCACTTGATTATCATTTCAATTTTTCAATTACATTTAGGGATTGAAGGAAATTTTTATTTTATAATTATCCAATGACCATATAATCATATATACCAGAATATATATATATATATATATATATATATATATATATATATTATCCATGAGGTTTAGTGATGAAAATAGTGTAACATCACTTCATGAGGGCGGTAGTCCACATGTACATGACCATGTAATCATCTTTCAAGTGAATGAAAAGGTATGAAATAAAATGAAATATATTATGATTTTGGATTGAAAAATGTGTCAGTAATATCATTTTTATATCATGTGTTACACATATAATCATTAAGATTACCCCCATCACCTTCAATGGTAATTGTTAATCAAAGACGAATCACATCACCTCAAGAGGCGGTTTCCCACCATACAAACGTGCAACATTGTCATTTTTCTTAAGGAATAGAACATAAAATTATATATATATATATATATATATAATACAACTAATAAAGAGGTATAAATATGTTATAATTATCATATATATACCTTATTTACATTATAATTCACATCTATTAATGATGGTAATGTGAGAATGAATGACATTGGATTTCGAGGTGGTAGTCTTCTGTACACACAAACGATGATTGCATAACCCATATAATAGAGGTGGAATTTGTTTTAGGTCATGTTTTTTTAAAACATCCCAATTTATATAATATAAATAGGTTTTTATATCGTCATAGTTTAATAAGAGTTTATATATGGGGAAAATGAAATAAAATAAAGACGATTGTTGAAGAACATTTCCACTCCTTCGAGTATACCATAATATATATTTGAGTTTATATTTAATGATATAAATGTTATTTATGGTTTTAATAAGAGAGGATAGTAGGAAACCATTTATAGTTTTGGAGAAGTGGCATTTTTATAAATACACAAATGTATTCACTAGTGTGAGGTCTATGTTACCACACATGGCTCAAAAATTGATATTTAATTTTTTTGGGGATGGTATGGTCGATATACACCTATAATAAAAAATTAGACACATGTTTTAACAGTTTTCCCTCAACTTTTATGATTCCTTACTTTTACCATTTTGGTAGTTTCAATATCGTTATTAGTGTTTTTATACATCATAATTCACAATTTATGACTAAAATAAGATGAAACTTATTATATAATTTGGACCAAATAATTATAAATATGAAATTTCATTTATAAAATATAAATCATTAATTTTATGAACATTAATTTTTACACAGACGCATGTAATGTGAAAAAAAGATTTAACCCTGTAAAGACCCGCAAATTTCAAGGAAATTTTTTTCTTAATTTTCTTTGGAATTTTACAAGAGCGCAGCTTCAGACGGCACCTGATTCCGAGGCCCGGTGTGCCCGGAATCAATTTCCGAAGTTTGGCTCGGGTACGTTCAGTGAACGGACGAGCGGGTTTTTCTATCTTTTGAACCGGTGCCCGGAATCAAATTCTGAGGGCACCGATGAAATCGCAGCGCCGGTATTTGCTTAGAAACGCCTCTTCCGGAGTTGCGTTTGCTCAGACGTGGTTTTTAAATTTTACGGCTTTAAGTCAGAAATAAAATAAAGTTTGTGCGACAACTTTATTTTATTTCACTTAAGCTGCTTGGAAGCCACTTGAAGTCACTTAATGGCGGCTTGAACTGAGTTGAACTGGATAGGATGCTATCCAGAAATATCCTACCCCTTGGTAGGATATTTGTGCGGTGGGACCCGCACGAGCCCCGCCGTTTCTTTCGTTAAGTAACGCACCCACGAAAACCCGTCAAAATAACTGAAAAGTCAACCGACGCGTTTTCTTTAATTCTTAACAGACCATTTAATTGGGCGGTTTATTTCGTGAATTAAATGGACTGTTTCTTCGTGAATTAAATGGGTCGTTTCTTTCGTTGAATTAATTCAACGAATTGATGGATCGTTTCTTAACCGGTTTCGTGTTGGCATGTCTATAAAATAAGACCAACATAAAAATCCTTGGAAAGGATTTGAGAGAATCTTCGTTCCTCCACCCTCTCCGCGAAGAACGCGAAGAACGCGAAGAACGCGAAGAACGCGAAGAACGCCGAACCCGGAAGTCGACGACGCTTTCGCCCGAGACGTTCTTCCGATCTCCGATCTCCGATCACCGACCATTCGAGGTGAGTGATTTCGGATTTCCTCTCAAGTTCTTTTCTTTGGTTTTAAACGAAACACAGATTTAAATATTAATAATTTAAATCTGTTGTTCTTGATTTGTTGAGCTCGCCGGCTCAACGCCGGTTTCCGCGACGACGCGACACCTTCCCGCGACGACGCGACGATCGATCTCTTCCGCGAAGAACGCCCGCGCTCGACGATCATCAAGGTAGGGATTTGATTGTGATTCTTTTTCCCCGTGCTTATTTATTTTAAAGTAAAGAAGCATGATCTTCGAACAATTTTAACATTTAAAAATTGTTGTTGATTATTCCTCCCGTGATTTATGACTAACGCGGAGGTTGCGGGTCTAACGAACAAGACCCGACAACCCTCCGCCGATCTCCTTGTTGTGCGGATATGGCGGACGACGACAAACCGTGCGGCAGAGGCAATCCGTCGATCCCGCAGTGAAGATCGGCCCCCGGGAGGAGCAACGGCGCAGACGGGAAAGAAATCGGGCCACCGGAGCATCTCCGGCGGCCCGCGGAAGGCAGCGGCGGCGCGGGTCGCCGGCGCGGCGGCGCCGGCGACCGGAGGCGGCGGCGCCCGGCGCGCCGCCGAGGAGGAAGCCCGCCGCGGCTTCAGCCGCGGCGGCAACGGCGGCCGGTTCCGCGGCCGCGCGGAACCGGGACGGACGCGGCGGCCCGGCCGCGTCCGCGTGACAGGCGGCCCCCCGCGGGGGCCGCGTTTCCCTCAAAGCCGCGGGGTTGACCCGCGGCGGCAGCCCCTTCGGCCGCTCGGCCGAAGCCGAGCCGGCTCGGTCCGGTCGGCCGGGCCGCGCCCAGGCCGGACCGGACCCGGCCGAGCCGGTTCGGGCCGGTTCGGGCCGGCCCGGTTCGGCCGACCCCAGGGGGGGGTTCGGGCCGGGTCGCCCCGGACCCGGAACCCCCATTTCGGGCCCTCTTCGGTCCATCACCCATATCTTGGGCCTGCGACCTCCGATTGACGAACCGTCAGCGGCTACGCGATCCTTGGATCGAGACGGTCGTTTCGGTATATTATACTCAAGGTTTCGGAAGACCTTGGGTTCGGCCGGGTTGGTTCGTACACGAAACCAACCGGGCCCTCGGAGCGGAAACGCTCATAACTTGGGCTACGGACGTTCGAACGACGTACCGTCAGCTGTGGTAGTTTTCTCTAAGTGAGACGGAACTTTTGGCATACTCCGCCCGAGGATCGGATACAGGCGGAGTACGGTCGGGTTGGTTTTGCCCTAAAAACCAACCGGGCCCCTGGGACGAAAATGCCAATAACTCTCAGACCGGGCGTCCGATTGACGCGCCGTCTGTCGCGTTGAGATCCTGTTGTCGATACGGAACTTTTGGATACATCAACTTCGGACTACGTGTCAGTTGATGTATCAGCCCCTCGGCTCGTGGAGCGGACCCTCCTAAACGAGCTCGCTACGTGCGGGAACCCTAGCGCTGGCTGTGACCTCGACGACAGAGCAGAGATCCTCCGTGGACTGCGACGACGGCAGAGCAGAGATCCTCCGTGGACTGCGACGACGGCAGAGCAGAGATCCTCCGTGGACTGCGACGACGGCAGAGCAGAGATCCTCCGTGGACTGCGACGACGGCATAGCAGAGATCCTCCGTGGACTGCGACGACGGCAGAGCAGAGATCCTTCGTGGACTTCGGCGACGACTGTGCAGAGATCCTCAGTGGACTGCGTCGACTACTGCACTCAGCGATCCTACGCGGATCAGTGCCCGATCCTATGTGGGTCCTACTACCGGTTCTGTGTGAGCCACTGCCTACCGGTTCTGTGTGAGCCACTGCCTACAGGTTCTGTGTGAGCCCGATCCTGTGTGGGTCTTCTGCGGGGGTTAGTACCTATCGATCCTTCGTGGGTCCGACGACTTAGATGGATCAGTGATCATCTTTGACGTCATCTGAAAAAGTATACCTGGTTGAGCTGAATCTTATGTTACTCTCCTTTGTGGATTGTGTTGAACCATCCTTTGTGGATTTACTATTTACTCTCCTTGTGGATTTGAGTCTTGCTTTCCTTTGTGGATTGAGTTGTTCTTGAGCTCGTGAGCAGAGCTAGATTTGGGGACTTAGGTATATATATGGGCATATACCTAAGTCGAGTCAGATGTTACTTCGTGATTGCATCTTTCTTTGTGCTATATCCTTGTGGATTTCGGGAGACCTTCGGGGGTCTCGGGGTCCTTACTGAGTAGTTGTACTCACCCCTGCACGGGCTATGCCCGCACCTTGTTGTGTTGGTTGCAGATGACGGACAGCGCTGATCACGGTTGGGCGTGGAGCAGGACGGTACCTGGAGGTGGACCACTGGGCGGGACGTACTCGGAGCGGACGTGGGACCCGAGGAGCTTGGAGGCTATCTGTACCCACCCTTCAGGTGGGATTGCCAGTGGACGACACGAGGCCGCCGTCTTTTCTTCAGTTGCTGTACTTTACTTTTCAGTTGTACTTTACAGTTGGGCTTGTATTTCCGGCCCCTTTTCTTTTCTGCACTTTACTTTCCGCTTGCTGACTCTGTGTGGTTGTTACTTATAAAGGCAATGCCTTCCCTGTTTACTGGGATTTTGCGCCTTGGTGCTAGTCGCCAGCCCCTGGCCTATGGAAGGCGGGCTTGGGGTAGTCACGGCACGGGCCCCGAGGACGGGTCGTGACAAATTGGTATCAAAGGTGGTCGGTTCTACCGCAGACTCTGATCGTCCTTTCTTTCTATGTGAAGCAATAGTGTTTAGTGTATTGAGTGTGGTTATCAGTTCAGGGAGCCCAGTGTTGGTGCGGCGGCCGACGTATCCGTACACCAGGACCCTGACTCCTGATTTCCGACTTAATGCATGAAAACATTGATTGCGTGTGTGTTTCAAGTTTTCTTTGTGATTACTTATGTCAGCTAACCGGGTATACTGATCTGCTTTATGAAAGTCTCAAGTTTTCCTTGTGATTACTTGTGCCAGCTCACCAGGTATACTATTCTGACTGTGGTGCTCTTGTTCTCCTTTTCAGGATGGCCCCGCGACGACTGCCAGCTAGGGTTCCGAGTGTAGGGCGCGACGGCAGCCCACTGAGCGATGAGGCCTCGGTGCAGGGCCCTTTGCCAGCAGTGGCACCGGCGGTAGCCTTACCCGTCGAGCCACCGATGCTACCAGTACCAGACGCTGACGATGCACGTCGCCTCAGGGCACTGCATGAGTTTCAGAGCCAGCGACCGCCCAGGTTTCGCGGTGAGGCGGACCCCCAGGCCGCCGAGGACTGGCTAGAGGCAGTGGTACGGATCTTCAGGCTAGTGAGGACACCAGCGGATCTCATGGTGATTCTCGCAGCGAGCCTCCTGCAGGCGGCGGCAGGACGATGGTGGAGCCTGATGCTCCAGGTTCACGACGAGGCATCCTTGCTCTGGGCGGACTTCGAGAGCCTCTTCTGCTCTGAGTTCGTCCCAGCCACCCTCCGAGCGGTGCGCATCCAGGAGCTTCTCCAGCTGCGCCAGGGCAGCATGACGGTCGCTCAGTACGCGGCGAGGTTCACGGACCTATCTCGCTACTCGACCGACATGGTACGGGACCCCTTCTTCCGGGCCCGGACCTTCGAGCAGGGCTTGCGACAGGAGATTCGTGCGTCGCTGATCTCCCTCAGCATTCCGACCCAGGCGGGAGTGCTGGAGCGAGCCCTCCTGATCGAGAGCTTCCTGGCAGAGCCTTCTTCAGCGGCGAGACCTAGCGCAGGGCGGCAGATAGCTGAGTCTTCGGCAGCAGGTAGCCGACGGATGACTCACGGGTCCAGGCAGACCAGACCCCCTCGCAGACGGCCTCAGGACACCGGCTCAGCGGTGCGGGGCACACAGCGGAGTGCCAGCCTTTCGAGAGGCAGGCTGTGCTACTCTTGCGGCGGGCAGGGTCACATGGCTCGTGACTGCCCGACTCGCCGACCAGAGGAGCAGCAGACGGTGGAGGGGCCACCCAGGCAGAGGCAGAGGGTCGACCGTGGCGGTCCGCAGGGAGGAGGCGGACGAGGCAGAGGAGCTGGCCGAGCAGCGGGTGGTGGGCGACGCTTCCAGGCTCTACCCCCACCACCACCAGGAGGGCCACCTCGACCACAGGGAGCTGGAGGGAAGAGACAGGCCCAGCTCCAGGCAGTGGAGGCCTACGACCCCGACATGCCAGAGATGATTCGAGGTACGATCTGTGTCTATTCCACCCTTGCTGCAGTACTTATAGACACAGGAGCGAGTCACTCTTTCATAGCCTCTGCCCTTGTTCGGAGCTCGGAGATTCCGACTGAGCCGTTGGCTCGATCCTTACGGCTAGAGACTCCTACGGGAGCAGACTCGACGATTACGCACTGGTGCCGGCAGTGTGAGCTTACTCTAGGAGGCGAGAGCTTCGGCTGGGATCTCCTTGTAGCGGCGTCGAGGCCTTACGACGTCATCTTGGGCATGGATTGGCTATCCACGGTTCATGCCCAGATCGACTGTTTTAGGCGCAAGGTGCGATGTGTTCGTACCGACGGGAGCAGGTTTACCTTCACCGGCGAGAAGGGAACCTTTGCAGCACAGGATGGACTTCCGCGGAGGAGAGTGCAGCCCATCTCTCATCAGTTGGCTAGCCTCATCCTAGGAGCAGTGGACGTGCGGAGTCCGGCTTTTCCTGCAGTGGTGGACCAGTACGTGGACGTCTTTCCCGACGACGTTCCAGGGCTACCTCCTCGTAGAGAGGTAGACTTTTACATCGACTTGTACCCCGGGACAGCCCCGATATCTACTCCAGCATATCGGATGGCCCCCGCCGAGCTTCGAGAGCTGCGGGTACAGTTGGAGGACTTGCAGAGCAAGGGGTTTATCCGACCCAGTGTTTCACCCTGGGCTTCCCCGATTTTGTTCACCAAGAAGGCGGACGGGAGCTTGCGACTTTGTGTCGACTATCGTCGCCTGAACCAGGTGACAGTGAGGAACAAGTATCCGCTGCCACGGATTGATGACCTCTTCGATCAGCTCAAGGGAGCGCGGTGGTTCTCGAAGATAGACCTCCGGTCAGGCTATCATCAGCTCAGAGTTCGAGACGAGGACGTGCAGAAGACGGCCTTCAGGTGTCGGTATGGCCATTATGAGTTCTTGGTTATGCCGTTCGGCGTAACCAATGCTCCAGCAGTGTTCATGAGCCTCATGAACAGGATCTTCCAGCCATACCTCGACCGATTTGTCGTTGTCTTCATTGACGACATTTTGGTATACTCGACGACTGAGGAGGAGCATGCCTACCACCTGCGAGTTGTGCTAGACACACTCCGAGAGCACCAGCTTTATGGCAAGCTCTCAAAATGCCAGTTCTGGTTACGTGAGGTCCATTTCTTGGGGCACGTCATTTCTGAGGCGGGAGTTGCAGTGGATCCCGCGAAGATCGAGGCAGTGCTAGCTTGGGAGCCACCCAAGAGCGTGACAGAGGTGCGGAGCTTCTTGGGCCTAGCGGGATACTATCGGAGATTCGTGCCAGACTTCTCCAGAGTTGCAGCACCACTCTCAGCCTTGACGAAGAAGGGGAAACCCTTCGTGTGGTCAGACAGATGTCAGCAGAGCTTCCAGGAGCTGAGACAGAGATTGACCAGCGCACCTATCTTGAGGTTGCCTGAGGAGGGAGTTGGGTACGTAGTTTACTGCGACGCATCAGGGACTGGACTCGGGTGCGTCCTGATGCAGGAGCGGGCCGTGATCGCCTACGGATCACGTCAGTTGAGGCCGCATGAGCAGAACTACGCCACTCATGACCTGGAGTTAGCAGCAGTGGTCTTCGCTCTGAAGACTTGGCGGCACTATCTGATGGGCGAGCGCTTCACAGTCTTTTCTGACCACCAGAGTCTCAGGTATATCTTCTCTCAGAAGGACCTGAACCTGAGACAGCGGAGATGGCTCGAGTTCCTCCAGGACTATGACTTTGAGATAGTCTATACTCCTGGGAAGGGGAACGTGGTAGCCGATGCCCTCAGCAGGAGGACGGGCATTCAGCTACTTGAGGAGGCGACGGAGCAGCTAGCCTCCTTGCAGATATCCTTCGTGGATAGAGACGGAACAACCTTTCTTCAGTCTCTCACAGTCTCTCCTCCACTTCTACAGCGGGTCAGAGAGGCTCAGCGTGGGGACGCTGACTGTGAGACCCGGCGTGCACTGATATCCTCAGGTCAGGCGCCTGATGGTTTCTCCCTTGGAGCAGAGCACGACATCCTTTTCAGAGGGCGTACCTTCGTACCAGTTGCTTTACGAGAGGAGGTGCTGAGAGAGTTTCACACTTCTCCCTTGGCGGTACATCCCGGAGTGGCGAAGATGTACCAGGATCTCAGGCGACAGCACTGGTGGCCGGGCATGAAGAAAGCTGTGGCAGAGTTCGTTTCACGATGCCTCACCTGCCAGCAGGTGAAGGCAGAGCACCAGGTACCAGCAGGCTTGGTACAGCCCTTGGAGGTCCCGGAGTGGAAGTGGGACGGCATATCTATGGACTTCGTGACTGGACTTCCACGTACTTCCAGAGGTCACGACTCCATTTGGGTGATTGTCGACCGACTCACCAAGTCGGCACACTTCTTACCCATCAGAGAGCAGGGCTCAGTGGAGAGCTTGGGACGTCTTTACGTCCAGGAGATCGTACGGCTTCACGGTGTGCCATCATCTATCGTCTCCGATCGAGATGCTCGTTTCACTTCCCGGCTTTGGAAGGGGTTGCAGGAGGCGTTCGGGACGCGGCTCCATCTGAGCACAGCCTTCCACCCTCAGACGGATGGTCAGACGGAGAGGACCATACAGACACTCGAGGACATGCTCCGTGCATGTGTTCTCGACTTTGGTCGCAGCTGGGAGGACCACCTACCCTTGGTGGAGTTCGCGTACAACAACAGCTACCACTCCACCATCGGGATGGCACCATACGAGGCGTTGTACGGCAGACCCTGCAGATCACCGTTGTGCTGGACAGACCCTGGGGAGTCAGCACTCGTGGGACCAGAGATGGTCCGAGCCACGACAGAGAAGGTCCAGATCATCCAGGAGAGGATGAGGACAGCTCAGAGCCGGCAGAAGTCATATGCTGACAGGAGGCGGAGGCCACTAGAGTTTGAGGATGGCGACCACGTCTTTTTGCGTGTCTCACCTCGACGTGGTTTACGGAGATTTGGCCGAGGCGGCAAGTTGTCTCCACGCTTCATCGGGCCTTTCCAGGTCCTCAGCAGGATAGGAGAGGTGGCTTATCGCCTGGCTCTACCACCTCAGTTGCACCGGGTGCACGACGTCTTCCACGTGTCTCAGCTGAGGAGATACGTGCACGACCCGACGCACATCATCGACTTTGGGGAGCTGGACGTGGACGATGGGGCGACTTTTGCGGAGGTTCCAGTGGAGATCGAGGATCGACAGGAGCGGGTCCTACGTGGGCGGTCGATTCCTCTTGTGCGCGTCAGGTGGCAGCACGGGAACCTCCAGGAGAGCACTTGGGAGCGGGAGGCTCAGATGCGTGCTCAGTACCCCCATTTGTTTCCCTAGTTTTTGATGTATCTTTACGGGGACGTAAAGCCCTGAGGTGGGAGTAATGTAAAGGCCCGCAAATTTCAAGGAAATTTTTTTCTTAATTTTCTTTGGAATTTTACAAGAGCGCAGCTTCAGACGGCACCTGATTCCGAGGCCCGGTGTGCCCGAAATCAATTTCCGAAGTTTGGCTCGGGTACGTTCAGTGAACGGACGAGCGGGTTTTTCTATCTTTTGAACCGGTGCCCGGAATCAAATTCTGAGGGCACCGATGAAATCGCAGCGCCGGTATTTGCTTAGAAACGCCTCTTCCGGAGTTGCGTTTTCTCAGACGTGGTTTTTAAATTTTACGGCTTTAAGTCAGAAATAAAATAAAGTTTGTGCGACAACTTTATTTTATTTCACTTAAGCTGCTTGGAAGCCACTTGAAGTCACTTAATGGCGGCTTGAACTGAGTTGAACTGGATAGGATGCTATCCAGAAATATCCTACCCCTTGGTAGGATATTTGTGCGGTGGGACCCGCACGAGCCCCGCCGTTTCTTTCGTTAAGTAACGCACCCGCGAAAACCCGTCAAAATAACTGAAAAGTCAACCGACGCGTTTTCTTTAATTCTTAACAGACCATTTAATTGGGCGGTTTATTTCGTGAATTAAATGGAATGTTTCTTCGTGAATTAAATGGGTCGTTTCTTTCCTTGAATTAATTCAACGAATTGATGGATCGTTTCTTAACCGGTTTCGTGTTGGCATGTCTATAAAATAAGACCAACATAAAAATCCTTGGAAAGGATTTGAGAGAATCTTCGTTCCTCCACCCTCTCCGCGAAGAACGCGAAGAACGCGAAGAACGCGAAGAACGCGAAGAACGCCGAACCCGGAAGTCGACGACGCTTTCGCTCGAGACGTTCTTCCGATCTCCGATCTCCGATCACCGACCATTCGAGGTGAGTGATTTCGGATTTCCTCTCAAGTTCTTTTCTTTGGTTTTAAACGAAACACAGATTTAAATATTAATAATTTAAATCTGTTGTTCTTGATTTGTTGAGCTCGCCGGCTCAACGCCGGTTTCCGCGACGACGCGACACCTTCCCGCGACGACGCGACGATCGATCTCTTCCGCGAAGAACGCCCGCGCTCGACGATCATCAAGGTAGGGATTTGATTGTGATTCTTTTTCCCCGTGCTTATTTCTTTTAAAGTAAAGAAGCATGATCTTCGAACAATTTTAACATTTAAAAATTGTTGTTGATTATTCCTCCCGTGATTTATGACTAACGCGGAGGTTGCGGGTCTAACGAACAAGACCCGACAACCCTCCGCCGATCTCCTTGTTGTGCGGATATGGCGGACGACGACAAACCGTGCGGCAGAGGCAATCCGTCGATCCCGCAGTGAAGATCGGCCCCCGGGAGGAGCAACGGCGCAGACGGGAAAGAAATCGGGCCACCGGAGCATCTCTGGCGGCCCGCGGAAGGCGGCGGCGGCGCGGGTCGCCGGCGCGGCGGCGCCGGCGACCGGGGGCGGCGGCGCCCGGCGCGCCGCCGAGGAGGAAGCCCGCCGCGGCTGAAGCCGCGGCGGCAACGGCGGCCGGTTCCGCGGCCGCGCGGAACTGGGACGGACGCGGCGGCCCGGCCGCGTCCGCGTGACAGGCGGCCCCCCGCGGGGGCCGCGTTTCCCTCAAAGCCGCGGGGTTGACCCGCGGCGGCAGCCCCTTCGGCCGCTCGGCCGAAGCCGAGCCGGCTCGGTCCGGTCGGCCGGGCCGCGCCCAGGCCGGACCGGACCCGGCCGAGCCGGTTCGGGCCGGTTCGGGCCGGCCCGGTTCGGGCCGACCCGGTTCGGCCGACCCCAGGGGGGGGTTCGGGCCGGGTCGCCCCGGACCCGGAACCCCCATTTCGGGCCCTCTTCGGTCCATCACCCATATCTTGGGCCTGGGACCTCCGATTGACGAACCGTCAGCGGCTACGCGATCCTTGGATCGAGACGGTCGTTTCGGTATATTATACTCAAGGTTTCGGAAGACCTTGGGTTCGGCCGGGTTGGTTCGTACACGAAACCAACCGGGCCCTCGGAGCGGAAACGCTCATAACTTGGGCTACGGACGTCCGAACGACGTACCGTCAGCTGTGGTAGTTTTCTCTAAGTGAGACGGAACTTTTGGCATACTCCGCCCGAGGATCGGATACAGGCGGAGTACGGTCGGGTTGGTTTTGCCCTAAAAACCAACCGGGCCCCTGGGACGAAAATGCCAATAACTCTCAGACCGGGCGTCCGATTGACGCGCCGTCTGTCGCGTTGAGATCCTGTTGTCGATACGGAACTTTTGGATACATCAACTTCGGACTACGTGTCAGTTGATGTATCAGCCCCTCGGCTCGTGGAGCGGACCCTCCTAAACGAGCTCGCTACGTGCGGGAACCCTAGCGCTGGCTGTGACCTCGACGACAGAGCAGAGATCCTCCGTGGACTGCGACGACGGCAGAGCAGAGATCCTCCGTGGACTGCGACGACGGCAGAGCAGAGATCCTCCGTGGACGGCGACGACGGCAGAGCAGAGATCCTCCGTGGACTGCAACGACGGCAGAGCAGAGATCCTCCGTGGACTGCGACGACGGCAGAGCAGAGATCCTCCGTGGACTGCGACGACGGCAGAGCAGAGATCCTTCGTGGACTTCGGCGACGACTGTGCAGAGATCCTCAGTGGACTGCGTCGACTACTGCACTCAGCGATCCTACGCGGATCAGTGCCCGATCCTATGTGGGTCCTACTACCGGTTCTGTGTGAGCCACTGCCTACCGGTTCTGTGTGAGCCACTGCCTACAGGTTCTGTGTGAGCCCGATCCTGTGTGGGTCTTCTGCGGGGGTTAGTACCTATCGATCCTTCGTGGGTCCGACGACTTAGATGGATCAGTGATCATCTTTGACGTCATCTAAAAAAGTATACCTGGTTGAGCTGAATCTTATGTTACTCTCCTTTGTGGATTGTGTTGAACCATCCTTTGTGGATTTACTATTTACTCTCCTTGTGGATTTGAGTCTTGCTTTCCTTTGTGGATTGAGTTGTTCTTGAGCTCGTGAGCAGAGCTAGATTTGGGGACTTAGGTATATATATGGGCATATACCTAAGTCGAGTCAGATGTTACTTCGTGATTGCATCTTTCTTTGTGCTATATCCTTTGTGGATTTCGGGAGACCTTCGGGGGTCTCGGGGTCCTTACTGAGTAGTTGTACTCACCCCTGCACGGGCTATGCCCGCACCTTGTTGTGTTGGTTGCAGACGACGGACAGCGCTGATCACGGTTGGGCGTGGAGCAGGACGGTACCTGGAGGTGGACCACTGGGCGGGACGTACTCGGAGCGGACGTGGGACCCGAGGAGCTTGGAGGCTATCTGTACCCACCCTTCAGGTGGGATTGCCAGTGGACGACACGAGGCCGCCGTCTTTTCTTCAGTTGCTGTACTTTACTTTTCAGTTGTACTTTACAGTTGGGCTTGTATTTCCGGCCCCTTTTCTTTTCTGCACTTTACTTTCCGCTTGCTAACTCTGTGTGGTTGTTACTTATAAAGGCAATGCCTTCCCTGTTTACTGGGATTTTGCGCCTTGGTGCTAGTCGCCAGCCCCTGGCCTATGGAAGGCGGGCTTGGGGTAGTCACGGCACGGGCCCCGAGGACGGGTCGTGACAAACCCGAACCATGCTAATAGAGTTTTTTCTATTTGAGGGTACATATATTGACTATAAAATAAAAATTAGTCCCCAAATAGACCAGATTTGATATTTATTAATATATATAAATCAATATGTAGAATATTTTAATTTTAATAATTTTAAATCATTTAATAATAAATAATTTATTATAATACATCATTAATTCAAATTTTAAGATTATTAAATTTATTTTAATTTAAAAAAATATCAAGGAAATTATTGAATTAGAATATATTATTTAAAAACATGTGTAACATGATATATTCAACAAAAATATTAATGTAACAATATAATTTATTCAATTTTTTACACTTTATATATTTTTGGTACCATTGATTTTATTTACTTATTTAGTAAATAAATACAATTTTGGAGTTTTTGAAGAATTTAAATTAATTATTTAATCTTAGAAAAATAATATAAAATATCATGATAAAGAAAAACTTTTATATTTGAATATAATATTAATGAATGAAAATATTTTGTTTTTTAACTATCCAAAAGCTTTATTCATATTAAATGAAAGGAAGGTTTCCATTTTCTCATCTTATATAATTAACATATTATATTGTCCACCTTTATAGAAAATTAACCCAAAAACTCATAAAAATAGGGAATTAGGTCATAATGGTTTAAATATAGAAATAAAATGAGTTATAGAAAAATTTTCATGTAATTTTAAACCTTATATTCTATGATTAACCCTTGGTAAACCCATTTTTCCATAATAATGATAATTAACTTATATTATTTTCCTTAGTAATTTTTTTAAAAAATATATAGAAATTATTATAATTTATCAATATATTTAAATAAAAATTTTGAATCCATTTTTCCTAATTCAGTTCAAAATAGTGGTAATTTTAATATAACATTATTCTTCTAGATGCAATGAGAAATGTGGGTTTTAATGAGAAAATGTTCCAAAATATATATATTTTATGTAAAAATTAAAAAGGAAAATGGTTGGATGACATAAATTGTATAAAATTATATTTAATTAAACAAACGATATTATATAACAAATTAAAAATATAATATAAATATATAAATTATTTAGATGAAAAGGTTGTTTTTAGAAAACATTTTGCATTTCTCACTGTTTATAAAAAACAAAACTTTTCTAAAAAATATCAAAAAACTCACGCTAAGATAATTTTGGTATTCCAATTTCCAAAAAGAAGTTTACTTTTTGAAATAATGTTTCTAAAATTGGTAAAAAAAATTTATATTATGTTTGAAAAGTGCAATTACAGAGTCTTTCATATTATGAAGTTTTTAGAAGACGTTTTTTTCTTTTAAATTAATCTTAGTTTATTTATAATCAATAAATATAAAATGAACATGTCTATGATATATATTTTAATAATTATTTAATTCTATTAATAACCTCCACTATAAAATATATGAAATATAATAAATAATAATGTTAATAATATATTGTTGTTCGATAATACTCTTTCTTACGTGTTACACAAGATATTGAAGAAACTAAGTGTTGGAGGTTACAAAAGATAACTCTGTTTTTCATTTAACATACTCTTTTTTAATAAAATGTTATTATTATATAAGTTTTGGCGTTTTTCATTCTCCCCATAATAAATTAATTGTTTCTTCACAATTTAAATTTTATCTCTATAGTTAACATCATAATATATGTAATATCATTATTGTAAAACAAACATCACAAAAGGGTTAATAAAATATCATTTTAATAATAGATAAAGGTAAGTACAAAGTTCATATTCAAAAATCCCAAAAGAAAGGATTCCATGTAGCAGCACATTTTTGGGAAATGTGATCATGGACATGGAAGAAAATATAAACACCAATGGATTAATGGAGGGTGATATAGGCTATTGATCCAAAGAAAGCGAGTGATCGATAGAATGTTAATCACCATAAAACCATTAACCAAAAAGGGTTAAAAGGGAGCTTGATATCATAAAAAATGATGTTAATTATTATTTTTTATTTCATTATCCTTTTCCTAAGGCTGAATATATTTAATAAGAATTTATACTTACTTGATTGGATTTTATTTCATAAAAAAAATTTATCCTTTGGTTGTTCCGCGGTCAATATCCAATTCCTCATTTAATTATGAAAATGGTATCATAACAATAATTTTTTATTCCGGAATCACTGAAATTAAATTGTAATGGATAATTAGTTTAATTTATGAACACCATTTCTTATCATTTAATATCCATATTCTATAAAGGTTCCATATTTAAAAATATTCACCCTATTCATATAATAAATTTCAAAGAAAATACCATTTGTAAAAAATGTTATATAGTATTATAAATATTCATATCAAACATGATGTAATATTTATATTTATTAATAATTTAATTTCTTATGGAAAACAAATATAAGAAATAATTTTTTTAATAGAATGTTAACAATCAAAAAATAATGTGGGATTATACAATATCTTTTATGATTTGGTAATTTTATAGTTTAAATATCCCTAGATGTAATGGTTTAAATGGATACATAAAATATGACTATGTATAAATGAATCCTGACATTATACATCAAAGGTATAGTATATACAACACATAATGTTTAATTTTTTTTTATAATAAAAAATAAGTCTCCATAGAACTTAAATTGAGAGGAAATCACATACCTCACGATTTCTGTTAGTTGAACATCATTTAACATCCTATGTAATGGGGTGAATCATGTCAACCATATATAATATAACTATGCTCATACTGTAATATCCAAGACTTCTTTGAGGTATATTCCTGTTTTAAATTTCCAGTTTAAATACCTTGAATATTGTTAAAGAAATGTATCTTGAGTCTATACAGAGGCCTGAGGTTGTCCTGAGGTCTCTTTATATGAAATAGGGGAAAGTGGACATCTCGTGCATGTTTCATGGTTAGTGCATGGTTAGTAGTAACCATTATCCAAAACCATTCTTACTTGAAAAAGGGACAAACGATTTACGAAACTATACATGGGGGAGGAAAAACTATATAGGTTTGGATATAGTGATTCCCTATAGTCACCCCATGGGTTGCCAAACTACGAGGGGACCCCAGGATACCACGCCACTAGGCCTAATTTTTGATAGAGGTTGGATCACTTTTTGTGAATAGTTTATCCAATTTTTTAAACAAACATTGTGCCCCTTTAAATGTGATTATTTATAATTTTTCCCTCTTAGGCCTTTACAGTTCTAACACCGTGTGTTCCTCGATTATTCACCCAACAACCATAGTGAAAAATAATGTCACCATAAACATTATAAGGGTCGATCTGTATCATTTGTAATCCATTTAGAGTGTCACGGGATACACATCAAAGCTATGGGAGAGTTTAATAGTCCTCTTTCTCCCCTTTTCAGATTAAATCTTGTGTATTTATTCCTCTTCTTCTGAATCCCTAAAACCGTTTACTTTTAGTGGATCCTAGGTATAGTATATTAAGGGTGTTTGAGTCCATTTTGAGGGAAGTGGTCAAGTGATCAATCCTTTTAAGAATTGTGATAGGTTTTTTACAAGTTATGTCCCAAAATATTGTCTGTTAATTACATATCTGTGGTTTTTCTTTTTTGTCTATGTGTATCACATTTGGGGTTCCTTTATAGAAATGATAAATTGTCTGGGTAAATGTTTATTTGATCCCCACATGATCCCCATGGGATACATTGATATTATTTTTCTTGGGTTATGGGCCATCGTTTGGTTGTGATTCTCCTTGAACCTGGAAATTGAATTGTTAATTACAATATCAAATTGTATTGACATAGAACCCATGAAGAATATATTGTAATCTTATTTTAGGTTATAAAATAAAACTAATGGGATTTTATTATAGTTGTTAAAATTTATCAAGAAGTTTTTTTGTATATTTTTATCGGGTTAAATGATTTTTGTATTGTAAAAATAATTATATGGTTTATTTGATAAGGAATGTAAATGAGAATGTGTAAATGGGAAGAGGCATTATGATGGATTTTTTGATGAATGAAATTTCCTTAATTGTAAATGATGAATGTTTCAAATGGATATTGCTTATTTTTGGAATATTACTAATGGTTAAATAATAATCTACACATGGATTGGTGGTATGAGGGTTATTGACATGAGTTTATATTCCAACTGGCCAGGTTAGAATAAGTCTCTATGTAATGACCCAGATTTCCTCGAGCCATTCCACATTGAAACTATAGTGTTTATGCTGTTCATGGAGGCAATGGTTGCTCGTTTTAAGATTTTTACAAATTTATAGTTTTCTCATTGGTGACTCAGGGAGTTATCTTCAACATGTGATTGAATTTGTGAGTCAAGCATGTCGACACCTATGATTTAGGGGCATCGAAAATGGTGATTTAGGGGAATCAGAATCAGTGAGTTTTGTGTGTCAGTGAGTGGTTGCGTCAGTAACTCAGTGTCGGTGGCTCAATATATGTATATCACATCAGTGGCTCAACATCGTTAGGTCGGGTCAGTGGATCAGCTTTGGTTGGTCATGTCAGTAACTCAGCATCAGTGGATCTACATCGATGGATCCACATCGGTAGGTTGCATTGGTATATCATCCATCAGTGGCTCAACATCAGTGACTCACCCATCAGTGACTCATTTCTAATTTTTATAGTTTTTCCCAGTTTTTGCAGTTTCACCCCTCTTATGTTATATTGTACATAAAATGAGTTTAAATCCATTTTAGGGAATTTTTAAGGTCATTTCAAAGATATTAAGTATATACACAATATCATAACGTTCCAGGGGATTTTAGATACTCAAACAACGTGATCTTGACCGTGGTGCCACATTTATAGATTTTGAATCCATTCTTCCTTTAATATAGGTTATGTCTCTTAAAAGTTGGAATCTTACCTTCTTAGTTTGTTTTATATTCCTCTTGGTGGGACTAATGTGTTCTTCTCAAGAAGATCCATGTGCCTATGATAGAGCTCCCTTTTACTACATTTTCTTGGAGTTTCATGCAGCTTACGTGATCCCATGTTTTTTTCGCAAAGAGGAGATTTGGTCTTTTGTTGTTTCATGTATGGATTTTTTCTGCCTCTCTTTAACTGTGCATCATGAATGGTGGGTGTACTAAGTATTAGTTATGAAGAATAATTTAATAATGTTCTTAAAATGGGAAATAAATAACAAGGTAATCTTATAAAAAGATAACATGGGTCAATAAAATAAGTGGTTGGGAGTAGTTCGATGTTTGATCACCCATATTATTTTGTTATCATTATTTATTTTATTGTTTGTTGTGGCCTTATTCCTTATGAAAATCATGGATGTTGGTGGAATTTTATTATTTACTAGTGTCGTCCTCTTTTTTTGTAATTCTTGTTAAATGGCTGTAACGTGAAATCTGTATAATCACATGTACTTGGCTAATTAAAATGGATTCCCCTAGATCAAACTTGTTGTGTTCCCCCCCTGTTATTTTAAATTTTAATTAAAGAGACTCTCTTCCTAAACCTAAATATACACGTTTTAATGGTGTGTCTGTATGTTGTGTTTAGTTAATTCTGTGAGTAGGTTTGGTATGTTGGTTCCATGGGGATGTGGTTTAAAGGTAGTTTTTGTGGCCTAGTGTGTGTGTGTGGGGCGAGGGGGGGGGGGTATGGGGCGGCGTATTGGAATCCAAATTTGATTTACTAATTGATTTTGGAATGGATGGACTTTTATGTAGTGGGATAGCCTTTGTTTTTTGTTGTGACCATGAATAGAGGTTGGGTAGTGGTACTGTAATGTTGTTATAGACATCTTATGTTGTGGGACTGCATCTGGGAAATTCCTTGGAAATGGGGATATAGGATTGGGTTGTGTTGTTACTTTGTGTCTATGGGTGTCCAGGGTTTGTCATTGTTATGTAGTGGGGCTTCTGGTCCTAACTTTTAGAGGATTATTTTCCAGTATAACTTTGAAGACTGACAGTTGGTATTGGTTGAACAAGGGTCTAGGGAAAAAGGGGGAGTGCTGTGGGACATAAGGTCGGTTGTTCTCAATTGTTTTTTATGAATGGGTGTTATAATGGAAAACCTTTATTATTTCCCCTCTTCCCTTCTATATTTTTTCCATGGAAGTTTCCATGAGTTGTGCTTGAAGAAATTAATTTGAAACCCTCAAAAATTAACAAGTAAATGGTTAAATGAAAAATGGGTTTGGTGTATTCTTTAGGAGAGGCTGTTGTGTGGTTGTCCATAAAGGGGTAGCAAAAAATGTGGTTCCGTGATGGCTAGATGTTTTTTTTAGGATCCGTAGGTTTAAATGAGTGTTTTATTTTTTATATATATAAATTTTTTTCTTTGTAATTTCAGTACACACACCACCCTTTATGAACACCATGTTATGGACAACCCCATTTAATGTGGGAGGGTGCCTTTCACAACATCCCGATGGGAGGATTGATTAATGGTTACTAACATTCGTCCTTGCACCCTCTTCTGTATTGTTAAAGCTTGAGCATATCTGGGCTGACATTAATGTCTTGAGGCTTACCAATGTCTATGATCCTTTAGGCATGTTCGTTGGGGATGAGGGGCCTAGGTTTTTGCGAGCCATGATTGTTTTCCCATGTGTATTCAGTAGGAGGCCGAGGTTTCTTAGGGTGAGAGGGGAAGCTGTTGTGGCCCATGTGTCTATGGAAAGATGTGTGGTGTCGTTGAGTCTAAGGTGAGTGTGGGTGGGTTATGGTAGTGATAATGATTTTTGGAAGAGTTGTAGTGTCAAGTCATTAGCCATTATGAATGAGTAGTTAGCTAGTGGGAAAGTGTTGTAGGGTGCCCAAATGTCAATGTGCCTATAATAATACTTTAATTTAATTGAATTATTTAGTGAGTGTTCTTTGGTGAGATAGGGCTAGTTAGTATCCTTAGGTAGGTTCTTTTAGGTTCTCTTGTTTTCTCATAAAGGAATTATCATGTTCCCCCACTTGTGCATGGGTGGATTTTGTTTTCTACTGGGTATACTTGTATACTCACCCAATTTCTATAAAACTATTTTTAGGTTTCCAGGAGGACTTTGAAGAATGTTCTAGACCTTACTAGCTTTGGCTGTAGGATTGTTTCTAATTTTCTTATTAGTTTCTTTCTCTGGGTAAATGCTTTAGTACTTTGGTTGTACTTTTGTCACATTTTAATTTAAATCATGCATGAGATGGATTTTAGTTTCCATTATATAAATTTTGGAGTTTTTTTATTTTACCTCTTATCTCCCAATCCCGATTTCATTAAAAATGGTAATTCCTTCCATTTCATGTGAAATTTTATACCATTGTCTCTAGTCAGCACTCCAGGGCCAATTGAAGGATGGACACTGAGTGTCATTATCTCTCCTTCATCTTGATGAAGGTAGGGTGTGGCACTTTGCTTCCCCTTCCCTCATCTTGAGGATGGTGGGTCATTATAGAGTGGTATCAGGGGGAATGTTTGAGAGATAGGATAGATATTGGAGTTAGGCATTGTGAGGATTTCATGGGATGGATGGGTAACGGTGTTAGGAAATCTTGGTGGGTGAAATAGGTCAAGGAAGACTAGCTAGGATACGGGATTTTAGAACCCCCTGTGATCCAATGTATGGAACACGCACCTTCGGAATGTCCAAGTTAGGCTGCATTAATTGCAGGGTAGAGACCCCAAGAATGTTACATGCATCATAATGAATGGAATTATAGTGTTTCTTGGACACTTTGAGAATTTAATTTAAATAAAAAGTTAAAATAAATAAAAAATGAAATTTCAGTACCACCCGGTATTAGGAGTTCCTTGATTAACTTTACATTTATGGAATGAAGACATCACCCAAACATGGTACGAGCAGTTGAGGCCTAGCAGGCTGATCTGGATGATTATTAGAGGGATGATTGAGGGGAGGAATATGACTTAGGGAAAAGGACCCTTCATGCTTTCCAGTGGAAGACCCTAAGGAAGTACCAAGGTAGTGTTTCAAACTCCAAAAAAAAAGGTTGGATTTAAGAGGTGATGATCACCTTTACCTTGATTTGAGATCCAAGGGAGTATTGGTTGCCTCTAGCTATAATCCAAATGCGATGATCAGTGCATCAGTGGTGGACGCTTCACCTCAGAGAGTGGAATGAGGCCGATGTCTCATGGGTTGACATTGAGAAAGATTTTTAGGAAGAGTTCCTTCCCTCGATGACTAAGGCATGGAAAAGGTACGTTCTACTCTCCCTAAAATAGGGGATAATGTCAGTGATGGAACTACAGATCATGTTCAATGAAATTCTACACTTCCCACCATATCTCTTTTCAAATGTGGAGTCACGGGAAAGACGCTTGGAGGAGGCAGTCCGACATTCTCTTCAGTATGTCTTCACTGCCTTTACTCTACCAAAATACATATAAGTTAAAAACAAGGATAAATTAGTGAAGAGAACGCAATTGTAGGGAGGAGTACCATGAGAGGGAAGCCAACTGAGTTCGTCACAGGGGAAGGCAGTCCACAACATGCCTCTAGATTTAGGGACATCATAGTTTCAACCAACAGGGAGGAGGACATAAGAGTTATAGTTTTGAAATCATGGTCCTCACCCTGTCCACATAGGTTGGGGATTAAAGTTATTTTTCTATTGATTCCATGGAAATATTCCAAACCAGTGCCCAGTTCAAAGAGCAATAATGTGGGTTGGGTAGGTTCAGCACCGACATCAGCAATAGCAGTTGTCGGTCAGGCCTTTCTATCATCAGGGCAGCATACTCCCTATCCACTATGGGTAGATGGTGCTTGGGGAGGCCAACCATAGGGACCTCAACCTAGGTGTGTTCGGGGAGGTGGAAGATAGTAGAGGGGTAGAGGAGATAAGCACAGGCAATTGTATGCTATAGAGGCAGCAATTCAAGCACGGACAAAGGATGACCGAGGTATAATTATTTTTTTAGAACACTTTCTTGCACTTTTTTAGATTCTAGATATTTACACTAATTTGTTGTACACAGTCTAGCCCATGACTTTGGAGTTTACTTGAAGATACTTCTCATGTCCCTGGTGTTGAGTACATTAATTGGAGGTCTGAACAGTTTTTTATGTATTCTGGCGATGTAGACAAATGTTTGGGCCACATCAGTTAAGTGGGAATATTCTTCTACTATAGATGTAGCTATTAGATGTCATCATAGTAATCAACTATTTGTTTTCCATGATAAATGTTATTGACTGATTCCAAAGAAGATTCATGTTTTTAGGTGTGGATGACTAGTGTGTAGTTTTGTTTCTGAGCGGAGCTATCAGGTGGGTACTCGGTATGTGGAGCCTCTTTTATCCTTGATGATCGAGATACCAAAGAGATCAGCAGGAATAGATATGGTGGAGGTTATATGTATTTTCAAAGAGAGATTTTATGTCTTTTAAAAAGAGGTTATGACCCTACCCCCTCACTGTGATGTTTCTTTCAGAATATAATTGCAACCCGGTGTTGGTCCAATTTTGATGGCTCCTTATCGAATGACACATTCTATGTTAAAGGAGTTGTGGATTTAGGTTAATGATCTAATTAAAAAGGGTTTTATCCCTGCACGTGTGTCGATGTGGGGTATTCGGGTTTTGTTCACAAGGAACGAGGATGGTGGTCTCAGGCTATGCATAGACTACTAAAGACTGAAATAGGTAACTTTAATGAACTTTTACCCCCTTCGGAGGGTAGATGGTCCTTTTGACCTGTTAAAGGGAGAAGTATGGTTCTCTAAGATCTGTCCGAGTTCCAAATATCATCAATTGGGGGTGAAGTAGGGTGATATCTAGAAGACTTCTATCAGGTGCAGGTATAAGAACTTTGAGTTCGTTGTCACGCCCTTTGGAGTTACGAATTCCCCTTCTATGTTCATGAGTCTCAATAACTCTGTCTTCAATAAGTTCCTAGACTAGTTCATCATCAGATTCATCAATGATACCCTGATCTAGTCAAGGTTAGAGGAGGAGCACATCGATCATATGAGGACAATCTTATAGGTCCTCCTACACAACCAACTCCATGGGATGTTGTCCAAGTGCATGTTTTGGACATGGGAGGTGCACTTCCTTGGACACCTAGTGCCTCATAAAGGGAAAATATTAGACCCATCAAAGGTATTAGATGTTTTTTCTTGGTTATCACCAAAGAATGTGGTAGATTTTTGTAGCTTACTAGGTCATGCAGGACTTCACTGAAGGTTCGTAGCCGACATCGCTTGAGTTGTAGCTCCATTGAAGGCTCTAACCCAAAAGGACCAAGCCTACATTTGGAGTTAGAAGTTTTAGACAGATTTTGGCTATATAAAGGGGGAGCTTATTAGTGCCCCAGGGATTAGGTTTCCATAGGAGGTAGTGATATTCGATGTGTTTTGTGATGCTTCTTGTCTAGGATTGGATGTGTGTTGATGTAGTAGTTAGGAGTGATCTTTTTTAGTTCTAGGAAGTTAAGTTAGCACAAATTTAACTATGCCACCCATGATCTGAATCTTGTAGCCGTCATGTTTTTGATGATGTTTTTGTTAAATTACCTCATTGAGGATCTCTTTGTGGTCTTCACGGATCACAAGGGCTAGAGGAATATCTTCTCCTAGCGATACCAGAACATGTATCAGTGAAGGTGGACGGAGTTTCTCTAAGATAATGACTTTGAGATCTCTTACACCTCAGGAAAGGGGAATGTGGTGGCTCATGCACTAAGTAGAAAGCCATAGAAGGAGGTAGTTCGAGAATCCATGGATTCTGGGACAAAAATTGAGGATTTGGATTCTTTATAACTGGATTCAAGAGTTGATGATTCCAAAGGCTTACTGTTTTAGATAATAGTATAGTATTCCTTAGTGCGGTGGGTGGAGGAGTCTAAGTGGGGGGAATCAGAGACTGATGTTATGAGTGATTGCATTGTCTATGCTGATGCTCTAGAGGGATGGTCAGAGGATAGTTAGAATCGAATGTTGTTCTATGGAAGGATATTTTTCCTAGTGGAAATGCCTGAGGGTGTTCTCCGTGAGAGCTACCGCTCACACTCAGTGGTGCATACATGAATTTATAAAATTTACCAAGTCTTGAGAGAACAATTTTTGTTACCTCAGTTGAAGCGGGTAGTGGCTGAGTTGGTGGAAAGGTTCCTAATGTGTCAGTAGGTGAAGGCTGAGCACCATGTTCCTGAAGGTATGTTGTAGCCCTTAGAAATTCTAGAGTGGAAGTGTGATGGAATCTCGATGTATTTCTCTACAAGATTACCCATGAATCTGTGAGGATGTGATTCTCTTTGGGTAGTAGTGGAATAGTTGTTGACGTCATCTCACTTCTTAGCGATCAAGGAGTCGATCATAGTATATGCCCTGGTACAGAGGTATCTGGATGAGGTGGTGCTATTTCACGGAGTTCCAAGATCCATTTTCTCATATCAGGATACAAATTTTACGTCGCGAGTCAGGAGGGGATTGTTGCATGCCTTTGGAACATAGTTATACCTTAACACTGCTTTCCACCCATATACAAATGGGAAGACAGAGAGGACCATATAGACATTAGAGGACATGTTACGGTCATTTTTTTATGGACTTTAGTGGGTCTGGGATCAACATTTTCCCTTGGTACAATCTTATTACAACAATAGATATCACTTTTCCATTGGTATGGTTACATTCAATGATTTAAATGGGAGGCCATGTCATTAACCCATGTGATGGATAGAGTTTGGTGAGACAACCATTCTTGGTTTGAACATGGTGCAGAGTAAGGAAGAGAAGGTGCATCTTTTCTGTGAGAGGATGAAGGTAGCACCGGACAGACAGAAGTCGTATGCCAATAATTGGAGAAGGAATTTTGAGTTCAAGGTTTGGGATCATGTTTTATTGATGTTTTCACCTCAACGTGGGTAGTGGAGGATTGAATGAGGGAAAAAGTGTTCTATCAGTTTCATAGGAACTTTTGAGGTGTTGGGATCAGTCGACAAGGTGGAATATCAGTGGGCGTTGCCACCGTGGTGGAGGGAATCCCCGACGCCTTCTATGTCTCTTAGCTTTATCACTATCTACACAATGACTCCCACGTAATTGAATGGGGAGAGTTGGATCGTAAAGATGATGCAATGTTCATTGAGAAATTGGTAAGAATCACAGATCATGATGAGAAGGTGTTTCGTGGATTGACCATTCATTTGGTTCGTGTGATATGGAGGCTTTGTGGCTTTGAAGAGAGTACATGGGAGCAGGAGGCATAGATGTGTGCCCAGTACCCAGAGCAGTTTTGTGTTTTTCTCTTGTGTTTTTATTTTTAATTTTCTTATGATGTAATTCATGAAATTTCTCATTATAAGATGCATTGTTCCCTTGTTATCTGTTTTTTTGTGGGAAGTCCTGACTATGGGGAGTGGATGACCTGATCCTGAATTAAGACACATTTATGTGGATGGGATTGAACCCATTCGGGTGAGTCAATGCCCCCCAAATTGTATAGTATGTTGACATGTAGGAATGGATTCCCTAATATATATTTATTAGAGGTGGGGGACATAGTTTTTCTCTAGTTATTCAGGAGATATATGTCGAGGAGGAGTTCTTGAGTGTCCAGGTTTTTACTCCAGCACTCGAAAAACATAATTGTGGTTTCTTCTCAAGAGGTATCTTAAGGGGTGGTTATTTAGACCTATCTTATTATAGGTCAATTTTTAATTCTATGTGATGATAATAAATTGAAAGGTATTTGATGTAATGACCTAGATTTCTTGTAGCCCTACCTTTATGAAAATTCAGTGTTTTGGGTGTTCTGTGAAGCAATGTAGCTCATTTCAATATTTTACAATATTTCCAGTTTTTCCATCAGGTACTTATGGAATCAAAGATTTCACGTTAGTGAATTAGTGAGTTAAGTGAGCCGACATTGGTGAGTCAGGGTCGTTGGTGAGTCGTTGCGTTGGTGGCTCAACGTCAGTAGGTCACGTCTATGGCTTAAAGTCGGTAGGTCACGTCGGTAGCTCAATTTTAGTAGGCCACAACAATAGATTAGTATCAACAGATCAGGGTCGGTAATATGTGTCAGTAGCTCACTTGGTGGTGGATCGGTATTAGTGACACACCCATCAGTAACCCACTTCTTGTTTTCCATTTTTTTGCTGTTTTTTAGTTTCTCCCCTCTTACATCTAATTTGACATAAACTGAGTATAAATCTTTGTTTATGAATTTTTAAGGGAATTTCAATAAATATTAAGTATATCCTCAATATCATAACACTTTTGGGAATTTTAGATACTCATGTTGTGTGATATTAGCCATGATCCCACGATTATGGGTTCTGAAAACATTCATCCTTTAATATAGGATCTGGATCTTCAATGTTAGGATCTTTCCTTCCCAGTGTGTTTTTCATTCCCTCTTTGGCGAACTTAATATTTTCCTCCCTAGAAGAGTTGTGAAAATGTTCTAGAGCCACCCCCTTCTCATTTTTCATGGTGTTTGCTACTTCTCGTGTGATCCCCTTTTATTGGAACAAAGAGGATATTTGGTCTCCTGTTTTTTTAGGTAGGGATTTATTATGCCTCTATTTAATTGTTCTTCATGTGTGGTGGGTGTACTAAGGATTCCTTGTGAAGAGAGAGTGAATAAATTTCATAAAAAGGGAAATAAATAAGAAGGGAATATGATCAAAAGATAATAGGTGTCAATAAAATAATGGGTTGGGAGTGGTTTGATGTTTGATCGTATATTTTACTTTGATAACCTTGTTTCTTTTATGGTTTTTATGGTCGTATGCCTTTTGAAAATCATGGCTGTTGGTGGTCTTTTCTTATACACTGGTGATGTTTGGGTTTTTTTTCATAATGCTTTTAAAATGGCAGTAATATGAATTCTGCTTAATCATGTATACTTGAATAATTTAAATGGATTCCCTAGGATAAGACCTATTGAGTGATCATAAAAAAATTTATTTAGTGGGACTGAATTTGGGAAATTTTTGGGCAGTGGTGTTGCAGTTTTGGGATGTTTCATGACTTCAGGTCTTTGGGTGTACTGGGTTTAGGGTTGATGTGCAGTGGGTCTTCCGTTTCTAGTTGTGAGAGGATGGTTGTGCCTTATAACATTGATGAATTATAGCTACCATCAGTTGAACAAGGGTCCACAGAATAAGGGGGAATGTAGTGGGACTGTAGGTTGGTTATTCTCTGTTTTTTTTTTGAATGGGAGTTAAAATAGGAATTTTTTAGCATTGACGCTCTTCCCCTTTAGATGTTATGCTTGGTTGTTTCCTTCGGCTGTGATGGAATGAATTAAAGTGAACCTGTTATTAATTAACTGGTAAATGGTGAAATGAAAAAGGGGTTGGGTGTATTATTTAGTAGTGGATGTTGTGTTTTTGTGCATATAGGGGTAGCAGAAAATACGGTTCTATGTGGGTTGTTTTCTTATGGGTTTGTAGGTTGGGATGACTTTTTTATAAATTGTTGTTCCTTCTGATTTCTATATGCAACCCAACCTTGTTGAAACCCATGTTCTGAAACCCCCATTTCATGGGGTGGTGTCTTTCCCAACATCTTGGTTGTAGGATGGATGACTGATTTCTGAATTTCTTCATTGCACCTTTTTTTTGAGATCTTACTACGCAAGCATATTTTGGAATGCTATAATGGATTGAGGCTTACCATAGTCCAAGATCCTTTGGGATGGTTTGTGTTGGATGGGTGACCTAGGTTTTTTCATGCTAGTGTTGTTTCCCCATGTGTCTTCGGGATGATTCCCAGGTGTCTTTGTGCGATAGGGGTGGTTTTGGTTGCTTATGTGTCTGTGGGTGAGATGTGTGGTGTGTTGAGGACCAAGTTTGTGCGGGCGGGTTGTGGTAGTGGGACTGTGTTTTTGAATAGTGGTAGCATCTATAAATTATCCATTAAGAATACACAGTTAACTAGGGGTAAAGTGATTTGAGGTACCAAAACGTCAATGTGCTTATACTAATACCTTAGTTGACTTTCTTTATTTGGGTAGTGTGGCTTGGTGAGGCAGGATTGGTTAGTATTCCTTGGTTGGTTCTTGGAGGATTTACTGTTTTCAAAGAGGGGAATTAACATGTTCACCCACATGTTCACGGGTGGCTTTAGTTTTCCTATGGGGTATTCTTGTATACTCACCCTCCATCAGTCAAACTATTTTAAGGTTTCCAGGAAGAAATTTAGGACTATGCTAGACCAAACTAGCTAGTGCATCAAGTTAGTTGTTTTTCTACTGCTTATTTTCATAATTTTTGTACTTTCATTTGTAATTTGGTTGTATATTTCCATAGTTTACATTTAAATCTTACATGAGCTGGATTTTGGATTCCTTTATATAAATTATTGGGTTTGTTTGTGATTTTACCAACTTATCTCCCGACTCCATTTTCATTAAAAAGGGTAAAGCCTTCTATTTCATGTGAGATTATATACCCTTGGTTCTAGTCGCCACTCTAGGGCCTATTGAATGCGAGAATCAAGGGTCATTATCTCTCCTTCAACATGAAAAGGAAGGGTGTGGAAATTTTCTTCCCCTTCCTTCATCTTGAGGAAGTCAGGTCACAACACTCTAAAACCCACACCTAGAATGAAAGGGTTAGGGATTTAGAGTAAGGATCTATGTACCTAATTGTTTCATCTGATGAGACTAACTTGACTAAGGATCCATATTTGGTTTTATGTGATTTTTCTTGAAAGGATTTCCTAGTGATGTATGGAACGCAATTTATCCCCATATGAAAAATAGTTAACAGTCATAGGCCATAGCATAATTGATGAAAATGACCAACCATTGGTATTATGGATGAAAATGGTTTATGTAATTTTTTCTAACTAACAGAAAATAGTTTTCCTATTGTCTATTCTCTTCGGTAATTTTTTTATTGAATATATTATCTATTTAGATTGGATATTTTGTTTACATCATTGGTGGTGGTCTACTGTGTTGTTTACATACCCTACTCTGGCCACCATTGGGTACTTGTGAATATTTTATGGTTGCAGGTTAAGAAAAGGGAAATATACTTATTCTACATAGATGATTTGGTCATGGGGTGTTCATATATAATATATCCAGACATGGAGTCCTGAACCATTTTTGGAATTATTTTTTTCCCTTTATTTTGGTAATTTCATACATTGACACTAAGTGACATGACATTGAATATTTAACGTTTAGTTGTGAGAATATACCAAATTTTGGGATTTGGATGGAAATTTATATTCAATGTATATTTATTATTAATTACTTTATTTAAATATTCAAATGTTTTAGAATACTATGATAAAGAGGGTCTAGTATCCTTACATGTTCCATTATACCTCCACTACTAGTCAGCAGCCACTGGTATATGGGGAAGCGTGCCTGATTTCTTGTGGTGACCTAAGTTTAGGGCATCAGTTTATTAGCATTCTCTTAGGGATCATTATGATATGGTATCCGAGTATGTTGTTTCATATTGATTTACCATTTTGGAAGGGTATAAGGGAGACTAGGATGTGTTTGGTCTTGGAATTGTACTCGTTCATGGATATACCTAACCCATGGGTAGGAAAAAACCCATGTATACAGGGTGGTATTATTTTTCTTAAAGTCTGTTGTTATAGTTGAATAAAACATCACCATTGGGTGATGAACTTATTTTGTAATGTGACTATTTTATGATATTTTACTCATAGATTAAATAATATGTGGTTTTTATGTCATGAATCATTTAGCTACCTTGGGATATTGGTGGAATTCATCTTGGTAAACACACATGAGAAAGATATTTGGGAAAAGAGGGATATAATTTATTTAATTTACATAGAAAATAAGAAAGTATTGGTGTATAATAAATATAATAAAAATGGGTAAATGGAAAGAATGTAACGCCCCAACCCCAGAATCCAGGAGTCAATGAATTATTTTAATACATTGGAATTATTACAAGGAATCATGTACCAAAGGACCGATCAGTTTAGTAGTCTTTGAGACAAGATACATATATAAGTTCAACACTACAACAAGAAAAGTAAAACAACACTAATTTATTACATTAGAAACATCCATGATTCCAAGATTATTTGAGCAAGTCACTCAAAACTAACTTCTTCATATCCTTGGAAACTGAAACATGAGAAAAGGGTGGGCTCAAATGCTCAGTAAGAGTAATAAATATAGAGGAAGATAACATAAACATCAGGCATGAAGAATAATTAAAACACCTGATTTTACAAATAATAAACATGATGATTTTATTGAAGGAATATGAGATGAGTAAATATTTTCATAATAAAACATAGTCATGTGTATTTTACTAGTCAAATAACCACATGAATTATCAAAATCTAATCTCATAATGACGGAATGCATAATGTCAGACATCATAACCACATAGTCACGCCAAGAATACAAATAAGATTTTTTCAAGGCCTTCTGACAAGACACTAGTTTGTCGAATGAGACATACCGATGCATAGAGGAGCTATAACGGGCTTGACCCATCACTTACTAAGTCCAATTCATTCCTAATATGAAAAGTTATAATCATAACATAAACATTCGTATTAAAACTAGAAAATGAAATGTCAATACTTTATCCACAAACCACGAATGGTATAAAAATAGCACATCCACAGTAAAAAATAACTCATTCCATACAATATAGAAGATTGTATTGTAATATATTATCGTCATTCGAGAATAATGATGGATTTTTATGTAAATGAAAATAATCATCAAAACTATTTGAGAGAAATATCCCCCCATTTGTTGAAAAAATTGAAAAGTCACTCTATTATTAAAGAAGCTATTTAAAAATAGATTTTTGAACCAAAGTGTCCCATACCACTTTGAAAATTTTAAAAAGAATTTTAATTTTAAAACATTAATTTACATTTAAGTAAATCCTAAAATCCATTTTTAAAACATGGACATTAATGAGAAATATTTAGAATAATAAATATTTATAACATTTAAAATGGTATTTTAGTTAGAGTTTCTAACCAAATGAGAGACACATAAATAAAAATTATTGAGGTAATCAAAACTTTATAATATCCTGAGAATAAAGGGATTCATGATATACTATGTCAAATTTCATTATATACACAATATAAAAGTGAATTGTTTCATAACAACAAAGAAGTCTCAATGGAATGTAAATTGAAATGAAATCACTTATAAATCCTGTATCATTAGGTTAAGGATAAATCAATGACATAATTATGTGTGAAAGATATAATTACACTCAATATGATTTGATATTCAGTGTAAATAAACCATAGTACATTCACACATATTCTGGTAAAAATAGTCCCAATGAATTGGATGTTTAACTCAATAAATGGAGATTGAGATAAAATTACTCTTATCAAGTTCACATCGATGACATGAGAATTTATCGATGGAGTGATTATGTGTATCAAAAGTATTTCCACAGAAAGGGGAGTTGAAATTACTAAAAAAATAATAAATAGTTATTTCACAAATAATCATGGAGTAAAATAATCAATGAAGTATGCGTAATTCCCAATGAGTAGAAATTGAAATTTGAAATTCCCATACCGATTTGGTAACTTCTGAAACATACACCCCAAGAGTGAAATATCATAAAATGAATATTTAAATACCCATACATAATGAATATTAAAAAAATAATATAATCTAGGGTAGTACATACTCCACACAAGAAAAAATAGTGGCCAATATAGCATGAATCTCACGAGAATAAAATTGAGAGGAAAAACAGTTACTTCGTTGTAATCAATCAAGTCGTATGAAAAAAAGTTAATAAAAACCAAATAAATCATAGAATACCATGAATATAAATATAATACTGATAATATATATCAAATTTCAGTACAAAATACACCACATGCTATAAATAAGTGGCGAACAATGGAAATCTCACGGAATTGAAAGTGAGATAAGAAACCCCTTACCTCAAGTCTAACTTAACTTGTATGTTTCTTGTTCTTCATGAATAATAAAAATAAGTAAATTTAAACTTGATTAATAAAATTTTACAAGTTTATTATTCCTTTTCTATCACTTAGTACCTTTCTATAACAATTTGTTAATTATTTGAGTTCATATTGGATATTTTATCGATGTTTGGAACTGGAGTCAAAAATGAACTTTTTATAATTACAATTTTTTCATGTGGTCAAAAGTCTATTGTCTCCAGAATTATAGACATGTTTTAGATATAATATATATATATATTATATATCCAGTATATATATCTATTTATAACTGTACATATCATTTGGAGATAAGAAATGAAATGTACCGTTCATGGAGACGGTAAGTCGTACGTATGCATGAATGCTACTTTCATTTCTATTTTGTATTTTAATGGAATTAAAACATAATGATACATAGTTATATTATAATTCCAGTATAATATCATATTTAATATCATTAATTACATCCTTTATACTTCCTAAATAGGTAATTAATGAGTCATATCATTTTCCGGGGGCAGTAGTCCGCACTTCCTCAAATGAAATTATAACGTTTTACTCATAATGGAAACCATAAAATAATGATATAAAGGGAAAATAAAGAAGCATAAAAAAAATAAACATAATATTTATATTATATATAAATATAGTTCCATCTTATTGTCCACCATGAGAGGCGGTAGGAGATAATCGAACAATCATCGTTTTGTGAGGCGTTAGTTTTCCATCCACAGAAACAGTATGTTCTTCACCCATTAGATCGAGGTGTGTGTAAGTGTAGTTCGAATACTTCTCATAAAAACATCCAAGTATATTTAGGATACTGGTGTTGTTATAAAATAATGTAATAAAAAGTGTTTAGGGTTTGGAGAAGTAAAATAAAACAAAATAAAACATAAGAATTTAAGAAAAAGTGTTACCTTTAATTTGGGTAACTTCCTTTGGTTTGATTGAAATGGACTTATTGAAGTTCCCTATGCCAATGGTTAGGATTATAAGAGGAAGAGGGGGATCTTTAGAGAACATTTTTTTAGGGTTTGGATGTTCCAAGGTGCATGAGAGGTGTGTGGAACGGGATAGAAGTGGTGTCCTTTTATAAGGGGGAGGAGGGGCTCTTTAGGAATGTGTGAAAATATTATTTTATTACATTGTGATATTCAGTTTCTAAAGGTCCAGAACTAATTAAAGTAAAAGATAAGATGACTATTAGTAGAAATAAAATCTTCCAATAATAATTTGATAGGTTATGGATATTATTTTAATATTAATAATCATATTTATTTAAATCATTTATTAATGAGGTAAATATTACATCATTATTGTGTCGTAACTAATTTAATGTATTTTCTGTTTACAAATTATAAAACAATTAACATAATGTAGTAATTTTTTTTCTTTCCAATGATTATTTATAGTAAAAAATACTATTTATATAACCCCATTTAAAAATTGATATAATAAAACATATTTGTTAATGTCATTTTTGTCTTTACTTTAAGATAATTAAAATAATGTGTCATTATTAATCTTAAGTGGGTCAATGGGGTCCCAAAATCTACCCAAGGATGACCATGGTTGGCCATGACTCATCAAATAAGGTTAAGACAAGTGTTACAGTAATTCTATATTATTATAATATTCTTTTAACTTCAATTACCCTATTTATCTTTAACTGTCGTAAATAAAATCAAAAGTTACTATTCACCAAAAATTATTTTCATCCTATTGAACCACATTTTACATACTAATAATAACCAGGTATATCTGATTTTAAATATTCAATTCATAGAAGCGGTAAAATTTCATTTAAATGAAAAAGTCCGATTTTTAACTACTACATAGTGGTTTCACTATTCATCAAAAATTGAAGTTTTTCAGAAAAATAACAAAAATTAAGTCTAAGATATTTTTGATATTACGATAAAATATTATGTCTATTTTACCAAATTGAAAACATAGATGTTGGATTACTTAATTGAAAATTAATTCTCGTTGTCAAAACAAATAGCGTGTTTTGAAGAAACAATAACTATCAAAAGATTGAAACCTGTTTATGTATAATTTCAATGTGAAATTAATTCCAATGAATAAAATTGGATTAAAGGGTAAAAATATAATATAATTACACTTCAAACCCAATTTAAAATATTATATAACCATAAAAATAAATTAGATTAAAAGGCTGTTTTGAATTAAAATACATTATTTCTCACTATTCATAAAAAATGAATATTATTTTAAAAATACAAAAATTTCCGCTAATGTAAATTTTGATATCCAGATTCTAAAGAAAAATTTTATTTTGTCAAAATTAATATGTAAAAGGGTAAAATATTTTATTTAAAAAGGGTTCGCTATTAAAAGATGGTAAATTTGATTTTTTGAAAAATATATTTTTTATCTGAAAAATTGTATTTGTTCTTATAATATGTCTAAGACACACATAATACATAAGTTAAAATTATATGGAGTATATAAAATTCAAAATCCAGTTAATACTATTCATAAACGCTTTTGAACGGCTATTTTGGTAAGTTGTGGTGCACTCGAACTCGTTGTTGTGTGTAGCGCAAGCTATTGAATTTAAAGAAAATAATTTTCTATGAAATATTGGGGTGTTACATTTTCCCCTAATTTAAAAAATTGAGTCCTCACAATTTCAAATTGTTCTTCGAAAATAAAAGGTTAAAAATAAAATTCTACCTTTGTGGAAAACCAAATAAGAAATTGGGTTAATATAATTTATTCTTAATAAGAGGGAAAAGGAGATGAAAAAGACACCCCAAAATTATGATCTCGATTAAGAGAACATTGGTGGAAATTAGAGACACATAATATGAGGGAAAACGTAAATATATATATGGAGTGATTGAGGTCATCAATCTCAAACACGTGTAAAATTGAGGGCCTCAAAGCGATCAATCTATGACGATTTAATTGTTCAACAAAACATAAAGCATTAGGATAACACATTTTTGGTTTTAAGATCCCTTCCTTAAAGTTTAATAATTAATTTATTCATAGAATAAGAAAAAAATATACTTGACAAGTAGAGTTTCATACTTTATCTAATTCTCACCACAAAAAATCTTTCATTCTAAATGACGAGTTTTAAAGATGAATTCGTCACACCGGAAGCTCTAGAATCAAATTATAGAGAATCACATAATCCACAATGGATGAACTATATATTTCCCTTTTCTTTAGAGATTACCAAAACCAAAATGGTTGTTAAAATATCAGATGATCCATAAAAAGGATAATACTTTAGAGAAAGAAATACTTTTATTAATTTCAAAAATTAAACAAACAATACCCAAAGTATAATAAATATCATTCAATAAAAAATTGTCCACAAAGTCTTTTAATATAATCCAAACTAATATTGAAACTGAAAACTTAGAAAAATTTTCTTACATCGTTTTCCACGTTAAATTGTATCCCAAAATAATATCGACTACTCTTAAAGTCAGACACTGAAAAGTAATTAACCTAATAACATATTCTCTATGATAGGTTAATTATTTCCATAAATAACACAAATATCTATAAATCCTCAATAAAAACAAAGGTAAAAAACACCTTTACTCTTGAAATGAAATCTCATAGTATTCTATTTTCCTTAGGAATATAGTATTTTCAATAGAGAGAACGTCTTCCAAAATAAGATTTATAACTTAATCACCAAATAATTTTCCTATACTAAGGATATCCATTTGATAAGACATAATATCCCAAATAAACATATTATAGATCAATAAAATCATTTAACTAAAAATAATTAGTCACACTAACCAGTGACTTCTCGTTGTCCAATGGTAGGTGATAAATCTCAATCGCACTCTGGATGTGGGTTCGATTCCCACATATATGTATGATGCGACGGGTTGTCACATAGTCTACGTGTTGTCCTTTTCCATAAAATATATAATTTTATAATATCACCAAAAAGGTTATAGATTCTTCCAAATAACAATAACATAATTTCATTATAAATTTTATCTCATACCCCGCATTTTCATTCCAAAATTTAATAACTTGTAATTTCCTCAAAATCAATGATCATATAAAACCAAATGGTTATTTATAACTATATCCAAAAGGGAAAATAAAATACTTCCATAAATATCATTTTCACATGAAAAACTACTGGGTTTCAAAAATAATAGAAAAGTCTTCCAATGAAATCCCATCAACAAAGAGCACTAATACTTTTTAAAAATTTCTCCATCAATTTATTTCAACATAGATTCATCCATGATGAAGAGGATATCCTATAGAATAGGGCATTCACTTGGGTAATGGCCATGTCCACTACATTAATGGAAAATGACTGTAAATAGATTCTAAGGACAATTTTTATTTTCTTCCATATTACTCTTCATTTTTCCTCATCAATTATTTATATTATGTCCTTTTTTCCCACACATAAAGAATTTATTTGTTCCATTAAGATACCTTCCAAGGTTTATCCTTCCACATTTCATGCCTGATGGAAAACGGGATTTCATTTCTCCATGGTCTTCACTGCTGGAGCTATTATCATTCACTACTTTTCTCTTCCTTGTTGAGTCCAAGAGTTGGTTAATATATATGGTTTTGATCAGATTTTTTGAAAAAAGATTAACTATGAACAAGATATCTTTTACGCCTATCAACATTACATTTTTTTGCTAATTTCCACCACCTTTTAATCCTTGTACCTCATGATCAACGTTACTATGACTTCCTTAGAATCCATCCATTGACTAAAACTAGAAAGCATTGTGTGAGTAATAATAGTAATAAAATCATTTAGAGAATATCATGACACCTTATTTTTAATTTAAAACAACTTAGGATTAACCAAGGTCATTTATTCTCATATTATATTAAAATATTTCAAATCGGTTTGTAAATAGAATGTAAATTATTCTAAGCATATCCTCCTAGAGTGTTGTAACCTAGAGAGAAGCAAGGCCCGTTGTCATGTACCTAGATACCCCAGGTCGAGCCTGAAACTCCTTATCAGAGTTTTCACTTTTAGGTACATCTGTGCCAGAGCCGCCTCTTCCTGCTCGTATCCAGACAGGGATATACTACATGGAAAATACACAAAATCTCTACATTACCATGATTATAGTAAGTTAGTCTATACTAATCCTCAAAATTTATCTTAGGGTAATGTCCTCTAATCAGAGTTTATCTAAATCTAGTTTCCAAGGATTGTACTAAACATCCTCTAATACTCACTGTAACACCCTGCCTCGGAATCCAAGAGTCGGTTCATTATTTTAATACATTCGAATGATTACACGGAATCAAGTCCTGATGGACCGATTAGTTTAGTAATCTTGGAAACAAGATACATACCTATGTTCAACACTACAAACTTGAAAATTAAAATGACACTAATTTATTCCATTAGAAACATCCAAGATTCCAAGTTTATTCCTACAAGTCACTCATAACTAACTTCTTCATATCCTAGGAAAATAAAACATGAGAAATGGGTGAGCTCAAACCCTCAGTAAGAGTATGAAATACAGTGGTAGATAATATAAACATCAGGAATGGTGAATAATTGGAAACACATAACTTTACAAAGAATAAACATGAATACTTTATGGTTGGAATATGAGCTGAGTAAATAATTCCAAAATAAAACATAGTCATGGGTATTCTACTAGTCGAATAACCACATGAAATATCAATATCTAATATCCTAATGATGGAATTCATAATGCCCGACATCATAACCACATAGTCAAGGCCTTTTTTCAAGACTACAAATAACATTTTGTCAGGGCCTTGTACCAAGACACTAGTTTGTCTCATTAGACCTATTGATGGATCTAGGAGATACTGTGAGCTCCACCCATCACTTACTAAGTCCAATTAATTCCTCATATTAAAAGTTTTAAAAATAACATAAACATTCATATTAAAACTAGCGTACTAAATGTCAATACTTTATCCACAGACCATGAATGGTACAAAAATAGCACATCCATAGTCAAACATAACTCATTAAATTTAATATGGAATATTGTATTTTAATAGATTAACATCAATCTAGAATAACGAAAGATATTGACCTAGATGAAAAAAACCATCAAAACTATTTGAGAGAAATATCCTCATTTTTCTTGAAAACATTAAAAAGTCACACAGTTTTTCAAGAAGCCATTTAAAAATAGATCTTTGAATCATAGTGTCTCATACTAATTTGAAAATTTTAAAAGGAATTTTAATTTCAAAACATTATTTTCCATATAAATAAATCCTTAAAACCATTTTTAAAACATTGACTTTAATGAGAAAGATTTAGAATAATAAATATTTAAAACATTTAAAATGATATTTTAGTTAGAGTTCCTAACCAAATGAGAGAAACGTGAATAAAGATAATTGAGGTAATTAAAACTTTATAATATCATGAGAATAAATGTATGCACGATATACTATGTCAAAGTACATTATATACACCATATAAAAGTGAATAGGTGCATAACAACAAATAATTTTAAATGGAATGTAAATTGAGATGAAATCTCTTATAAAGACCTTACCCTTAGGTTAAGGATAAATCAACGACATAATTATGTGTGAAAAATATAAATATAGTCAATATGATTGGATATTCAGTGTAAATCAGTCAGAGGACAGTCGCATATATTCTGGTAAAAACAGAACCAATGAATTGGATGTTTATCTCAATAAATAGAGATTGAGTTAAAATTATTCTCATCAAGTTCGTATCGATGACTTGAGAATTTATAAATTGAGTGATTATGTGTATCAAAAGTATATCCATATAAATGTTAGTGTAAATTACTACGCAAATAATAAATACTTATTGCACTCATAATCATGTAGTAAAATAATAATTAAAGTATGCGTAAATCCCAATGAGTGGAAATTGAAATTTGAAATTCTCTTAACGATTTGGTAACTTATGAAACACACACCCCATGAAAGAAGTATAATACAATGAAGATGTAAATACCCATACATTAAATTATATTACAAAAATAATATAATCTGGGGCAGTACATACTCCACACAATAGAAAATAGTGTCCAATATAGCATGAATCGCACTGGAATAAAAATGAGATGAAAAACCATTATTTCGTTGTAATCAATCGGGTCGTATGAAAAAAATTTAATAACCACAAAATGAATAAAAAAATACCATGAATATAAAGTGAATCATGATAATATTTATCAAATGGTAGTACACAATACACCACATGCAATAAGTAAATGGCAAACAATGGAATTATCACGAGATTAAAAGTGAGATAAGAAACCCCTTACCTAAAGTATGAATTGTCTTGTATGTTCTTTCTTATTTCTAAATAATAAACATAAGTTAATTTGTAATTCATTAATAACATTTTTCATGTTTATTATTAATTTTATATCACTAATTACCTTTCTATAACAATTAGTTAATTATTTGAGTTCATATTGAATATTTTATCCATGTTCGGAACATGAGTCAAAAATGAACAGGTTATAACTACAATTTTTCCATGTGGTCAAAAATAAAATATCTACAGAATGATATAAATGAATTAGTTATCATATATATATTACATATCCTGTATATATATCTATTTATAATAGTACATAACATTTGGAGATAAGAAATGAATGGTACCGTTCATAGAGACGGTAAGTCGTACGTACACATGAACGCTACTTTAATTTCTATTTTGTATTTTAATGGAATTAAAACATAATGATAAATAGGTATATTATAATTCCATTATAATATCATATATATTATCATTAATTACATCCTTTATATTTCCCACATATGTCATTAATGAGTCATATCATTTTGAGGGGGCGGTAGTCCTCACTTCCTTAAATGAAATTATCGCCTTTTACGCATAACGGAAACCATAAAATAATGATATAAATGGAAAATAAAGAAGAATAAAGAAAACATAAAGATAATATATATTTATATCATATATAAATATAGTGATATATTAATGGCCACCATGAGATGCGGTAGGAGATAATCGAACAATCATCATTTCGTGAGGTGTTAGTTTGCTATCCACAGAAACAGTATGTTCTTCACCCATTAGATGGAGGTGTGTGTAAGTTTTGTTAGAATACATCTCATAAAAACATTCTAGTATATTTTTGATTCTGGTTTCATTATAAAATAAAGTAATAAAAAGTGTTTAGGGGTTAGAGAATTAAAATAAAACAAAATAAAACAATAGAATTTAAGAGAAAGTGTTACCTTTAATTTCGGTAACATCCTTTGTTTTGAACCATAAAGAATTAATAAAGTCCCTGATTCCAAAGGTAAGTCTTCTAGGATAAATAAGGGGATCTTGATAGATTATTTTGGTAGGGTTTGGAAGATCCAAGGGGCTTGAGAGGTGTGCGGAATGGGTTATAAATGGTGTCCTTTTATTTGGGGGAGGAGGGGCTCTTTAAGAAAGTGTGAAAATATTATTTTATTATATAGTGATATTCGGTTTATAAATGCCCAAAACTAATTAAAGTAGAATATAAGATTACTCTTTGTAGAAATAAAATCATTCAATAAGAATTGGACAGGTTTCAGATATTAGTTTAATATTAATAATCATATTTATTTAAATCATTTATTAATGATGTAAATACTACATCATTATTGTGTCATAAATAATTATATTTACATGATGTATAAAAATTATAAAACAATTTCCATAATGTTGGAAATTTTTTAGCTTTCCAATTATAATTTATAGTTTAAAATATGAATTATATAACCCCATGTAAAAATTGATATACTAAAAGATATTTGTTAATGTCATTTTTGTCTTTACCTTAAGTAAATTAAAATAAAGTGTATTATCCTTCTTAAGTGGATACATGGGGTCCCAAAATCGACCCAAGTATTCCCTTGGTCATCCATGACTCATTAAATAAGGTTATGACAAGTGTTAAGGTAATTTTGTATTTTTATAAAAAAAATTATCTTGAATTACCCTATTTACCATTAACCGCTGTAAATAAAAGTCAAAAGTTACAATTCACCAAAATTTATTTTCAACTGATTGAACCACATTTTACCTTCTAATAACAACCATGTATCTCAGAGATCCAAAATAAAATTCAGAAAAGCGTCAAAATTTCATTTAAATTAAGAATTTATATTTTTAACTACTACTTAGTGGTTTCACTATTCATCAAAAATTGATGTTTTTAAAAAAATTACAATAAATTCCGCGGAAGCTATATTTGATATTATGAATTAAAAAATGATGTCTATTTTACCAAATTTAAAACATAAAAGTTTGACTAACTAATTTAAAATTAATTCCTATTGTCAAAACAAATAGCTTGTTTTTAAGAAATAATAACTTTCAAAATATTGACATGTGTTTATGTATAATTTCAATGTGAAATTAATTCCAATGAACAACATCAGATTAAAGGGTACAAATTTAATCTAATTAAATTTCAAAACCAATTTAAAATATAATCTTACCATATAAATAAATTACATTAAAATAATGTTTTAAATTATAATAAATTATTTCTCACTAATCATAAAAAAATTAATATTATTTGAAAAATACAAAAAATTTATCTAATGTAAATTATTGTGTCCCGATTCTAAAGAAGAATTTTATTTTGTCAAAATGAATATGTAAAAGGTTCAAATATTGTATTTAAAAAGGGTTCTTCATTAGAGGGTGGTAAAATTGTTTTTTAAATACATTTTTTATCTGAAAATTTGAATTTTTTCATATAATATTTCTAAGAAACAAATAATCCATAAGTTAAAATTATATGGAGTATATGAAATTCCAAATCCAGTAAATACTATTCATAACTACTTTTGAAAAGCTATTTTGGTATGTCGGGGTGCGCTTGAACTCGGTGTTGTTTGTAGCGCAAGCTATTTAATTTAAAGAAAATAACTAACTATGAAATCTTGGGGTGTTACGTTCTCCCATCCTTCAATAAATTGCATCATCACAAATTGAAATTGTTTTCGAAAATAAAAGTTTAAAAACAGAAAAATACCTTGGTGGAAAACCCACATTGGAAATTGGGTTAATATAATTTAGTCTTAATAAGAGGGAAAAGGTGATGAAAAAGTCACCACTAAATTATGATATCAATTAGGAGAACATTGGTGGTAATTAGAGACACATGATTGGAGAAAAAACATAAATATATATTGGGAGTGATTGAGGTCATCAATCACAAACAAGTGTAAAATTGAGGGCCTCAAAGCCATCAATCTGTGACGATTTAACAGTTCAACAAAACATAAAGCATTAGGATAACACATTTTTGGTTTTAATATCCATTGCCTAAAGTTTAATAATTAACTTATTCATAGAATAGGAAAACAAAAATATACTTGACAAGTACAGTTTCATCCTTTACATAATTCATACCACAAAATCATATTTCACTCCCAATGATGTGTATTAAAGATGACTTAGTCACACCTGAAGCTATAAAATCAACTTATAGAGAATCACATAATCCACAATGGATGAACTATATATTTCCCTTTTCTTTAGTTTAACGAAAACCAATATGGTCTGTAAAAGATCAGATGATCCAAAAAAGGATAATACATTAGAGAAAGAAATACTAATCTTAATTTCAAAAATTAAACCAACAATACCCAAAGTTAAATAAATAACAATCAATAAACAATTGTCCATAAAATATTTTAATATAATCCAAACTAATATTGAAACCCAAAACTCTAGAAAAATTTTCTTACATAGTTTTCCACATTAATTTGCATCTCCAAATAATATCGACTACTCTTAAAGTCACATACATGAAAGTAATTAACATAATCACATATTCTTTATGATAGGTTAATTATTTCAATAAATAACCCAAATCCATATAAATGCACAATAAAAAACATAGGTGAAAAACACCTTTACTCTTCAAATGAAATCCCATAGTATTCTGTTTTCCTTAGGCATAGAGTAATCCCAATAGAGTGTACATATTCTAAAATGACATTTATTACTTAATCACCAAATCATTTTCCTATACTAAGGATATCCATTTGATAAGACATAAGATCCCGAATAAACATATTATAGAACAATATAATCATGTTAATAAAGAGAATTAGTCACACTAACTATGGACTTCATGTAGTCCATTGGTAGGTGATAAATCCCAATCGCACTATGGTTGTGTGTTCGATTTTCACATCTTTGTCCGACACGATGGATTGTCACATGGTCTACATGTTTTCCTTTTCCAAAAACTATATAATTTTATAATTTTCCCAAAATTGATATAGATTCATCCAAATAAATATAACATAATTTCATCACTAATGTTATCACATACCACACATTTCCTTTCCAAAATTAAATAACTTGTAATTTCCCCAAACACAATGATCATATAAAACCAAATGGTTATTTATAACTATATCCATAAGAGAAAAGATAATTCTTCCTCAAATATCAATTTCACATGAAAAACTACTGGGTTTCAAATACAAGAGAAATGACTTCTAAAGTAATCCCATCAACAAAAAGCACTAATACCTTTTAAACATATCTTCATCCATTTATTTCAACATATATTCTTCCTTGACCTAGAGGATATCCTATAGAACAGGGAATTCACTCTGGTAATGGCCAGGTCCCCTATATTTATAGAAAATGACTGTAAATGGATTCTTAGGACCATTTTTATTTTCTTCCATAGTACTCTTCATTTTTCCTTGGCAATTCATTACTTTATGTCCTTATTTCCCACACATAAAGCATTTATTTTTTCCATTAAGACAATTTCCTAGGTGTCTCCTTCCACATTTCCTACAAGATGGAAAATGAGCTTTCTTTTCTCTATGGTCTTCACTGCTAGAGCTCTTATAATTCACCACTTTTATCTTCCTTGTTGAGTTCAAGAGTTGGATAATATATATGTTGTTGATCATATTTTTTGAAAACTGATTTGGCCTGAACACGATATCTTTTACGCCTGTCAACATTTCAGTTTTTTTTCTCATTTCCACCACCATTCAATCCTTGTACATCATCCTCAATGTTACTAGGACTTCCTTGGAATCAAGCCATTGACTAAAACCAGAAAGCATTGTTTGAGTTATAATAGTCATAAAATCATTTAGAGAATATCATGACGTGTTATTTTCAATTTAAAACAACTTAGGATTAACCAAGGTAATTTATTCTCATATTATATTCAAATCCTTCAAATCAATTTTTATGGATAATGTAAATTATCCTAAGCATCTACCCTCGGAGTGTTATAACAAAGAGTGCAGCAAGTCCCGTTGTCATGTACCAGGATACCCCGGGTCGAGCCTGAAACTCTGTGCCAGAGTTTTCACTCCTAGGAACATCTGTGCCAGAGCCACCTCTACCTGCTTGTATCCTGACAGGGATGTACTGCTTGGAAAATACATAAAATCTATATATTACCAAGATTCTATGATGCTATTATATACTAATCCTAAAAGTATGTCATAGGGTAATGTGCTCTAATCAGAGTTTATCTAAATCTAGCTTCCAAGGATTGTACTAAACATTATATGATACCAACTGTAACACCCCGACCTCAGAATCCAGGAGCCGGTGCACTATTTTAATACATTAGAATTATTACAAGGAATCAAGTCTTGAAGGATAGACCAGTTTAGTAGTATTGGAATCAAGATATATACATAAGTTAAACACTACAACTTGAAAAGTAAAACAACACTAATTTATACCATTAGAAACATTAAAGCTTCCAAGATTATTCCTACAAGTCACTCATTACTAACTTATTCATATCATGGGAAAATGAAACATGATAAAGGGGTGAGTTCAAATACTCAGTAAGAGTAAGAGATACAACATAAGATAACATAAACATCAAGAAGGGTGAATAATTAAAAACACATGACTTTACAAATAACAATCATGAACACTTTATGGAAGGATTATGAGCTGAGTAAATAATTCCATAATAAAACATTGTCATGGGTATTATACTAGTTGAATAAAGACATGAAATATCAATATATAATCTCATAATGATGGAATGAATAATGTCATATTTCAAAACCACATATTCAAGTCCTTGTTCCAGGACTACAAATAAGATTTTTTCAAGGCCTTGTTCCAAGACACTAGTTTGTGTCATTAGACCTACCGATGCATTGAAGAGCTATAGCAAGCTCCATCCGTCACTTACTAAGTCCAAATAATTCATCATATGAAAAGTTTGATACATAACATAAACATTGGTATTAAAACTTGCTTATGAAATTCCAATACTTTATCCACAAACCGTGAATTGTATAAAAATATCACATCCACAGTCAAATATAAGTCATTCAATACAATATTTAAGATTGTATTGTAACATATAAACCCCAATCGAGAATAATGAAGGATATTGACATAGATGAAAATAATCATCAAAACTATTTGAGAGAAATATATCTATTTTTCTTGAAAACATTTAAGTCACACTATATTTCAAGATTCCGTTTAAAAAAGATTTTTGAATTAAAGTGTCTTATACAACTTTCAAACTTTTAAAAGTAATTATAATTTTAAACCATTAATGTCCATATAAAGAAATACTTAAAACCATTTTTAAAACATGGACATTAATGAAAAAGATTTAGAATAATAAATCTTTAAAACATTTAAAATGGTATTTTAGTTAGAGTTCCTAACCAAATAGGAGACACGTGAATAAAAATAATTGAGGTAATAAAAACTTTATAATATCAATAGAATAAAGGGATTCATGATATACTATGTCAAAGTACATTATATACACCATATAATAGTGAATTAGTGCATATCAACAAAGAAGTCTCAATGGAATGTAAATTGAGATGAAATCTCTTATAAAGACCGTAACCTTAGGTTAAAGATAAATCAACGACATAATTATGTGTGACAAATATAAATACACTCAATATAATTGGATATTAAGTGTAAATATATCCTAGTACATTAACACATATTCTTGTAAAAACAACACCAATGAATTGGATGTTTTACTCAATAAGTGGAGATTGAGTTAAAATTACTCTTATCAAGTTCATCTCAATGACTTGAGAATTTATCAATGGAATGATTATGTGTATCAGAAGTATATACACTGAAAGGGGAGTGGAAATTACTAAAAAAATAATAAATAGTTATTCCACACATAATCGTGGAGTAAAATAATCAATGATGTATGCGTAAATACAAATGAGAGGAAATTGAAATTTGAAATTCCCTTATCGATTTGGTAACTTATGAAACATAAACCCCATGAAAAAAATATCATAAAATTAAGATTTAAATACCCATACATTAAATTATATTAAAAAAGAATATAATCTGGGGAAGTTCATACTTTACACAAAATGAAATAGTGTCCAATATAGCATGAACCTCACGAGAGTAAAAGTGAGATGAAAAACCCTTACTTTGTTGAAATCAATTGAATGATATGAAAAAAGTTAATAACGACAAAATGAATTACAGAATACCATGAATATAAAGAGAATAATTTTAATATACATCAAATGGATGTACACAATACACCACATCTGTAGAGACCCAAAGCTTGACGTACATGGACATTACATTACTTTTGCGGAATACTTAATACATAACAAAAACAGACACAGAAGGACCGTGATAGTTTATCGTCTTTGGAAACTCGGAATACAAACTTCTAATCATGTTGAAATATCTTCAACAACTCCCATAACGATCATTCCATTTTTGTTTCCTTACCTAAAACCTTTCTATTCTTCCTGGGGAAAATAAAACATAAAAAGGGTGAGCTCAAATGCTCATTAAGGGGAAACATATACTACATAAAACAATCCATAAACATTTGGAAGCAAAAACTTGAACATGAAATTTAAACATGAAAATCTTGAGCAAAGGCATTAATCGTGGAAGTACGTAAGGAATATATCATAATAGAACATCAAAAATGATAAAATGGGAATAAAACATGTAATTGTGGAAACCATTCAGCACATGTCATGATTTCCATAGTAGCCAAGGCATTACTGCAAAGACCATCTTAGTGGACAAAGTCCCTTTCTGAATCGAGTTCGCTCCTCGATTCAGTCCTATAACACTGAACCATATTAACTTACCGTTCTAGCCATGTCTATCTCATGAGATATAAATCTTTACCCAATTCATTGTAGGGAGATATATGTCGCACCCATCTCATAATGAAATCATTCTTACTTGTGCCACAAAATAAACATACATCATTCATAATAACCCAACGAATAAAATGGGCTTCATAAACATCATCCCATCATCAAATAATCCATATAAAAGAAATGGATATCATTTCATAATAATAAAAGTGAAACCATGTAAATCATAGAGACATTATACTTATAACACACACATATGAAATAATTTCATCTTAGATGGAAAATGTTTTTGATAAAACACTTGAAATGACTTCTTGTGGAAAATATCCTTTCTTCTTCAAAATCATTTTCTTTTAAAAAAAATTCATGCAATTTTAAAAGAAAATAATTTTGTTGAAAATAGTCATGAAATATTTTGGAGGAAGCTTCATGAAAATAAGGCTTTATAAAACCGTAAAAATCCTTTCATTCCATATACGTTAAAAAAACATTCTTCTCGTACTTTTTTCGGAAGAGTCAAAAAGTGTCTTGTAGGGTAAATAAAAATAATATTCATTCCATACCATGGGTTAAAAGTCAAAATGGGTAAAAAGGACTTTAAAAATACATGAATACACTTTTATAAAACATGGACATGAATGATAGCAATAACCCCAGTAAATACTTATGAATAAGCAATCTCGGATAAAAATGAGATTTGAAAAATTATCCCTTACCTTATGTGCGATATGCTTCGTATGTATCTGAACATCCTGTATAATGATTTAAATAATGTCATTGAATTATTACAGAATCATATTCATTGTTATGAAATCATATATGGTTCACTTATGACTTTATATTACCCGTTCTTTTGTAAATTCCTTGTTAAAGAGCGTTTTGTGTAAAATCGTTTCATTTATCGTATGTGTTTCGACTCGTCGTTCTTGATATTATTACTTATATCTTGATTTACATAATTCCAGAATGTAAAACATGATATATATATATAATATATATTCATTATATACATATATATTATCGATCGATAAAAGGAATGAAATACACCGTTCATGGAGACGGTAGGCCGTACGTACGCATGAACGCTGTTTTCGTTTCCCTTTTGAATTGAATGGAATTGAGTATCTGACATAAATATATATATATATATATATACATAAATCCAGTAGCATAATTATGTCACATATTTCATTATTATTCATTATATATACTTTATAATCATTCTCGAATGGTTAATCATGGAAAATGAATCTCATCGTGTTCGTGGAGACGGTAGTCCGTACGTACGCACGAGCGATGATATCATTCCCATGATTGTGGAATTGTATTGGAGTGTATGTATAATATGTCAGAAAAAATATCACTTTACAATAATCATATATAGTTATTTATTTACACCATTATACCCATCCATGTAAGGTGTTGGTGGAAAAACAGATTAAACCACGGCGTGGAGACGGTATTCTGTACGTACGCACGTGTGGTGATTTCATTTTCCGTAGGATGGATAGATGGTGAAATAGGGTTGTGTCATAATTAGAATAACATATCAGTATATGAGTGATACTTATGTTATTACTTCATAATGAAACAACTAAATACGAAGAAGTGGAAGAAGAAATAAAGTTGAAAGAATCGGTAACTGACATTACCTCTTCTTTGAAGCGCCTTTTTGAAACCTCCTCTTAGGGAAATAATATTGGTCTTTGAAGAAGACCAGAACCTCTAGGATGTTTCTAGGGAAGTAGAGAAGAGAAATTTTCAGGGTTTTTCTGAGCTTTAAGGCTCAATGTGGTGTGAGGAAGAGAGGGAGGAGGTGCCCTTTTACAAGGGAGGAGAGGGGCACCTTTGGAAAAACTAAAAATATTTTTTTATTATAAATTCATATTCGGTTTTAAATAGCTCCAAATTGATTTATTTAGAATCTTAGGTGGGGATGGGTCGAAATAATCTCATACAATAGAATTTAGACAAGTTTAGGTTCCTATTTTAACCTCATCATTTATATTTAACTTTAAGTTAGATAATTTTACTTTTACCATTTCTTTTTGTGTTCTTACACTATAAGGTTAATAAACATACTATAACAAGTCAAACGAACCCAAAGTTGTGTATTATTAATATATATAACCTTATCTAAGACATTTTTCCAAACCTTATATTTTTAGGAATATAATAACAATTAATAATATAATATTTGTTTTAAAAACTATTTTATGTCAATTTTGACACTATTTGGTAATTGATTTTTTTGAAAATCATAACCGAATTATTAGTACGAAAAAAGTTAATTAAATCAACACTAACATGTCATATTAACATATAAATTTTTTGGAATTCATAAAAACTCTCAAATTACATTTATTTGGGTATTTATAACATCTATTATGTCAATATTTCATTAATAAGATAATTAATGCATCATCATTGTGTCATATATAAATTAAACTATATAAAGTCTTAATATTAAAAATAAAATATCATTATGTAGGAAATCTTTTTAGATTTTTAATGAATATTTATAGTCCAATTTATCGTTTGTATAACACTATATTAAAAATGATTTATTTATTAAACTTTGATTTTAACTATTTTAACCCTTTTTAAAATAAATTAATAATAAATGTCCTAATCTAATAAAAGTGGGCCTAAATGGTCATATTTTATTCCTAAGGTTGTTTTTGGTCGAATTAAACTTATCCAATATAATTAGGACATGTTTTAGCATAATAATAATATCATTTTTACCCCAAATTACCCTATTTACTTTTAATCATGGTAAATAAAAGTAAAAAGTTACTATTCACCAAAAATTATTTTCATCTCATTGAACCACATATTACATACTAACATCAACCGTGTCTCTCGGATTTTTTAAATTCCATTCACAAAAGTGGTAAAATTAATTTTTATGTAAATTTGCAAATTCTCCTAGGAGGTGGGTAAAAGACGGTCAAAAGTTCAATAAAATTTTTATATATCTAAAATTATTAAAAAATGATGCCAATTAATTACATTGTACTTATATAGGTATTATTTATCAATTTTTACCTAAAATAAATTTAAATAAAATAAATAATTATTTAAATAAAAAGTCGGGTTTTAAATAGTAACTCAGTGTTTTCACTATTCATCAAAAATTGAAAGTTTTCAGAGAAATACCAAAATTTCACCCTAGGCTAATTTTGATATTCTGAATCCAAAAATGAAGTCCATTTTCAAAAATAAAATTTCAAAAATTTCAAAAATTCAGTATTAATTTTATTAACGGCTAGTTTTAAGAATATTTTAATAGCATATCGTTGTTTAGCGAAACTCAGTATTGCATACAAAAAATGCTATTGGGGAAGGTCATGCTTTCATGTAATGAAATCCATGTCAGGGATGCGTGTTGTGAAAGATCTTTTGGGTGTAGCTTACAACACAAGACATTAATGAAATTAAAGGGAATATTTTTCATAAAATCTTGGGGTGTTACATTCTACCCCCATTAAAATGAATTTCGCCCTCGAAATTCATCGGGGTTATAAATGGTTTACTACTCGAAAGTTTCTTTAATAGAAACCCACATCGTAAAAAGGAATACCAAAACTTGTCTTTAAAAACTAACGTATGAAACGTAACGGTTACCCAAATTAACTAATCACTGGGTTTCCACATAGAAGAACATAGGTGAAAATATGGATATGGAAGAGAAATCTAACCGTCATGTTCTGATAGAGAGTGGTAGAGAACATGGCTATGAAAAGTCCAACAATCACAAAGCCATAAATTTGTGATGATCTAGGGTACCATCTGATTCATCGGATATAAGGGCACTAGGAAAACATTTTTGGTTTTCAAGATCATTTCCCTAAAGTGGAAGAATTTTAATTAGAATAAATACTTACTTTATTTTGGTACAATCTCACTATTGTTCGTGCTTTGAACAATTTCCACTTCATCTCTTAAAGAAATGATGTTGAATTTGTTATTCGTGAAGTGTTAACAGATCATGTGATAGAATGATGGGTCATTCCATCTGTTTCAAACAAAATGTTACCAAAATTTATCAAATATACATAAGTCCATCTATTGTGAGGTTAATCGTATACGGTTCCAAAAATGAACTTATAATTCATATATCAAACCGCATAATAAAATAAAACTAGTTTCTACTAACCAGGGACTTCCTGTAGGCCAGTGGTAGGTGATAAAGGCCAGTCGCACTTCGGTTGTGGGTTCGATTCCCACAGCCTTGTCTGACGCGATGGGCTGTCGCCCATCCTGTAGGTTGTCCTTTTTCTAAAACTATATTACTATAACTTCCCATCAATAATATTGAAAAAAGTTCTATCCTTAAACAATACTAACTTATGTCCAACATAATCCATTCTAATATTTAGGCTTATCTAAAATACATTGGTCCAAGATCATAGTATAAAGAAAATGATTACTTGAAATGTCACATAATAATCACGTGAATGCCATCATTTCTCCCTCATATATAATAAGATATATCTTGTTGGTCAAATTACAAACATGTGAATACCTTAATCATGTATTCTCTTGAAGAATGAATTCCCACTAAACCTTAGTAAAAACATTAATGTAGTTAAAAGTTAACACTTTCCACATACCAAAATCCTAAAAATTCTTTATACTCAAACCGTGATATCACTTAGTCCTTATATCAATCATGAGATCATGAATACAATCAAACATCTCATTATCTTCTTATCCCTTCATTATGTGCATATCATCTGCTTACCAAAATTTCTCAATCACTTTCCATGGTTACCGGTACCATAGAATTATTGAAAACCACAATAGACCAATACATAAATATTCCAATATTCCACGATACTATATACAACATTATTTTGGAATCCCATTACATAAACACTTAATCATTCCACCACATCGTTGTCATATTCAACATCACCAATAGTGATCGCATGTGACTTCCCTTTGTCCTTTGCCTTAAGTGGTTGCTCATGTCGATCATCATTAACCCTTGGATTAGGGCATTGATTAGCATAATGCCCCATTTCATTGTACTTGAAGCATTGAAGTGTTGTTGGTGCGTTCTCTATAGTCTTTTCTTTATTCACACCATTAGAAACCCTTTTTCCATTACTTCGACACTCATCTGCTCGGTGACCTTCTTTTCCACACATCAAACATTTTCTAGTCCCTTTAAGACAATCTCCACCATGCTTTTTCCACACTTTGAGCATAAGGAAACATTTATCTTCTTTTCACCATTATTATGAGATTTCTCCTTGAACTCCATATTTCGTTTCTTGTTAAAACCATGAGATGGATATGTAACACCAACTTCCATTTCTACCTTGATAGAACAATGCATCATTTCTTCATATATAATGAAGTCTCTTATAGCTATTACCCTTCGAAGATTTGGTTTTAAGCCACTGAAGAATCGATCAATTTTACTTTAAGGTTGGATGATAAAGCCAAATGCATACCTTGCAAGCCTTGTAAAATTCACTTCGTATATACCAACAGATTCATCATCCTTTTGATTTAGTTAAAGAAACTGCTTCTCCATCATTGTTCGAAGAATACGAGAGAAGTACTTATTGAAAAATAAGTTCTTGAACTCTTCCCATTCCATGGACTCAATTTAATATCTTAGCCTCGTATTCTTGATAAGATTCCACCATTGATCAGCTTCACCTTCCAAACGATATACTGCTAAGATTACTTTATCATGTTCATAACATTGAAGAACTGATAATATCTTTTAAGTGGTACTGATCCATTGTTCAGCAACAGGTGGATCAGAAGACCCACTGAAATAAGGTGGACGTTGCCTCATGAAGGACTCAATAGAATATTGTTCCCTTTTCTGCTCATTTGGAAGTCCAGAATGATTCATAGCTTGTGTAAGTATAGCAATAAGATTTTTCACTCCATATCCCATTAAATTTATTTATTCAGGAGGACAATCATTTCATTGTCCATTACATTGATCAACACGGTGCCTTCGGGTTCCATCCATCGTCTAAAACCCAAAAAAATAGTGTGAGAGGAAAAAAACATGCTAAGGAAAACAACATAATAAAGGGGGAGTACCTTCATTATCTAACATCTTAGGTTAAATTCTAATATCGTTACAGAAGTTCTAGGACTATATTCTATACGTATACTTATCCTTAGGGACATCCCTAGACATTCCTTAGAAATATCTCTAGGGATCTCACTAATATTTTCGCATCCTAGTTTCCAAAGGTTGGCTAAAACTTTCCTCTGATACCAACTGTAGTGACCCGAAGCTTGACGTACATGGACATTACATTACTTTTGCGGAATACTTAATACATAACAAAAACATACATACAAGTACCGTGATAGTTTATTATCTTTGGAAACTCGGAATATAAACATCTAATCATGTTGAAATATCTTCAACAACTCCCATAACGATCTTCCCCTTTTTGTTTCCTTACCAAAAACCATTCTTTACTTCCTAGGGAAAATAATACATAAAAAGGGTGAGCTCAAATTCTCAGTAAGGGAAAACATAGACTACATAAAACAATACATAAACATTTGGAAGAAAAAACTTGAACATGAAATTTAAACATAAAAATCTTGATCAATGACATAAATCGTGGAAGTACGTAAGGAATATATCATAATAGAACATCAACCATGATAAAATTGGAGTAAAACATGTAATTGTGGAAACCATTCAGCACATGAAATGGTTTCCAAAGTAGCCAAGGCATTGCTGCCAAGACCATATTAGTGGACAAAGACCCTTTCTGAATCGCGTTCGCTCCTCATTTCAGTCCTGTAACACTGAACCGGATTAACTTACCATTCCAGCCATGTCTATCTCATGAGATATAAATATTTACCCAATGCATTGGAGGGAGATGTAGGTCCCACCCATCTCATAATTAAATCATTCTTACTTGGTCCACAAAATAAACATACATCATTTATAATAACCCAACGAATAAAATGGGTTTCATAAAAATCATCCCATCATCAAATAATCCATTTAAAAGAAATGGATATCATTTCATAATAAGAAAAGTGAAACAATGAAAATCATAGATACATTATAATTATAACATACACATATGAAATAATGTCATCTTAGATGGAAAATGGTTTTGATAAAACATTTGAAATGAATTCTTGAGGAAAATATCCTTTCTTCTTCAAAATCATTTTCTTTTCAAAAAATGTCATGCAATTTTAAAAGAAAATAATTTTGTTGAAAATAGTCATGAAATATTTTGTAGGAAGCTTCAATGATGATAAGGCTTTATAAAACCGTAAAAATCCTTTCATGCTGTATACGTTACAAAAAACATTCTTCTCGTACTTTTGTCGGAAAAGTAAAAAAGTACCTTGTAGGGTAAATAAAACAAAGATTCTTTCCATACAATGGGGTAAATGTCAAAATGGGTAAAATAGACATTAAACATACATGAATACACTTTTATAAAACATGGACATGGATGATAGGAATAACCACAGTAAATACTTATGAATAAGAAATCTTGGATAAAAATGAGATTTGAAAAATTATCCCTTACCTTATTCCGATATGCTTCATATGTATCCGAACCTCCTGTATAATGATTTAAATAATGTCATTGACATATTATATAATCATATTCATTGTTATTATATCATATATGGTTCACTTATGACTTTATATTACCTGTTCTTTTGTAAATTTCATGTTAAAGGGCGTTTTGGGTAAAATCGTTTCATTTATCATCAGTGTTTCGACTCCTCATTCAGGATATTATTACTTATATCTTGATTTAAATAATTCCATAATGTAAAAGATGATTTATATATAATATATATTCATTATATACATATATATTATATATCTATAAAAGGAATGAAATACACCATTCATGGAGACGGTAGGCCGTACGTATGCATGAACGCTGTTTTTGTTTCCTTATTGAATTGAATGGAATTGAGTATATGACATATATATATATATATACATAAATACATTATCATTATTATGTCATGTATTTCATTATTATTCATTATATATACTTTATAATCATTCTTGAATGGTTAATCTTGGAAAATGAATGTCATCCCGTTTGTGGAGACGGTAGTCCTTACGTACGCACGAGCGATGATATCATTCCCATGATTGTGTAATTTTATTGGAGTGTATGTATACTATTTTAGAATAAATATAAATTTACAATAATCATATATATTTATTTATTTACACCATTATACCCATCCATGTAAGGTGGTGGTGGAAAAATAGATTACACCACGGCGTGGAGACGGTATTCCGTACGTACGCACACGTGGTGATTTCGTTTTCCGTAGGATGGATAGATGGTGAAATAGGGTTGTTTCATAATTATAATAAAATATCTGTATATGAGTGATACTGATGTTATTACATCATAATAAAACAACTAAAGAAGAAGAAGTGGAAGAAGAAATAAAGTTGAAAGAATCGGCAAAGGACATTACATCTTTTTTGAAGCGCCTTTTTGAAACCTCCTATTAGGGACCTAATATTGGTCTTTGAAGAATACCATATCCTCTAGGATGTTTCTAGGAAAGTGTAAAAGAGAAATTGGAAGGTGTTGGCCGAGGTTTAAGGCTCAAAGTGGTGTGAGTAAGAGAGGGAGGAGGTGCCCTTTTATAAGGGAGGAGAGGGGCACCTTTGAAAAAACTAAAAATATTATTTTATTATAAAGACATATTCGGTTTTAAATAGATCCAAATTGATTTATTTCGAAGCTAAGGTGGGGATGGGTCAAAATACTCTCATAAAATAGAATTTACACAAGTTTAGGTTCCTATTTTAACCTTATCATTTAGATTTAACTTTAAGTTAGATAATTTTACTTTTACCATGTCTTTTTGTGTTCTTACACTATAAGGTTAATAAAATTACTATAACAAGCCAAACGAACACCAAGTTGTTTATTCTTAATATATATAACCTTATCTAAGTCATTTGGCTGAACCTTATATTTTTTGGAATATAATAACAATTAATAATATAATATTTGTTTTAAAAACTATTTTATGTCAATTTTGACACTATTTGGTAATTGATTTTTGTGAAAATCATAACAGAATGATTAGTTCTAAAAAAGTTAATTAAATCAACACTAACATGTCATATTAACATATATTTTTTTGAATTCATATAAAGTCTCAAATTACATTTATTTGGGTATTTATAACATCAATTATGTCAATATTTCATTAATAATATAATTACTGCATCATCATTGTGTCATAAATAAATTAAATAATTTAAAGTCTAAAAATTACAAAAAAAATATCATTATGTAGGAAATATTTTTATCTTTCTAATGAATATTTATAGTTGAATTTATCTTATGTATAACCATAATTTAAAAATTATTTACATATTAAACTTTGATTTTAACTATTTTAACCCTTCTTTAAATAAATTAATAATAAATGTCCTAATCTAATCCATGTGAGCCTAAATGGTCATATTTTATTCCTAAGGTTGTTTTAGGTCGAATTACACTTATCCAATAGAAATAGGACATGTTTTAGGGTAATAATAATATCATTTGTACCCTTAATTTCCCTATTTACTTCTAACCGTGGTAAATAAAAGTAAAAAGTTACTATTCACCAAAAATTATTTTCATCACATTGAACCACATTTTACTTACTTACATCATCCATGTCTCTTGGATTTTTTAAATTCCATTCAAAAAAGTGGTAAAATTATGTTTTATGTAAATTTGCAAATTCTCTTAGGAGGTGGGTAAAAGACGGTCAAAAGTTCAATAAAATTTTTATATATCTAGAATTATTAAAAAATGACTCCAATGAATTACATTGAACTTATATAGGTATTATGTAACAATTTTGACCTAAAATAAATTTAAATAAAAAACCAGGTTTTAAATAGTAACTCAGTGTTTTCACTATTCATCAAAAATTGAAAGTTTTCAGAAAAATACCAAAATTTCACCCTAGGCTAATTTTGATATTCCGAATCCAAAAATAAAGTCCATTTTCAAAAATAAAATGTATAAAATTTCAAAAAGTCGGTATTACTATTCATAACGGCTAGTTTTATTAATATTTTGATAGCATATCGTTGTTTAGCGAAACTCGGTATTGCGTACAACACATGCTATAGTGGAAGGTCACGCTTGCGTGTAATGCAAGCCAAGTCAGGGATGCGTGTTGTGAAAGCTCCTTTTGGTGTAGCGTACAACACAATACATTAATGAAATTAAAAAGAATATTTTTTGTAAAATCTTGGGGTGTTACAACATCCAATAAATAAGTGGCGAACAATGGAAATCTCACAGAATTAAAAGTGAGATAAGAAACCCCTTACATCAAGTCCGAATTGTCTTATATGTTCCTTGTTCTTCCTGAATAATAAAATTAAGTTAATTTATACATGATTAAGAAAAAATTTCAGTTTTTTTATTCCTTTTATATCACTTATTACCTTGTTATAACAATTAGTTAATTATTTGAGTTTATATTGGATATTTTATAGATGTTTGGAACTTGAGAAAAAAATGAACTTGTTATCATTACATTTTTTCCATGTGGTAAAAAGTCCATTTTCTCTAGAATGATATACATAATTTAGATATCACAAATATGTTATATATCTACTATATATATCTATTTATAATAGTACATAACATTTGGACATAAGAAATGAAATGTACCATTCTTGGAGACGGTAAGTCGTACGTACACATGAACACTGCTTTTATTTCTATTTTATATTTTAATGGAATTAAAACATAATGATACATAGGTATATTATAATTCAAGTATAATATCATTTATAATATAATTAATTCCATCCTTTATACGTCGCACATAATGCATTAACGAGTCATATCATTTTGAGGGGGTAGTAGTCCTCACATCCTCAAATGAAATTATCGCGTTTTACGGATAATGGAAACCATAAAATAATAATATAAATGGAAAATAAAAAAGAATATATAAAAACTAAACATAATATATATATATATATATCATATATAAATATAGTTCTATATTAATGGCCACCATGAGAGGTGGTAGGAGATAATCGAACAATCATCGTTTCGTGAGGCATTAGTTTTCCAACCACAGAAACAATATGTTCTTCACCCATTAGATGGTGGTGTGTGTAAGTGTAGTTCAAATAATTCTTGTAACAACATCCTAGTATATTTATGATATTGTTTTTGTTATTAAAGAAAGTAATAAAAAGTGTTTAGGGGGTTCGAGAAGTAAAAGAAAACAAAAATAAAACAGAAGAATTTAAGAGAAAGCTTTACCTTTAATTTGGGTAACTTTCTTTGGTTTGAACCAAAAGGAATTCTTGAAGTGACTTCTATCTAAGTTGAAGCTTCTAGGAGGAAAATGGGGATCTTGAGAGATTATTTTGGTAGGGGTTGGATGAGCCATGGGGCTTGATAGGTGTGTGGAATGGGTTAGAAGTGGTGTCCTTTTATAAGGGCGAGGAGGGGCTCTTTTGGAAAGTGTGAAAATATTATTTTATTATATAGTGATATTTCGTTTCTAAAGGTCCAAATTTAATTAAATCAAAAGATAATATGATTATTGGTAGAAATAAAATTATCCAATAATAATTGGACAGGTTTTGGATATTATTTTAATATTAATAATAATATTTTTTTAAATCATTTATTAATGAGGTAAATACTACATCATTATTGTGTCCTAAATAATTTAATTTATTTGATGTCTAATTTTTTTTTTAAAATTACCATACAGTATGAAATTATTTTATTTTTACAAAGATTCTTTATAGTAAAAAATATGACTTATATAACCCAATGTAAAAATTGATATACTAAAATATATTTGTTAATGTCATTTCTGTCTTTACTTTAAGCTAATAAAAATAAAGTGTAATTATCATTCTTATGTGGCTCCATGGGGTCCCAAAATCATACCAAGGATGCCCATGGTCGGAAATGAGTCATCCAATAAGTTCAGGAAATGTGTTAAGTTAATTTGTGTATTATTATAATATTATTTTTCACTTTGAATTACCATATTTACCTTTAACTGCGATAAATAAACGTCAAAAGTTATTATTCACCAAAAATTATTTTCATCCTATTGAACCAAATTTTACTTAATAATAACATTAATTTATCTTAGATTTTTAAAATTCAATTCACAGAAGCTGTAAAATTTCATTTAAATGAAAATGTCAGATTTTTAACTACTACTTAGTGGTTTCACTATTCATAAAAAATTGATGTTTTTCAGAAACATACCAAAAATTCAGTATAATCTATATTTGATATTCAGAATTAAAAAATTATGTGTATTTTACCAAATTGAAAAAATATAATTTAGATTAATTAATTTAAAATTAATTGACGTTGTCAAAACAAATAACGTGTTTTTAACAAACAATTACTATCAAATGATTGACACTTATTTATGTTTAATTTCAAAGTGAAATTATTTCCAACATCCAAAATTGGATTAAAGTGTAAAAATATAATCTAATTACACTTCAAACCCAATTTAAAATATAATATAACAATATTAATAAATTATATTAAAAGGTAGTTTTGAATTAAAATACATTATTTCTCAATATTCATAAAAAATGAATATTGTTAGAAAAATACCAAAATTTCATCTAATGTAAATTTTTATGTCCTGATTATAAAGAAGAATTTTATTTTTTGAAAATGAATATGTAATAGGGTCAAATATTGTATTTAAAAAGGGTTCTATATTAAAAGGTGGTAATTATTTTTTGAAATATTCCTTTTTTATCTGAAAATTTGAATTTGTTCATATAATATGTTTAAGAAACACATAATACATAAGTTAAAATTATATGTAGTATATAAAATTCAAAATCCAGGTAATACTATTCATAATTTCTTTTGAACAGCAGGTTTGGTAAGTCGTGGTGCGCTCAAACTCAGTGTTGCGTGTAGCGAAAGCTATTTAATTTAACAAAAATAACTTACTATGAAATATTGGGGTGTTGCAAGGAATATGAAGGAATAGTTAAGGAATATTTCCAAATAAAGATATCAAAATGTTTTCAAATCTTATTCGTAATAATTTTTAAAGATTTATAGGTTCCTAAAAGGTAAATATTTACATTGTGGACATGAGAATGGTTAAAAGGGATTTCAAATTAAAATACTTTTTGTTATATCAATTGGTTTACCAAATGTATACCATTATCCATAATTGGAATGGATAATGGTAGTAATAGAGATGAGTATATGTCCATTGGTATATTTTATGAAAATGGCATGTTTATGGATATTAGAGAGAATTATTTTTTGAAAACTATAGTTTTTGGGGTATGTGTTATAAGTTGTGTGTTTAGAATTGTAGAGAAATTCAACCAAGACGATATGTGTTGGTTGGGTGACAATAAGTTAGCACAATAATTCTCTTCCATTAGTGGAGAATGAAAACCTGATGATCCATGTTAATAGTGGTGTGGAGAAGTTTCTTGAGAATATTGATCATTTTATAAAGATGATATAATGAGACCCTGGTTAGGTTGTTCCAATCATGTTTGGGATGACTAGAGTGTTTCAGCCACAAGACCCTCAATGTTTTTCTAGATAGGGAGGACTTGAGGCAATCGAGTTTTTAAATGAGACCATATAGAAACTCATAAATCACTTGGAGACTCCTCTTGAGTAGATTTTCATCATGGAGACTTATATATTGTGAGGACAGGAAAATGGACTGTAAGATATCTTGGTTCTAATAGAATATATATAGGGTATGTTTTCTTAGGATTTATGGGAAAATTTTCTGGAAAATTTCAATCTAGAGGCCATGAGGTAGTAAAAGGCTCTATATTTTATGATTTGAATTATGGGACTATGAATTTTATTGATTATAAATTCCACTTCATCAAAATGCGTCATTTTGTTCCCACACTAGCATGGGAGGAGACCGCCATGAATATAGATTTCTAGGATTCACAAAGAGAATAGATAATGCCCTAGGTTAATATCTTCCACTTAAATAATTTCACTAAGGTGGTGGATCATGCCACAATTTCAAAAGGGAACATAAATGAGGCTTATTGTGGTAGAAATTTAGTACTTATTGGGTGATCCAGTGGTCTACCTTATGATTGTAGGAACCACCGTATTGAGATTTTTCACTAGGGATGTGGTGGAATGAGTAGTCAGAAAGGATAACCAGCCTCGTAGAGTAGATTTCAAGTTATCTTTTATCGTTATAGTTGGTCAGGGCACATGTGAGGTCATTATCCTGGACTACCATTTATGATTTGAGTGTTCATATGGATGGGGAATGTTAGTAATTTTTTTGGGGACCCTTGATATTTGGGGAGTGTTGGAGGGTTGAGGCTGATCTATAGGAGTGTTACGGGTTAGTTACCAAATATCAGTTAGGTAGTTGGATCACTACCAAAAATACTAGTCAGGGTGGAGGATGTGATATTATAGAAATAGAATTCCTTATCATCATGGTATTATATCCACATAGACTTGGACCAGAGCCATATTTAGAGGAGGGGGTCGGCTTAATGCAGTTCATACTATATTTGAAGGAGGTGAGGGTGGACCATCAATAGTTGGTGGAATAATTCTTGTAGTTTATATGCATACTAGTGAATTATTTGATATAAATTCTTCATATTATTTTATTTACACTGAACTGATGTGTCTGATTTTTCCAAATAGTTGAATATATATGTGGGTTTATATAATTTCATAAATTATTAGTGTTGGGCGAATAAAACATATGACAATTCAAGGAGTGTACCCTTAAGGATAGCATGTACTATTTATGGTGAAACTTTTTTTTGATGGAGATTTTGGGTTCTGATCAGATCTTTAGAATGGATTTTCTAGTGTCATACCAGGCCCATATTACCTATTAATGCCAAAGGTAAATGTTCACATCCCTAAAGGGGAATACTTATGTTCACCATGAATAATGGGATATCTGAGTCGGCCATGCATGTCCAGTCAATTATCAGTTGGGTGAAATCATAACAAAAGTGGATTGTCATATGCTTGATGATGGGGGACTAGAGAAGCTTGTATTTAAATTTATGGTAAATCAGTTTCTAGATAATTTTTCTTAGGATTTATTCAATATTCCTCTTTAGTGTGATATGAGTTCACGATATAAATATTTCTGGTGGTAGAACCGGTTTATATTCAATCATATAGAATGCTACTGGAAACAAAATAGGAATGTAAAACTCATTTGGAATAACTAGAGGTAAATGGTATTTTGTTCCAGGTATGTCACCTTGGGGAACCCATGTCTTTTTTTCAATAATGATGATGTGATATTATAGTTCTGTGTCAATTACTGGAGGTCATATCACACTATGATTAAGAACTGATTCCCCCTTCTAGGAATTAATGATAGTTTTGACCATTTGAGAGGTTCTTCGGTGTTCTATAAGATTGATTTGATATTAGGATTCCATCAGATGAGGGTGAGACCTTCCGATATACCACAAAATTCCATTAGAACAAGGTATGGTTTCTATGAGTTTTCCATGATGCCATTTAGTTTGAAAAATGAACTAGAAGTGTTTATGGCCTTTATGAACCAAATCATTCACATGTATTTGGATAATTTTGTAGTTATATTTGTGGACGGCACCTTGGTGTACTCCAAGAGATGTGAAGATCTTTCTAAACATCATGAAATCAACCTAAGTACACTAATAGAGCATAAGATATATGATAATATATCCATGTGTCATTTATGGATTGGAGTTTACATTTATTGTATCACATAAGTTATTAGAAAGGTGTTTCTATGGAGTGAGAGAAAGTGAAATAAATTGTATCTTGGGATTGTACCAATAATGTTTTTGATTTCAAATGTTTTTTGGGTTTGGTGGGATATTACTAAAGGGTAATCAAAGAAATTTCCCATTTGGTATCACCACTATCTGGCTTGACCAAGAAGGTAGTAATGATTGAATCTTCCAAGAAATGTGATAATTCATTCCAAGAGTTAACAAAGCCATTAAATACCATAGATATTTTGGTCATACCAGATACTGGTAAGTATTACAACTTTTTTTATTCATTCAATATCGGGAATAGGGAAATTTTAATGAAATATGAATAGGTTATGTCATATGGTTCATTATTGTTGATACCACATGAACCAAATTAATGTAAAAATAATATTATGTTTCCCATAGATTTTTTGTTTAATGTATTTGTGTATTTACATTATAGGAGAATGTTTTACAATGTATAAGGATAATAAAATCCTTAATTAAATCTTCTCCTAACAAAATTTCATTATTTGGAAGTAGATATCAGTTGAGTACATGAAATCCTTTTATTTTGAGATGGATTATATGTTTGGAATGGTATACAATGTTGAAGATTATTTGAGTCAGAAGGCTCCGAACAAGGGTGTTAAGGAGTCCATTTTTGAGTGAAGGATGATGGAGTTGTTTATTGACACACATATACAAGTAGACAATGGGAAAGGATATATGACCCTTGTATCATTGGCTATTGATTTCACACATCTGAGTTAGGTCACAAAAGGGAGGTATGATGATATAGAGTGTTTTTCCCTGAGGGTAAGTCTTAATGGTGGGGAGTCTCCTTTCTACTGGGCTATTGGTGATAATTACTTTGTTTATGCTTGTGGCCATGTTGTTGGGCCTTCATATATGTGGGATGATTTGGTGCTAATTTTCCAAGATTCAAAGGGGAGGGGGGTGCATCGTGGTTTAATAGAAATGTATCTTGATCATCGTAGATGGTGTTGGTGGTTATGGATATAGAAAGATGTTTCAGGATTTGTGATACGATGCTATACCTACGAGCATATGAAGGCCAAGAATTAATGACTGACAAGTTTTCTATTGCATGGACCATTCCAGAATGGAAATGGTTTGGTGTGATGATGTACATAGAATGTGGTTTACGGTTAACTCTTTGTTTGGCCAATAATGTATCCAAACCATTCACCACTTTAAAAGTGAGGTTTTACCATTTATCTCTCCCATGAAATAATTGTTCCAACTCAGTATTTTCCAACATTCTTCACAAATCCCCCCTATTGTTGAGATATACTGGACTTAATCCTCCCAGAGGTCAATGTCGATGTTTCAAAACAATTTGGAGTTCTGTTGGGTGTGGATCAAAGATAAGGGTGTGTCGAATGACCCTATTTCATCTACTTATCATATTAGGACTTGTATAGATTTTATACTTCTACTGAGGCCACCAAAGTTTTTTTCAGTAGATATTTGGTTGAGGCTTTGAATGATATTTGAATTCAAGTCGAAAGATATGGTTATTTGAGCCTAATTCTTCATAGTTAAGGTCGATGGTATATAAGTTATATCACACATTTTTGTTAATTTTTTATGTTTACTAGTTGTGAATTGGTGTCATTGTGTTTCCTATTTTTTTCATGGATATAAATGATAAATTGATTGGTTATATATTTAATTGAACCCCTCATGATCCATGTGGCATATGTTGAGGTTATTTTTATCACGTTACAGGACACCCATGAGGTATACCATTCAGTGAACATTGAATTTAAAATTTTGGGTGTCTAAGAGAATTTTCATGAAATAGAGACCCTGATGAATGCATTATCATGTTATCATGGGTTATAGAAAGAAACTATTATTATTTTGGTCCATTACTTTACACGGAATAATGGGTCACTTGGTATGATCTTAATGGTTTAAATGATTTATTGATTATAAAAGAAAATTTTTTTTATTGTTCAAGGAAATTGAATGAGACAGTGTAAAGGAGATAAAGAATAATGATGGATTATGTGTTGAAATAATTTTTTATAAAAAATTGCATTAAAAATTTATTTTTTATGTTTGACAAATTCTTTATGGTTAATGAATCAAGTGAACATTGATTGGTGGTGTGTGGGATATTTATATGGGGGAATACGCCAATGGGTTGGGGTATACTGATTCTATAAACCCCACCCCTAGAATGCAATGGTTATGGATTTGAATTGAGGCTCTATGGCCCTAAATATTGGATTTTATAAGACTACATTGTATGAGGTTCCATGGTAAGCGTGAAGTAATTATTGCAAAATGTTCACCCTATTTAGATACAAAGTATAATTTAACCCCTTATGCATTATAGTTGACTAAAATAAGACATAGAAAAATTGATCACAATCCCAAACCCATGGTACTAATGTTGAAAATGGTTTAAGTGAATTTATCTAAACTAATGGTTTCAATTTTGTTTCTTATCATTGATTATTTTGTGAATTAATAAAATATCATTCAAGAATGGATATTTTGTAGACACTATTGGTGGTGGCCAACTTAGTTTTAGACACAAGATACTTCAAATTCCATTGGGAACCCAAGATGATTTCATGGATGTAGGCTAGTAAAAGGTATAAGGACCATTGATAGATGGATTATTTGGGTCTGGAATGTGCATTGATGAGGTATTCTATCTCGCAATCCCAAACTATTTTGGGAATTATTTTGTATTATTTATTTTGGTATTTTCTTACACTGGAACTGTGTAACATAACTTTACATATATACTATTTTGTTGTGGGATTATACTTAGTTTTAGGATATAGATTGCAATTCATATAAAATATTAATTTCTTATTGTCTCAATAATTTCATACTTAATCTACTGTATCTTTCTATGATAAAGATATTATAGTCTCCCCCTGTGTTCTATTAGATCCTCAATGCTATTCAGAAGTATCTGTCATATGGGGAGGTTTTACTGGGGTCATGTGGTGACCCAACACATGGAAACTATTTACTGGAATATAGTTTGGAGATGTCATACATATTTATAATATCATATATGATCCAATTAAAACATTTTACAACACTTCTTTAAATAATATTTCATTATTTTAATTATTTGGGTGTTAATAACATTATTTCCTCAGTGGTATTTTGTTATGAATGTTCCATTTCATATATATATATATATATATATATATAGTTAAATCAATTACAGAAGAATAATAATGAAAAAATGTTCATTTTTAGTCATCAATTATAATTTTAATACCCTTAAAGAATAATGTTTTTTTGGCAATGTAGCATGTTACGATCATGGATATGGTAGTGCATACATACGCATGAGTAATATTTCTATTTTATAGTGATCATTATGGAAAGTTAGTAACCAATATAAAATATATCTACAATGAATATGATATAAAAAATAACATATTATTTCACTAAATATATATATATATATATATATATATCACATTTTGTGTGGTGATAAAAAGAGAGTCACATTGTTTCAAGATGGAGGTAGTCCACATGTTCACGAATAATGTTAGAATCATTAAATAACTGAATAAGAAAGAAAAGTAAAATGAAGTATTATCATTATAGTATAATATATCATCATTAACATTATATTTTACTCACTCCATCTAATGCATTAGTGAAAGATGAATCAGATCGCCTTATGAGGTGGTAGACCACTGTACACATGAGCGATGTTATCATATCCCATATGAAATATAATGTAAAAAGGTATATATATATATATAATATAATGAATCTAGGGGTATAAATATGTTATAAATATAGTTTATATAATTTAGATCTATCAACATATGAATTAATGAGTGGTGATTATAGAAGAACAGATGGAAACAATTTGTGAGGCGGTAGTCCACCATAAAAATAAATGATGCTTTCATAACCCATTTGATGTAAGTGGAGATACATGAATTTCATTCCATTTTTATAATAACATCATAGTATATGAAATATAATGTGGTTATTATATTCTCAGGGTTTAATGAGGTTTAATGAGGTTGATATAGTAATTAAATAAAGGTTCTTGTTCAAGAACATTACCTTTTCATCTGGTATCCTAATAGGTATCCACTAAATAATTCATATGTTATCATTTTACCCAAACTAAGGCTCCTTTTATGAGGGTATGGATGTTGGGAAGTGATTCGGGTAGGGTTTGTCTAAACTAAATAGGTTAAGAGGTGTTAATAAGATATGATATTGAGTGGCCTTTTATAGTTTATGGGGATATGCATTTTTGAAAATACCAAATAGTATTCAGTAAATTATGATATAAAACTAGAAGAAAAATAAAAATTTAAAAAATATACAAAAAAATAATTTATTTTATGAAACATGATTTAAACAAGGTATTTCTAATTATCTGGTAATAAATAGTCATAAGTAAATCATATATGGTTTGCTATATGTAGATATATTTCTATAATAGATGTATAATAATTTTCATTTATTATATTAGAGGTTTAAAATAGTAATAATGATGTTGATATTTATAGTAAATTATTTCAATATAACTTTTTAACTGTATGAAACACATTCCATATTCACCTTGTATTTCATTAATGTGGTGTATATAATACCCATGAATATAATTTATGATACCTGAAATTTATATTATGGGAATTTATATATACATTTTATGATATCTCTTTTTATGGGATTATGTTTCAAATTTAGCAAAGTGGTAATGACTTTATGTTATCATCACATCCCTTATTGGGATTGTTTATAACTATGTTTCTGATGATCAAATATTATGATCCTTATCTCTGAAAAGTCAGTAATTTTCTCCTCATCATGTTATTTATATAATTTTTATGTTATAGTAAAATTTAAACAATATTGGTTACGTATAAAAAGTGGGAAAAATTTTAAATGAAATCCATCATTTTTTTCTTTTAGTAGAAAACCATTTCCTTCCAAAACATTATTTTGTAATTTTTTTTAACATATATTTTAATATAATTTATAATATTAATTTTGACCCATTTTTTTATTTTTACAAGTGTTTCTTTAATGGATATTCTTTTTTTACCAAAAAATTTCCAATTTTCTTTTACTAAAAAAGTGAAAGGAATGATCATTTTAATTTATATGGAATTAATGGAATTTTTTAACGTCATGACTAATCAATTAATTTATGATTACTTTAGATGTTATCAAGCTTATTTTCAAAGGAATATATCTTTCATAAAAATTATCTTTTAGAAACTGTGTTTCAATAAGAAAATTATATTTTATATAATAAATTTTTTATATGATCGATCAAAATACTTTTTTATATAATATGAAACCTATTGTTGTTACCTATTTTTTATTGGGGATATGATCCAAGGATACCAATATTATTATTTATCTGGATTTTTTTTTACAATTTCATGATGATTATAAAACACATTTCGCTTCTAGGGAATATATCATGATTACATTTATATGAATCCCACCCCTTTTATAGAGGTTATACATTGACAAAATAATGAAATTATTATGAAACCTGTCTCTATTATATAGATTAAGATACGATGAAATGTTTTCCAAATCCATTTCATTAAATGGGTTATGATATGTTTAATGTTTTATGATTTTATGGAATAAATAAATATGGATTCCATTATGAGACGATTGGGACCTATACCTCCATATAATGCACTGGGTAATGATTTATATATCATAAGATAAATATGAGAAGCAAGATGATGATATTGATCCATAATTTGAAATAGGGGTGTTGTGATCCATAATGGGAAATAGGTGTATCCTAATCCATTATGGAAATAGGTGTGTTATGATCCATAATAGGAACCATGCATTTCCTAATCTACAATGGGACAAATGTGTATCCTAATCCCTAATGGGAAACATGTGATATGTTCTAATCCACTACATTGACAGTGTTGGTAGTTAACCTTAACGTATGAAAAGGTTTTATATATTTATGAGGGTGCGACACTTTTATGATAAGATCTTGTGATTCATTATTTATTTATGATGATTTACGTCCTTATGGGGCATGTTTTTTTGGAATTATAATTTTTTATGCCATGAAACGCATGTTTTTATCTTTGATAGTTAGAGTATGAATTTCATAAGTTACCTTCATGATCACATTATCTTATTATTAACTTATGATTTCATATGATCATAGATTGAAATCTCTTCTATTTACTCTTAATAACATTTTGAGACTACCAATTCTTATTTTTACATTCCATAGTTTATGAATAATGGGTTTATATAGGTTTGGTTTATGAAGAGTACAAACCAGGAAGATCATCATGTGAAACAATGAAGATCATTCATCATATTAAAGGATTTGGTTCTAAAATTACAATGGAACAATAATATTAAGGACCTCATGTATTTTTTATGTATTCTAAGGTATATTTATTGAAAAAGATATAATATCCGTGAATGAGAATCTAGGTTCACTATATATTCAAATTAAATCATTGTATGATTATTTTTTAATTTTAAATTAAATGACTAATGTCAAAATTGATATTAATTTTATTTTATAAAAAATGAAATATTTAAAATGATTTAAAATTAATAAAAATAGATTATTTTTTCAAATAAAATTTATATTATAGATAATATAAACCATGTTTCACTAATATAAAAACTGTCCTTCTAATATTACTATATTTCAATATAAATATAAAATACACTTTTACTGTTGTTAAGGTTAAATTTATGTGTTTTCACATTACATGAGATTATGTTAAAATAAATTTTCAACCCATAAGTTATTTTTCATTGATAAATTATATTTCATATTTATAATCAGTGGGTAAAAACTAAATAATAAGAATTATTTTATTTTATACAAAAAGTATTCATTACCTAGTTTTGAAAACTATATATCGGGGTGAAAAACTAAAATTGTAAAAGTAGGTAATCATATAACATATGGATAAATATGTTAATAATATGTTTCATTATGAGGTGGAGTTGAGTCTCAACCATAACATCCATTAAAAAATTTATCTATCAATTCTGGAGCCACATGGGTAAGGTAGACCTCCCAATAGTGATTAATTTTGGGTATTTACTAAAAATTCCACTCCTAAAATATAAAATCCCAATCCATATCCTCTATTATTCACATGTTAAAATACCATTGGATTTACCAATAAAATAAAAAATCAGTCCCCCTTATCTCTCCACTAATCCTATAAGGATTATATTCGGCATAAATACATCCTAGAAACGCTTTAGTGAAATCCTTTGGAGGATACCGGATGAAGAGGTAATGTTTGTCAACAGAGGCATTTATTTTATTTCTTTCTCAACCCCAGTAAAATCATAGAAAAACATGAATATATAATACCATAAATATATTTAATATACTATAATATTATTATAATATGGGAATTACCTAAAACCATATCCATTTAAATAATGGATTACAAAATCATCGTTCCTATGTACATCACACTAGCACTTTTCAAACCAATGTCATTCATTTTTACAATACTACCTATCGGTGATAGGAATGATGATGTATATAAATAATATAAAATATATTTACAAGATATTTATTTATCTAGATTCATTATATCATATATATATATATACCTTTTAAATTTTTTATTTTTTAGGGGATAAGACAACGTCAATCATGTGTCTGGTGGACTACAGCCGTATGAAGCATTGTGATTATTAATTCACAATAATTTAAATGAAAAAAAGGAAAAGAAAAATTTAATGATAATATTTGAATATATAAATATAATACATCATTTTATTTTTATTTCATTTTCACTTTCATAATGATGATAACATCATTCGTGTATATGTGGACTACTGCCTTCGAGAAGTGATGTGACATTCTTTTCATAAGCACATCACATGTATGATATATATGTGTATTTTAGAAGGGAAAATATGTGAGATTAAATATCATGGTAATTATATAATGAAAATATATTTATTACCACCTTTCCATAATGACCAACAGAAAACTAAAATGTTACTAATGCATACATACAACCAACCTTGTCCATGATCTTGACATACATTATTTCTGAAAACCATAATTAATTATTTTTATTAAATTTATAATTGATATATAAATATGATAAATATGGAATTATTATTATTATTTATGTCATGTAACTATATTATATATAAAATAACTTTTACCTTCATAAAAAACTCACATGAAAAAAAAATTAGATTAACACCCAAAACAAGGAAAAATGAAATATTATAAACAAACTACTAGTAAAATGATATCATAGGATCATGTGTGATAATATAATTATGAGTATGGTTATGTTAAATATTAATAACATGTATAAAAAAATTATATAGGAGTTTTAAATTTTTTTAACTGATGTTAAACATTATATAAGGGATTACATCTCAATTTACATCCAATGAGACTTATTTTTTATTATTCACCAATTCAAGAATATATTGTGTATATACTACCACATAGACATGTAATATCAAGGTTTATTAATACTTATTGAAATTGATATTTTCATTTGATCCATTTATTCTATGGGTATTTGGACTCTAAATATACAAAATTGAAAATATTCTTGTAAAATTTGACATTCTTTCAGGATTGTTATCATTATCATGAAACATTCACTTTATTTCAATAAATTTTCATTATAAAATAAAATTACATTAAATATCCATATTCTTTCAATATTTATAATATTATTTCCTAAAGAAGATATTTTTATTACATATGATTTTTTCTTTGAATATTTATTAATTAACTAGGGAAATATTGATAAATATATATCCTTTCATCAGAATAGATATTTGAGGATAAGGCATATTGTTTCTAAATTAAGCTGATTATTCGATATATGAGGATTAAATTTAACATGAAGGACATTGGTGGGGACTATTTATATAAACCCAGAATATGAATCAGTATTTCTCATAAGACAGAAGAAGTTGGACAAAGAAAATTAGTTTATAAAAAGTAGTTGTGAACTATCACGAAAACTATTTAACATTTTCTCTCTAAAACCCATTTTCTTATCACGTCTGCATGATTAATTTGAAATAAAAAATTTCCACTTATATAATGGAATTTAGAGAAGTCTATTCAATATTTAGAATGAAAATAATTTAGAACATTGAATACAGTCAACATAAAATTTTACCTATATAAATAGTGAAAGTAGAAAAAATTAATTACTGCGGGTAAGGTAATATTGGATTTACCAGGGGATACTAAGATGATAAGGGATAAAAATGACCTAGAAAATTTTTCAAAAGCCAATTTATGGAAATATTACAACCTTATTTCTTTTAGTCTTGATAATGGACCATTTTGGAGGCTTGTTACATGACAAAAACATGGTTATGATTGAATCTTTGAAAACATTACAAGGGTACCACTCACCTAGCCTGTAAAATATCAACCTCAACCATCATTATATCACACCCTTAAAAATATTTGTTCAGAGAAGACCTTCCATAAATAATACCCAATATCCCTACCCTCATCCTAAAAGCATTAGTTTGGTCATAAATAGAACCTTGTAAGGCTTCATTTTAAAAATATAGAGTATACTCAAAGAAGAAGTAACATTCTCTAACGACTTTCTTAATTTTATTTCATTATCCACCTCCTTCAATTACTATTAATCATTTTTTATATAACATCCTCAATATCTTCCGTATACTAGGATGTTGTTATAATATAGAAAACATTAATGACCCCAACACTAGTGGCCCAGAGCTGATTATTACTTTTAACATTTGAATAAGATACAATGAATCACATCCCAAAGGATGTAATAGGTTAGTGGACTTGGTAAAATAGATACAAACTTATTTCCCAAATTATAATTCAATAAAAAAATAAAAACATATTTTTTTCTAGAATAAAATTATTACTTCTATAATATCCTTTCATGATACCACCTGAACCTCCTCATTGGCTATAGAAGAGGTGAAATTTCTACATGGACTTAGGTGATGTCCCCAATTCACCAAGGGTTGAAAATTAATTCCACGGGATTCATTTACAGGTGTGGGAGGTCTTTCCCTTCATAACATAAATAAAAAAAACATGATTACCATAATCAAAAAATACTATATGATTCATGATAACCTTGTAACAAAAGAATAAAACGATACCAAAAAATACCAAAAACCATATTAGAGTAAAAAAACCAAAAAAACAATCTCAGAGTATAATGTAGAAGAAAAAACAACAAATATCAAATAAATTAAAGACACAAACCCCATATATCCAAGAGTGCTACATTATATAAAAATATTATCCTTGCTCAAAGTATAGTGATGAATCTCTTAAAAATTAGATAATTCTCCATTATCTATTTCTCAATAAAAACATATCTTCAAACTCACCAAATTACCCATGCAGGGGTAAGTAATGAAACAAAGTTAGTATTCCCCAAATGGCATACCCACTCGCTCCAATAAGACATAACAATCGAGTATATTTATATAAAATAATTTATATATCATCATTTACAACATTTTTACCATTTATATAAAAACAAACAGCTTCCCAAAAAAATAGTTCTCCATGGTAAAAATGTTTCAAAGGAATGAAACAATAAAATTATTTGAAACCTATTCAACACTTTCATTTTGTAATTCACCATTTTATTCCTCACAACCACACACACATAGACACAATATCCTTTTGATACCATTTATAGTGGAACTTCAACTCTATAATCCTTCCCTTTGATAGTGGTACTTCACGACCATTATCCATCCAATAAATCTCATGAAAAACCATTTAAGACAAAAAAATTCCAAAATACCATTTTCAAACCATTTCAATAAAAAATTAATTTTTTTTAAAAATCATATTTTCATCCACAAAAACTAATCAACAAATTTTAAATCATTATTTTAGTATCTTTTTACCACTTTATCATTCCACAAAACACCCAATTTTCATAATTCCATAAACCAACACGAAATAGGGGTTGAATCAAGAATTTGAAAATAATTTTATTACAAAATAAAATAAAAAAACAAATCTGAAATTAAACCTTCTAGTTCTAAAAATAGTAGTCAAGAGTGAAGCCACCTACCTTAGAAAATTTTGAAATAATGAAGAATAACACAAATTCTTCAAAAAATAGATTAAAACATAATAACCATTCGCTCCATATTGTTATATATCAACAACACAAACAAATATCATCATTATTATCATAAAAAACATATATCCACCCCCAATGGATTGAATGTTTCATTTTAATAGAGGGAATAAGAACAATCCTTGGAAAAGAAACCAATAACAAAGACTTACCAAAGAATCTAGGAATCAAAGCACCAAGTTTTTCCAACAGATTTGTATTGAATCCAGAGGAATGGTTACCAAAAACATTGGGATTAGAGTAATTCATGTTTTGGATGAACTATAAGAAGAATGATCCATTAATGTGAAAAATTAACAAAGATGGACAATTTTAAAATATAACTTTTAGCCATGCACGGTTTGAGAACACGGTTAGGAAAACTGTGCACTAACTATGCACAAGGCCTCTATAAAAAAGGCATGGTTTATCATAGGTGGATGCATGGTTTGGAAAAATAATTCACCTAAAAAGGTTCATAAAATAGCCATATTTTTTACTTGCATTGTTTCTTGGAGGTGTTTCATGGTTTCTACAAACTGTGCTCAAACTTTTTACCTCCTAAAAAGTCCCAAAACAAAATAATTGTCCTATATAAACCCCCAAACATCTCCCAAGCACATTACATGCATAAAATATATAAAGTATGGGGTACTTAATTGAAACTAGGCGTGCCATATTCTGCCAACAATTGGACTTTATATCATTAGAAGGTAGAAAACAAATATTTTCAAGAATGATTATATGCTACTGCTTGACCATTTCATTCTACCATTCCAATGATTATTCTTGAAAATGACCACATTACACAATAACCACTATATATGGATTATTTTACCACAAATTACTTTCTATTACTACAAAAATTTTGTAAACGTATATGTACCAATGAAACATATAACTCTATGTCAATGTGAAACCATCAAATTACATGGTTAGGATGAGGATTATTCATTTTTAAATGAGATAAATGAATGATTTTATGCACTAAACAGAACCATGGTAGAAATTACAAATGATTTCAACCACAAAACCCCTTTAATGTGTCTCAAAAGGGCCTAGGTATTTACGGGATAACATTCATTCCTTCCCAAAAAGAAGATTCCTAGTCCTTGGAGAGATTCCCAAGAACACTTGACCACCCACCTTTAATGATAATGATAATTGAAGATAATTTATATATGATTTTTGAAAACCCAAAGCCATCTCTATATGTTTCCAAATCAGCCGAATTTTCTTCATTTCCACTTGAAGATGGGTCAGCCCAACTAATTAAGTCTCACTTGTTTCCACCCAACAAAGTGGAGAACAATAAGGATACCCATACAATGATACAAAATGATCTATATGTATTTTGGCATGATAAATGTTGTTATACTTGATCTCCACTAACACTATATGCTTCTCCCATTAGAAATAAAAATCCATTACACTAACCCAAGGAATATATTTCAATGTTTGTATCATCCTTTCTGATTGTCCTTCAATATGAAGATGATATGCCATACTAATAGTAAACTAAGTCCCAAGGGCCGATTTTATGGATTTCCAAAATAAAGACATAAACATATGATCTTAGTCCAATACTATAAAAACTGGATCATAATTCCTTTTAACCACATCTTAGATATATATTATTCACAAGTACTTCACCAAATAATATTTAGGAATATTGATGAAATGTGGTGAATTTTGTATTTGATCAACTATCTCACATATGAAATATTTTTTTAGAACCATTCTGGTGTGACCTATCAAAAAATCCATGGATATCTACCACCATTACCAAATAGAAATAGGTAAGGATTTCATCATATCTTCTAGCCACTGATGCTCTATCTTAAAATTATGAATGTGAGGAATCTAAAAATAGACTATAGAACCTTTATTTTCATGATGAACCATGTAAAATATTATTTAAATTCTTTATAAATCATATATATTAATTGATGAACAACTATATAAAATGGTGGAAATCGTGTAGAATATGTTACTAACAAGCCATAAGTACAACCATCTAACTCTTAACCCAAAACAAAATAAATTCCTTTCCATCATTAATACCTGAATTGAATGCACACAATTTTATATTTACCTCATTGGAACCCCTAATGAATCAAATGTTGGTACCTCATTAACATTATTAAAAATCTAAAACAAAGGAAACCGGAAATAAAATAGGACCACCACCTCTATCTTCACAATCCAATTGGGTTTTGGCTATCACTGATATCAACTTCCACTGATACGAAACCACTTTTTCCAAATGATCATATGAATTTTTGATTAATTCATCTACCATTGATTTTCCATTGCCTAATTTTTATATTAAGATAAAGCCAAACATTTAGATATGCCCCATCAATCTTATTTTTACTGGATTCAAATATTTTGTTGAGATATGTTTCAATCTCCTTTGATCTGTAATCATCATGAGTTTCAAACCAAATAAGTGATGGAACAAAGTCTTTGAAGCATGGATTCTGACATCTAACTCAAAATCATGTTTTGGGTAGTTAATATCTGGGAACAATAACTTTATTAATCCATAAACAACTATATGATCTCCCTATAAGAAAATAAATCCCATCCCAGATGATGAAGCATCAAAATACACCACATACCCCTATCATAATTCCACAAATATAACGATCATTACTGATGTAATGTGAAATTTATACTCCTAAAAATTATTAAAACATTACTCATTACACTATAATGTAATATTTCTCATAGAAATTATTGTAATGGGTGATTCTTGTTGTGTAAATTCACATACAAAATGGCAGTAATAACTAGTAAGACCAAAGAAATTGCATATCTCAAATAAATTATTTAGTATGTTACATGAGATTAAAGCATATATCTATTATAGATACATAACAAAACCTATTTTAGAGATAACATGGACAATAAAATGATTATCTTATGCCTGTAAATAAACCTTTTATATTTTGGAATACATACAGTGATCCAGTAAGATTTCCCACATTGTCATCATGTTTTGGTCTTGTATGGACCTTTTCCTTGAATATAACAATATCTCATTAAAAAAACCACAAAAAATAATACATAAACAATTTAAATATCTAATTCATAATTTCAATAATGTATTCTGTTGTGTTGGTAATACTAAAATACACTACCACAGACACGTAATGGCCATATCTACTCGTGAAACTATATATGGAATGTCCTCCATATAAACGAATAATTGTTAATATCACGAGTCTATTTATACCTTGGAGAACCATTAGTTTCATCCAAATTGATGGAAAATACCATCAATTCATGGAAGGGATACCAATTATTTATCATAACATGGTTAAAACTAGGAAAATTGAAACTAAGTCAAAGAGTTCCATCAACCTTTTTGAAAATCAAGGTCGGTGCTACCCATGGAGACTTACTAAACAAAATAATTCATTTTTTCTAGGTCTTTAAACTACACTTTAGATTTCCTAAATTCTGTTAGTTCAATCCATTATGTCTTAAGTGAAAATAGGGATTGTCCTCAGTAGGAGTTCAATCAAAAACTGCACTTCTCTTGTGGGTGGATACCCTATGAAAGTGTACATATTTTTTTTTTGAAAAATGATTATCAATTACTAGAAATTCACTATTAGTAATATCAGGCGTTGATTCCATGGTCAATGATAGAAAATGGTATGAGATAGTTATAAATTCTAGTTGCAACAAGCTTGTTCCACCTATGTTTACATTCCTGTATCCTCTAAAGATATTCTCAACACCATCACCCATCGTAAAATTAATCATTCTATTATAATAATGGATGTGGGCCATGGAAATTTTCAACAAATCCATAAAAATTATTATTTCTTATAAATCCACCTCAACCATAGATAAATCCAACCTTAATTCAGTATCATAAATTGTTATAGCACATTATTTGAACATAAGGGATTGGAATTATATTTGGCCAAGTGGATTTTGATGTTTAAAAATAATGCGAATAATCTGAACATGTTAACATACAAGAAAAATTCACATGAAGAAATAAATGAACGTGAGGCAATCATATCAAACAAATATTTCATAAAGATAGAATTTAAAATAATAGTACTTATCACTATATGTTCTTAAGATTAATCATCTACAATCAACTTATAAGCTCCATATAATTGCTTACTCCCTACACATTGGCCTTTAGAAACTTATTGAGATTGACATCATTGAGGATTTAGGGTATTCCTATAAATAACATGGCTATCTCATATATACTGATGAGAGGTATTCTTTTCCATCATCCTATTTAAGTATAATTTTTTTTTGAAACATGAGATTTGTATTGAACACCCAACCTTGGAGCACTGTGGGAATAATTCTAAAGATGTACCTTCTGGTTTAAATTATGAAATTCTCTAGGTGGTTCCATAAAACCTCACTTCATGTGATCCAATAAACCATAATGAAAATATACAAGATTTCTCTTAGGTGTATGATGAAGATTAACCATTGCATCCCCCTAATTATATTTCATTCCACTACCTAGAAATAGGTGTATTCCTTCCTCTTATTCGCAACACTAGAGTTCTCACCATTTACCACATGTATTAGTATGATTCATCCTATATAAACTCTTGATATGTATCATTAATCCACTTATTATCTATTGGACATATTAATATAATCAGATGTTAAAAGTTCAATAATTTTTGAGAAAATATATGGCCTAAACCCCAATTCAATGATGTGTTCCTTCAAGGACATGTTTATATCAATTTTAGTTGAAAATCAAACAAAATTAACTTTTTTCCACATACTCTGTTATTGAGTGATTCTTATGCTTTATGATGAAAAATTATATCATTTGAGAAATCCTTAATGTTTCATGATATAATTATTTATCAAACTATTCAACAAAATTATACTAAGAAATTCCTTCATCTAATTTATCCTAAAATACTAAATTCCACAATGGTATGTATGTTCCCCTAGGATGTACATTTCCAACTTGACATTCAGCTCTATTGATGTTCTATGGAAATCCATGATTTGATTCCTCCCTTTTATATTCACATATATCATCTCTGGATTTGAATCACCCAAATTGATTTCTGGATTTTTCTTCTAGAATTTAATAGAATAATCTACATTCAATGGATCATACCTTATGTTACCTCTACCTATATTTTAAAAATAATTGTTAATAATCCAAACTAGTTATTGGTTCACCCATAGAACAAGAGAAAATAAATTATCTAAGAATATTTCAATTTTTTTATTATATTCCTAACGAATTCCATTTTCTATAATGAAAGCATTATTCCATAATCTCACTCACTTACAGCATAATGATAAATAATTTAAAATTTAACTCATCACAACATTCAAAACAAGTTATCTCAGAATTTGACATTTGAACCATTTTTGAATATTCCAAAATGCCATTTGAAAGTCATGCCATTTTAAAAATTTTAAAATCAATCAATTTCAAAATCACACATTTGAAAAAAATAAACAATTTTAAAATATCAATTATTTTTCACCAAGTAATAAATTATAACTCAAAATGAAATATTAACTCCATGTAGGATACCATTTCTAAAAATTATGCAATTCTTTTCACATTATCTGGACTGATGATAATGATATTATAATTTTGATAAGTGTCTCAAAACACTGATGTACTAAAGATCCCTTATAACATAATGTTTATAAAAAGTATGTTAGCTATAGTTTTTTATCCACATTTCAAGTCCCATAAATCGTACTATATTTTACCAAACTAACTGTAGGACTAATAATTAATGATTTTCCAATCCAAAACTAGGAGAAATTATACCCATGGATCAAATAATTTGATGCTCCGTGTAACATCATTCCACTCCTCATTCTATTGTGTTGAGGAGAAATTACTACCCGAGCTTAGGTGACACCCCCTAGACACCAATGGTTGGATCTAAATCCCAAGGTATCAATTTTATTTTGGGGGATATTTTCCCTTTATAACATATATAATCAATCCATGATATTTTCAAATAATAAAAACTATATGATCCATGATTACCATGTAACAAAATAAGACTAAAATACCATATTATACACTAACACATATATGATTACAACTTGGAAATGAAAATCCATTATCATTGTATAAAAAGAAAGACAAAACCAAAAATCTAAAAGAATACAATGATAAAAACTCCATAGCTCCGAATATGTTCCAAGATCCAACTCCACCTTCCATGATCAAAGTATCATGATCTAACACTAGATAAATAATGTAATTTTCATTTACCAGTTTCCTGATAAATAATATCTACAAGTACACCAATTTTCCCAATAAGGGGGTGATTAATGAATACCAGTATGCTTTACAAAAATTTACTTCCATATCATTCAACATGGATAGAACAATTTATCACATTTATATAAAAAATTTATATATAACCATCTAAAATATTGGAACATTTTATATCTTGATATGTAGTTTCACAACAAAACAATTTTCCATGATAAAAATGTATCCAATGAATGAAACAAAAAAATTATTTAAAACTAGTTCAACACTTAAAATTTTACATACAAAATTTTATTCCACATAGCCGCAGACACACACACACACTCAAGATTAGTGATACCATTGATGGTGGAACATCATGAACATACTTAGTCCCATTGATGGAAGTAATTCACCACCATTATCCATCTCATTGAACTCATGATTGAACATTTAAGATAACAACCATTACAACAGCACCATTATCATACAATTTCAATAAAACCATAGTTTTATTGAACAAACTATTTCTATCCATCAAAACCAACCACAAAATTTTAAAATCACAATTTTGAAATCATGATACCACATTCACATTCAACCAAAACATCCAATTTTCACAATTACACAAATCATCATTAAAGAGGGATTCAATTATAAAATTTATCAAAAATTAATAATAAATTTAATAAAAAAAATTACATTTAAATAAACCATTCTATTTCTTCTAAGAGGAGTTGATAGTAAAACCACCTTCCTAGGAAACTATGTAAAAAATGAATAATGATACAAATTCTTCCACAAAATGTATAAAAACTACAACATAAAGCCTTAGATATTGTTAACTACCATAAAAAATTGTAACGACCCAGAAATTTAAAGGAAATTTTTTTCATAAATATTTTGGAATTTTACGAGTCTGTGGCTTCGGAAAACACTTGATTCTGAGGCCCGATGTGCCAGGAATCAATTTCTGAAGTTTAGATCGGGTATGTTCAGTAAACGAACAAGTGAGTTTTTCTATCTTTTGAACCATTGCTCGGAATTGAAATCTGAGGGCACCGATGAACTCACATTTCTGGTAATTTATTTAGTGGACCTTTACCGTAGTTGTATTTTATGAAGGTTGAGAATTAATATTTGGGGAATTAGATTAAAATAAATAAAATTGGTGTAGCACAATTTTATTTTAAGGATGGTGGTTATTTCATCCCAAGGGGAGTTAGAGGTGGGTCCCACACCCACATAACATCCCATGAGAGGATATTTGTGGGGTGGGGCCAACACGTGACCTAAACACTTGAACTTCCCATAACTCTCATAAACCCCCATTAAACTCCCTTGTTTAATGTTGACAACTCTCCCAATATTTATGAGATCTCTTCACCTCCTCTCTCTCTCTTTATTAATTGCCAACACATTTATTTAATGAATTCATCCTCTTTAATTAATTAATGAAGTGGAATGAATTTTAAATTTTAAATTTCATATGTTAATAAAATAATTGCATTATCCTATTATTATATTTTTGGGTGCATTCTTTGTGTTAAAGAGAATTGGGAGAGCTCTTGAGTTTTTTAAGAACACCGACCTTCCGACGAAGAAGAACGTCTTCTTCGATGAAGAATGCCGGTCCCCCGAAGAACGATGACACACATTTCTTTCTATTCTATGCAACTAGTGAGGAGACGCCGCTTCCTCCTCGGATGCACTCCGATGTCATCTAAGAATCCTCTCCCCATGACACTATCTTCCGCAACGCCCGACGTGTGACGTCAATTATCGAGTTAGGGGATTATGTTCAATTTTATTTGAATAAAATTGTGCCTCATTCGTCATTGTGTAAATTTGATTGTCTCGAACTATTGCTATCACTTAACGCGGAGGGCACGGGCCAAACGAACATGGCCCGACGACCCTCCATTTTATCTTGTCTATTTTTTGAATCGGAGAATGGAGGAGGAACACAGAAGAGGCCGGTGGTGCAACGGCCGAAGTTGCACACTCAAAGAAATCCACAACTAAGCGGGCCACGAAGGAAGAAGCATGGCGCCCTCGCAACGTGTCGGGAATGCGGAGCCACAGAAATGGCAGGTCGCGACGAAGGAAGTCGGCGCCATCTCACCGGCTATGTGCATGGAACCGCGGCCCGCTTCGGTAGAAGGAACGGCCGGCCCGTCGGCCAGTCGGGCGGAGGGAAGCCGCAACGCCAGGAGGGAGCTACGCCAAATGCGCTGTGACCCGCCCGTGCAGGCCACTTGCGCCAGAAGGCCGGTCGGCTCTAGCCGTCCGGTTAGTGAGGTCGGCGTCTCTTGGTGCCGCCGGTTCGGGCAGCCGGGGGGCCACGCCCCCCCTCAGACCGCTCGACCAGCTGGCCAAGCCATCGGGGCCGCGTCGAGCCACATCATGCCTAGACGGGCTAGGCCGTAGCCTTCAGGGCCACGTCGCGCCCCCTCGTGCCAGGCCACACCCCCTTGGGCCGGGCTGCACCCCTCAGGCGGAGCCTCATATTTATTCGGGCCGGTTTGACACCCCGGCCGGGTCATACCCGTCAAAACTGGGTTAACCCGACCCGCCAGCCCATTGGGCTTAACGAGCCAGGACCATTTTCACCTAAAGGTGAATATCTTGAAGACCACGCATCCGGATGACACGCTGTCTATGACACTGGGACCCTATCAACGAGGAAATCCTTTTTCGATACTCTAAGAGAGTTTTGGAAAACTTTGGTAATCATTCGGGTTTGGAACGAGCATATTTCCAACCAGGCTCCTGGAACGAAAATGCTAATATATCTTAGACCGGGCGTCTGATTGATGCACCGGTCTGTTGCGTTGAGTTCCTTTTGATGAAAGGGAACTTCAGGATACATCAACACTAGACTTCGTGACAGTTGATATATCGACCCCCTTTACTTGAGGAGCGGACCGTCCTAGAATCGAGCACGCCGTGTGCGGGAACCCTAGAGCTGGCTGCGACTGCGATGACTACCGTGATGGGATCCTCTGTGGGTTCGACGACGATGACCACTGTACATGGATCCTACATGGGTTCGGCAGTGAGGACGACTATACCTCGATCCTTTGTGGGTTCGGCACCGATGACGAATCTACTTGGATCCTACATGGGTTCGACAGTGATGGTTACTGTACATGGATCTGCGTGGGTTCAGCAGCAAAAAAATCTATACATGGATCCTACGTGGGTTTGGCAGCGAAGACTTCTGTACTTGGATCCTAAGTGGTTTCAGCAGAGGAGATGATTCAGAGGCTACATCTAATCATCTCCACCCCTCTTCATGAGTATTATACCTGTGTGAGCGGAGTCTTTTATTTCAATCGTTAACATTGATGTGATTGACTAACTTCCTATGTGGATCGGATTGTGCATGTGATCCGAAGTTGGAGCTGAACTAAGATTGATGACTTAGGTATATGAATGGGCATATACCTAAGTAGAGTTAGTTGATACTTCATGTTTGAAATTTTCCTTTGTGATTTACCCTTCGTGGATTCTGGGAGACCTTCAGGGGTCTCGGGGTCCCTAATAAGCATCGTTATACTCATCCTGGCATGGGCAATGACCGCACTACATTGTGTTGGTTGCTGACAAGGGAAAACACTAATCGTGGTTGAGGCTTGTGGAGCTGGACAGTATCCAGAGGTGGACCACCTGGCGGGACGTACACGGAGCGGATGGACGGACCCAAGGTACCGACAAGACTATCTTTACCCACCCTTCATGTGGTATTCCTAGAGGATGAATCAGTGGTTGCTGCTTTACATTACAACTATGGTACTTTATTTCACAATTGTATTTTACTTTCAGTTGGTTTGTATACTGACCCATTTACTTTCCAGCACTTACTTTTGTGCTCAATTTTACTTTGTGCTTACATCACTTACGTACTCTATTGTGTTTGTTTAAATTTATAAAGGAAATTCCTTCCCTTTTACCAGGATTTATTCCATTGGTGCTAGTCTCCAGCCCCAGGTTATGAAAGGTGGGATTTGGGTAGTCACGACACGAGCCCCTAGGACGAGTCGTTACAAATTTGTATCAAAGGAGTCAGTTCTACCACAGAACTCAAAACTCTGATAATTTCTTCTCTGTCAAGAAATATTGTTAAGAGTATAGAGTGTGGTTTTTAGTCCAGGGAGTCCAGTGTTTTTGCGGTAGCCGACATATCCATACACTAGAACCCTGACTTCTGATTTCCAACTCAGTGCTCGAAAACACTGATCGCATGTGTGTTTCAAAAGTTTTATTTGTGATTACATTGTGTCAGCTCACCAGGTATACTGTTTGACCGTGGCACACCTATTTCTTTTCAGGATGGCCCCACGAAGGCAGCTAGCTAGGGTTCCGAGCTACGTGCGAGATGGAATTCCACCGAGCGAAGAGGCCTCAGTGTAGGGACCCATTACAGTGGAGGCACCAACGGTACCACTACCCATTGAGCCATCGATGGAACCAGCCCTAACAGCAATGAGTGCACGCCGCCTGAGTGCATTGCATGAGTTTCAACAACAAAGGCCGACCAGGTTCTATGGATAGACGGTCCGTCAGGAAGCCGAGGATTGGATGGAGGCTATCATCAGAGTCTTCAGATTGGTAGGGACACCAGAAGACCTTTGGTGATTCTTTCCGAAAGTCTCCTACACGTAGTAGTAGGTAGATTGTGGATCCTGATTCTATAGGTGCACGACGAGGCCTCACTACTTTGGACGGACTTTGAGAGCCTCTTTCGCTCGGAATTTTTTCCAGCCACCCTCCGTGCGGTGTGCATCCAGGAGTTACTACATCTGCGGCAGGGCAGCATGACAGTATCCCAGTACTCGGCTAGATTTGCTGACCTCTCGCGCTACTCCATGGACATGGTATGAGACCCATTTTTCTGGGCCTGGACCTTTGATCGGTGACTGAGGCATGATATCAGGGCTTAAATGATCTCCCTCAGCATTCTGACATAGGCAGGAGTACTGAACGAGCCCTTCTTGTGGAGAGCTTTCTTGTTGACCCAACGCCATTAGTGAGACCCACCGCAGGGCAAAATGTAGTGGATTCTTCTGCGGCTGGCAGTAGAAAGATGTCATAGAGGTCCAAGCAGACCACGCCATCAGGTGGGTGACCTCATGATACTAGTTCGAATGTTCAGGGCACACGAATCAGATCCAGCCATACGAGGGGCAGGGAGTTCTATGCGTGCGGCGGGCTGGGCCACATGGCTCGTGACTACACGACCCACCATACAGACAAGAAACAGATAGTAGAGGGACATCCCAGGTAGAGGTAGTGGTTCGATCGTGGCGGTCTGCAGGGAGCAGGCAGACGAGGTAGAGGAGCTGTCCGAGCAGCGGGTGGTGGACGACGCTTCGAGGCCCTACCACCACCACCACCAAGGGGACCACCCCGACCACAGCGAGCTGGCAGACAGGGGCAGGCTCAGATCCAGGCAGTCGAGGCCTACGACCACAGCGCACCTGAGATGATTAGATGTACTATCTGTGTATACTCCACGCTTGTTGCAGTTCTTATAGACACAATAGCGAGTCATTCTTTTATTTCCGCAGCCCTTGTTCGGAGGTTGAAGATTCTGACGAAGCCTTTGGCTCAATCCTTACGACTACAGACTCCTACGGGAGTAGACTCGATGATTAAGCACTAGTTTCGGCAATGTGAGCTTACTCTTGGAGGCGAGATCTTCAGCTGTGATCTTCTTGTAGTAGCGTTGAGGCCTTACGACGTCATCTTGGGTATGGATTGGTTATCTACAATCCATGCCCAAATCGACTGTATTAGGTGCAAAGTGCGTTGTGTCTGCATAGATGGGAGTATGTTCACCTTCACCAGTGAGAAGGGAGAATTTGCAGCACATGATGGACTTACGCAAAGGAGAGGGAAGCCGATCACACATCAGTTGGCTAGTCTCATCCTAGGAGTGGTTGATGTGTAGAGTCCGAGTTTTCCTGTTGTGGTGGATCAGTATGCGGACGTTTTTTTAACGACGTTCCAGGACTACCTCCTCGCAGAGAGGTGGATTTCTATATTGACCTGTACCATGGGAAAACACCGATATATACTCCAGCATAACGGATGGCTCCCGCCGAGCTTCGTGAGCTGGGGGTACAGCTGGAGGACTTGTAGGGAAAGGGATTCATCTAACCCAGTGTTTCACCCTAGGCTTCTCCGATTTTATTCGCCAAGAAGGTGGATGTGAGCTTACAACTGTGTGTCTACTACCGTCCCCTAAATCAGGTGACTGTGAAGAAAAATTTTCCACTCCCGAGGTTTGACGACCTCTTTGATCAGCTCAAGGGAGCACGATGGTTCTCGAAGATAGACCTCAGGTCAGGCTATCATCAGCTCAGAGTTCGAGATGAGGATGTCCAGAAGATGACCTTCAGGTGTCGGTATGGCCAATAAGAGTTCTTGGTTATTCCCTTAGGCATAACCAACACACCAGCAGTGTTCATTAGTCTCATTAACATGATCTTCTAGCCTTACCTCAATAGTTTTGTTGTAGTCTTTATTGATGAAATACTGATTTACTTGAATACTGAGGAGGAGGACGCCTACCACTTGTAGGTTGTACTGGACACACTCCAAGAGCACCAACGTTATGGTAAGCTCTCAATGTTGCAGTTCCGGATTTGAGAGGTTCACTTCTTGGGGAATGTCATCTCGGTGGTGGTAGTTGTTGTGGATCCTATGAAGATCAAGGCAGTACTTGGGAGCCACCCAGGAGCGTGACGGAGGTGCTGAGTTTCCTAGTTATGGCTGGGTAATATCAGAGATTTGTGCCAGACTAATCCAGAGTTGCAGTACCACTTTCATCTTTGTCGAAGAAGGGGAACCACTTCATGTGGTCAGATAGATACCATCAGATCTTCCATGAGTTGAGACAGATATTGACTAGTGAGCCCATCTTGAGGCTACCAGAGGAGGGTGTTGGGTACGTGGTTTACTGCGACACATCAGGGACCGGACTCGGTTGTGTCTTGATGGAGGAGTGTGCAGTGATCACCTTTGGTTCACGACAGTTGAGGCAACACGAGCATAACTACGCTACCCATGACCTGGAGTTAGAAGATGTGGTCATCGCCTTGAAGATGTGGCAGCACTATCTGATGGGTGAGTGCTTTATAGTCTACTCTGACCACCAGAGTCTTAGGTATATTTTCTCGCAGAAGGACCTGAGCTTGAGACAACAACAATGGCTCGAGTTCCTCCAAGATAATGAATTTGAGACAGTCTATACTCCTGGGAAGGGGAACATAGTAGATGATGCTCTCAGCAGAAGATCGGTCATTCAGCTACTTGGAGAGGTGACAGAGTAGTTTTCCGCTTTGCATATATCCTTTGTGGATAGAGATGGGGACGATTTTCTACAGTCCCTCATAGTTACTCCTCCACTAATTCAGCGGGTTAGAGAGGCACAGCATAGGGACGTTGACTGTGAGACGTGATGTGCTCAGATTTCCATAGGGTAGGTGCCTGATGGATTTTTTGAAGGAAGAGAGCATGTCATCCTCTTCAGGGGATGTAGCATGGTACCAGTTTCATTGTAGGAGGAAGTGCTAAGAGAGCTTCACAATTCCCCTCTAGTTGTACATCCTGAAGAGTTGAAGATGTACCGGGACCTCAGACGACAGCACTGGTGGCTGGGTATGAAGAAGGTTGTAGTAGAGTTCGTTTCACGATGCCTCACCTGCCAACAAGTGAAGGCAGAGCACCATGTACCAGCAGGCTTGGTACAGACCTTAGAGGTTCTATAGTGGAAGTGGGACGGGATGTCCATGGATTTCGTGACGGGGCTTCCATATACATCCAGGGGACCCGACTCTATCTGGGTGATCGTCGACCGACTCACCAAGTCGGCCCACATCCTTCTGATCAGAGAGCAGGGATCAGTATAGAGCTTGGGACGTCTCTATGTTCAGGATATCATATGGCTTCATGTTGTGCCATCTTCCATTGTCTCCGATCGAGAAACTCACTTTACTTCCTAGCTTTGGAATTGGTTGCGGGAGGCATTTGGGACGTAGCTACGCCTGAGCACCGCCTTTCATCCTTGGACAGATGGCCAGACATAGAGGACCATTCCGACTCTTGAGGACATGCTCTGTGCATGTGTCCTTGACTTTTGTCACAGTTGGGAGGATCATGTACGCTTGGTGGAGTTTGCGTACTACAAAAGCTACCACTCCACCATCGGGATGGCACCATATGAGGAACTGTACAACCGACCTTGCAGATCACCTCTGTGCTAGACTGACCACGGGGAGTCAGCACTTGTAGGAGCAGAGATGGTTCAGGCTATGACGGAGAAGGTTCAGATCATCCAGGAGCGGATGAGGACTGCACATAGCAGACAGAAGTCCTATGCTGATAGGAGACAGACACCACTAGAGTTTGAAGATGGTGACAACGTTTTCTTACGAGTCTCACATTGACTTGGATTACAAGGATTTGGTCGGGGTGACAAGTTATCTTTGTGCTTCATCGGGCCTTTCCAGGTCCTCTACAGAGTAGATGAGGTGGCGTACCTCCTAGCCCTTCCACCGCAGTTGCACCGGGTGCATGACGTCTTCCACATATCTCAGCTGAGGAGATAGGTGCACGACCCGACCCACATCATTGATCATGGGGATATGGACATCGATGACGAGGCTAAATTCATGGAGGTCCCGGTGGAGATCGAGGATCGACATGAGTAGGTCCTACATGGATGGTCGATTCCTCTGGTGCGCATTCGTTGGTAGCACGGGACCCTCCAGAAGAGCACATGGGAGTGGGAGGCTCAGATGCATGCTCAGTACCCTAATTTGTTTCCATAGTTTATGTTGTATCTTTACGGGGATGTAAATCCCTGAGGTGGGAGTAATGTAAAGACACGGAAATTTCAAGGGAATTTTTTCTTAAATACTTTGGAATTTTATGAGTATGTGGCTTCTGAAGGAACTTGATTCTGAGGCTCGATGTTCCTGGAATCAATTTTCGATGATTAGCTCGGGTACGTTCAGTAAAAAAATGAGTGGGTTTTTCTATCTTTTGAACATGAGCTCGGAATTGTAATCTGAGGGCACCAATGAACTCGCAGAACCAGTAATTGCTTAAGGGAACCATTATCGTAGTTACGTTTTAATAGGGTTGAGAATTAATATTTGGGGAATTAGACTAAAATAAATAAAATTGGTGTAGCTCAATTTTATTTTAAGGATGGTGGTTATTTCCTCCCGGATGCGGCGCCTCCGCGGCCTCTAGGACGTGGCTTCGTCTGCCCTTGCGAAGGGTCTGGTGGCGTGTTTCTGGCCTTGCGAAGGGTCTGGCGGTTTGGATCTGGACTTGACTCTCCTGCTAGGCGAGTTTCAGGTGTTTTCCTTGGACCTTAGTTGCGCGTCCGCGGTCGTTGGCTTCGGCTGGACTGGATTCATTGCGGGCTTGGCTCGGTGCTAGCCCCAGTATTGTGCGGAGGGGGGAGGGTCTCCTGTTTCGGGATTCGAGTTCCGTGCGGCTCTCCTTGAAGGTCTTGCTTTGGTTTTTTATCACTTGATAGCAGTGAAATTGTGGTGGATTTTGTGCATTTCTTTGTGGTGTCTTCTCCGCGCTGTGATGGTTGCGCTGATTGTGCTGAAAATGATGGTGGATCTTTGTCTGGGTGGTTCTGCTCACTGTGATTGGTGTTTGTCAGCTTCTCAAAGGTGTCTTGCTAAAATCTGAATACAGCGGTGATTTTTTGATATTGCAAATGAGCTGTTTCTCTAAATGGGATTTGTCCCACTGGGCCTACGGGCTTGTAATGGGTTTTACCTTACCCAACCCAAAAGGAATTTCTGTCTTTTTTCTTTTTCTTTAATAAAGGGGCTTGACCCCAAACCTTTCTGGCCCCATTAATCTCCCTTGTTTAATGTTGACAACCCTCCTAATATTTATGAGATTTCTTCAACTCCCCTCCCTATCTTTATTAATTGCCAACAAATTTATTTAATGAACTCAACCTCTAAAATTAATTAATGAAGTGGATTGAATTTTTAATTTTAAATTGCATATGTTAATAAAATAATATCATTAGGCTATTATTTTATTTTTGGTGGCATTCACTATGTTAAGGATAATTGGGAGAGCTCTTGAGTTTTTGAAGAACACCGACCCTCCGATGAAGAACAACGTCTTCTTCGACGAAGAACTCCGGTTCCACGAAGAACATCGACACACATTTCTTTCTCTTCTCCGCAAAAAGTTAGGAGAGACAGCATCCTCCTTGGGCGCACTTCGATGTCGTCTATGAATCCTCTCCTCGCCATGTCGTCTTCCACGACGCCTGACGTGCGATGTAAATTATTGAGGTAGGGGATTATGTTCAATTTTAATGGATTAAAATTGTGCATCGTTCATCATTGTATAACTTTGATTGTCTCGACCTATTGCCATCACTTAACATGGAGGGCGTGGGCTGAACAAACACGGCCTGACGACCCTCTATTTGATCTTTTTTAATTTTGGAATCAGTGACTGGAAGCGGATCACAGAAGAGGCAGGCATCGCAAGGGCTGCCGTCACACACGCAAAAAAAGCCGAGGAAAAGCGGGCCGCGGTGGAAGAAACACGGCGTCGTCACGTGGGCTATGAGGAATGAACCGCATCCGGCTTTGCGGGCCCCTTTGGTGGAACGACCGGCCGACCCATCAGCCGCCCGGGTGGAGGGAAGCCGTAGCGCCAGGAAGGCACCGCGCCGGATGAGCCGCGCCCTTCCCATGCGGGCTGCTTATGCCAGAAGGCCAGCTAGCTCCATCCAGTGGGTTGGGGAGGGCTGTGCCGCTTGGTGCCACCGGTTTGACCAGCCGGGGTGCCGCCCCCCCCCCCCCACCCGGACCGCTCGGCCTTCGGGTCGAGCCGCTCGTCCGTTTGGCTGAGCCAGTAGGGCTGCGCCCGGCCGAGAATTTTTTTGGGCCTGTCCGACACCCCTTCCGGGTCAGACCCATCAAAACTGGGTTAATCCGACTCTCCTGCCCACTGGGCTTAACGAGCCGACCCGTTTCCACTTAAAGGTGAATATCTGGAAGACCGCGCATCCGAACGACGCGCCGTCTGCGGCACTGGGACCCTATCGACGAGGCGGTCCTTTTTTGATAATCATAGTGTTTTTTGGAAAAATTTGGTAAACGGACGGGTTTGGAAAAAGCATATTTCCAACCGGGCCCCTGGAACGAAAAAGCCAATATCTCTCAGCCTGGGCGTCCAATTGACGCACCGTTTGTCGTGTTGAGTACTTTTGATGAGATGGAACATCGGGATACATCAACTCTGGACTTCATGATAGTTGATGTATCGACCCCCTTTACTTGAGGAGTGGACCCTCCTAGAATCGAGCACGCTGTGTGTAGGAACCCTAGAGCTGGCTGCGACTGCGACGACTACCATGCTAGGATCATCCGTGGGTTCGACGACGATGACGACTGTACTTGGATCCTACGTGGGTTCGGTAGCGAGGACAACTATACCTTGATCCTCTGTGGTTTTGTCAGTGATGAAGACTGTAATTGGATGCTACGTGGGTTCGGTAGTGATGGTTACTGTTCTTGGATACTACGTGGGTTCGGCAGCGACGACTTCTGTAATTGGATCCTACGTGGGTTCGGTAGAGGAGATGATTCAGAGGCTACATATAATCATCTCCACCCCTCTTCATGAGTAGTTTACCTGTGTGAGCTGATTCCTATCTTTAAATATTTAACATTGATGTGATTGACTTCTTTTTGTGTGGACCGGATTGTGATTGGCCTCAGAAGTTGGAGCCGAAATGAGACTGATGACTTAGGTTTATGTATGGGAATATACCTATGTAGAGTTGGTTGATACTTCATGTTTGTACTTTTACTTTGTGGTTTATCCTTCATGGATTCTGGGAGACCATTAGGGGTTTCAGGGTCCCTACTGAGTATCGTTATACTCACCCATGCACGGGCAATGCCCGCACTACGTAGTGTTTGTTTCAAATGAAGGACATCACTGATCGTGGTTGAGGCTTGTGGACCTGGACGATATCTAGAGGTGGACCGCCTAGAGGGACGTACATGGAGCGAACAAATGGACCAGAGGTACCAACGAGACTATCTATACCCACCCTTCATGTAGGATTCCTAGAGGACGACATGGTGGTTACTGGTTTACTTTACAGCTGTTGTACTTTCTATCTCAGTTGTATTGTACTTTCAGTTGGATTTGTATACTAGCTCCTTTACATTCCAACACTTACTTTTGTACTCAGTTTTACTTAGTTCTTACTTTACTTGCATACTCTGTTGTGTTTGTTTTCTTTTATAAATGCAATTCCTTCCCTTTTACTGGGATTTACAACTTTGGTGCTAGTCGCCATCCCCTGGCCTATGGAAGGCAGGATTAGGGTACGCATGACACGGGCCCTGAGGATGGGTCATGAAAAAAATAGAAAAAAAATAAATATTAGTTTCAAAAAGCATATATCCATCCAAAATGGATTGGATCTATCATTCTAAGATAGGGAAGAAGAATAAACTAAGTAAAAACAACAGAAAACAGTGACTTAACAAGGAACAAGGGATTTAGCACCCCACAATTATCTATCAGATTGCTCATATACCAAGAGAAATGGTCTCCACATCATTTAGGATGATATGAATTATATTAAGTGTGGTATTAGTGAAGAAATCATAATAGTGAAAACATGATTCAAGTCCACAATTTTCAGATCAATCATTTAGTTTTTCATTGTTAGGGTGCACAGTTATCTAAACTGTGAACTAACCATGATCAATCTATTTGTCCCCAAATTCATGTTTTATATTGGTGGTAAAATGTTTTTTAAAATCCATGCATCTAATCATGTACTGACCATGAGCACTCTATTTTACATGCTCTATTTCTATAATTGTTTCATGGTTATTAATAACCATTCTCAAACCCAACAACTAATGAAAATCCTCAAAAACATTCTAAATACCCTCCAAACCCTCCAATACTTTTCCTATGAAATTTATGTATATAAAAATACATAGTTAAATGGGTACATAATTTAAACTTTGGTTTTTATGATTCATATTAATCATTTTTCACTTCCTGGATTCATTGTGAATGGAAAAAATAAGGGTGATCTCTAATGACAAGTAATGGGTATTTACAACCAATGATTTCATGAATAAATAAAAAATAATCAATATGGAAAGGTAAATATCTAGAAAAATATTCAATTTAATTAACTTCACAACATGAATAGATAATATATAATCAATTTGGAATGGAAAAAAACAAAAAACACAATCCCTTGAATTAATAATATGAGATTTAAATACATATAAATATAAAATCACTGTGAAAATATCATTGATAAAAATAAATGAAATATAAATGAAGGAAATGATTAATTACTAGAGTTCATGTCCCAAACACATTATTAAACTACATCAATACTATTCACAATATGATTTAAAATTACTAGGTAAAACAAATCTAGTTTGGGAAACTATTTATCTACTATCAAGACCTTTTACAAGACGATTTAAATCTACAAGGTACAAACTCATATGGTTTGGAAAATTGATTTGGTCATATAATACTTACTAATGAATCATGGTAAATTCTATAAATTGTCCTCACTTATGCATTTCATGTATCAATAATTCCTAATATATTAAATAATCGATCTAATTCATGAACAACTTGAATTATCATCAAATATCTGTATTCAGTAAAGGATATATATATTATCAATATTTCCCCAGTTAATGTAATAAATTTAAATGTAAAAACCTTGTATGAAAATGGAATGCAGTTTAATAAATAATCATATCCATCCTGAAATAATATGGGTTTTAAGGAAAATTTAATTTATAAGTAAACAATATTAGAATAAAGTTATTGACTCAAGGGAAATTTTACAATCAAAAAATAACATGAGATTGTAAAATAACATTCACTATTAATAAATTATCAAGTAAAAACCCCTTGGAATAAATATTTTAATGGAATAAAATATCATGAAGTATGAATGAATCATGACATTATAGGTCAATGGTGTAGTATATAACACACATAAGAGTGAATTTGTGCATAATGAAAAATAAGACCAACACAATGTAAATAGAGACAAAATCCAATACCTCATGCTTTCAATTTATTTAAAGTTCATAAAACAAATTTATATCGGGTTTAAGAAAGTTATTAATTTTTCCCATAACCATAATAATATTTATAATATCATATATTATCCTCTAATAACATTTTCCCACAATTTGTTAATAATATTCATTACTTTCATTATTTCTAATTTTAATCACCTTATATTCTCATTTTTTTATTTATTATTAATATCTCAATTATTGTATATATTATATAGTTCCATAACTTATAATAATAATTATAATAATGTTGTTATCATATTTATACAACAATTATACTTTTATGACAAATCATTTATGATGGTTTGGAGAAATTAAGTGCATTAAGATATTAGAGACGGTAGGTAATACGTATGCATTCGTAAGATTTCCAATTTCCAATGATCATTATCGAAATGTGGTAAGAAATTTTAATTATCAATAATTATCGTGATATCATAAGTAACATATTATTATTTTGAATATAGTTACACATATATATATATATATCATACATTTGGTGTGGTGATGAAAATAGAGTCACATCGCTTCAAGAAGTATATAGTCCATACATCCATGAAAGATGCTATCTTCATTATGTCAGTGAAAAATAAAGAAAAATGAAAATTATTTATAATAATTAATAATCACAAGTTATCATTTAGATTATACATTAAATATTCCATGTAATGAATTAGTGTCATGAACCAGATATGGTCTCCACCAAAACTAGCACCAATCATGGCCCGTGACATGGCCCGAAGGGCGTTCCTAATCCCCACGGGAAGGCACAAGTGCCCGGGTTTCAGAAAAGGAGAATTGGGAATTATTTACCCGAGTTTATAAACATAAAATAACAAAACAATCCAATAAAACAAATCTTGATTTTTCAAACCAAAAAATATTTAAAAAAAAATCATAAATGAATTAAATATATTAAAACAATTCAATAAGACTATAACAAAGGTAAAAAAACCAAAAGTAAACAGCCCAAGAACCCTCCTTGCAAGGGGCACCACCCTCATGCCATCTCCACAAGACTTCACCCCCAAGGACCTGCTAGAAACCCGAACCACGGGAACAAAAACATTGTACCCAAATTGCGACAAAAAGAAACCAATTCTACTTACAACCAAAGGTGTAAGTAGGGTGTGATACAATTACCAGTTGGATACTACCACTAATAGTTTCAATGCGATAAACATTCAAAAATGAAAAGCATGATAGTTTTCAAAAACATTTAATTTCGAGTTACAATTTCTAGAAGATGAAACTTAATAAAAATCACTTTTCAAGTGGGATAATTTAAATAATCAAAACTTTTAAAATAAATTCCAAAGCTACTGAATTTTCCTGCCAATTATATTGTATGTTGATGGTAAGTATAAAAGATTTAATGAGCAAAAGCAATAGGAAATAACCCCTAGTCACTTTCTCATTGTTGATCCCTGGTACCTCGTATCTCGGTGAGAATAACCATCACAAATATCTGTTCTCATACTCGATCCACTAGTAGGGAACATAAAAATAACCTAGTGGTCCCCAATCATCTTCATGATAGTTTAATTAGAGTTTTTTTGCGTCAATCTTGCTAAGTGAAACTGAGGTCAAACCCCATAGATTCACTAGCATACTAGCACACGTCCTCCCACGTAGATACCAGGGTTTTCCCTTTGTGCTCAAACAAGTTAAACAAGTAAATAAATATACTTTTCACATGAAAATGTCATTTACATATCACAAATTCAAAAATATCCAATATTTATAAAACAAAAGTCACAAAGGTCCACTTTTCCTTCAAAATGATTTTGAAATTTGACTCACCCCAAAATAGCCCACATCACTTTTCACATTTCTTTAACACTTCCAAAAATTATTTAAAAAAATTATAAACCAATAAAAGATATTATAACTCACATAACATCCCACTCAAATATCATATAATACCTCTTTCATCAAATAAATTCATTTTTCACAACACACTCACACAAAACAGCCCACAACCATGTTTTTCATCTCTCTTTCCATTTTCTAAAACATTTCAGCACTTTATTAAACATTATAAAAAATTATTTGACTTCTTAAATAACCACCTTACCTTTAAAAAACCCATATTAGAGAACACACCCCCAAACAGTTCATATATACCCTTTCACCCACTTTTTTTAAACAATCAAAACATTCACAATTATCATAAAACAAACTCAAGTGGTGTAACTATGTCTTGCACACAAAAAGAAATTCCAAACCTTCATTTAAGACCAAAACCATACCAATTTCTATCAAAAATATTATTTTTATCCCTAGGTACATTTATAAAACCACATTCAAGTGTTATAAAATATACTTGAAATATACCACAAAAGATACAAATCAAAACACACATATTCATAAAATGATCTCAAGTTGTTTAACAATGTTTTACAGATAAAAAATATTCAAAAACCTACTTCTTATGACCAGATCACACTAATACATTACCAAACCATAACTATTAAGCAAAAAAATATTTAGTAAACCAATTCCATAAATTATAAAATACAATCAAATAATACCCCATTTGTTACACATGAAAACGCCCAATTTCAAGTTAAAAAACAACTATAAAATTTAAAACGTAACCAAATCAATAAAAAATAGTTTTTCCACCACACCCAACATATGAGTAATATGAAAAACTAGTAAATACAGCAAGCTAACTCATCATTAATTGTTTACACATGGAACCACTTACCTTTTAAGTCAAAACCCTTGAATCTTGGTGTGAAACCTCAACCACAACATCGCCGCACCACAGGGAAGTGAAAATGAACCCCAAACCATAATATTTCACCAAATATACCCCAAATAAAACCCTATGTATGAACCCTAACATCTGGACACTCTATAAATTTATGAAAGAGGGAGGAAACCCTAAGGAGAAGGAACATATTGAAGAGAGAAACAGTTTTCTAAAACAATCTTGAAGAAAATGACCCAAAATCCACCAGAAGCTGAATTTTAAAATAGGTGAAAATTTTTAGGGAGTTTTGGAAAAGGATGATAAGGTCTTTTAGGAACTGGAATTGGGGGAAAATAGTCAAAATAGAAGGAGTTATGAAAGGATCAGTTTACCTCTTCAAATCTAAATTTTTTGTAAAATCTAGAGAAGTTTCACCCAATTTCGCAATTCAATTGAGCTCCAAATAGGGGGAGGAGATAATGGGGGAATGCCTTAGGTATGTTCTCTCTAGTGGGGGTTTTAATCACTAAAAACACATAAACAAAATATGAGTTATTAATGAATTAGAAATTAGTTTTAATGCAGGAAATGGGCTTTCGGGAAGCCCCAATCCCTTAAATAAAAACTACAATCCACCATGATTACATATTTTTAAATGGTCAAAATTAATTTTTTGGTGCTCATAAGTCAGGTGATGACAAGTAGGAATTGAAATGGATGACAAATGTTTAAAAATTATGGAGTTATAAAGGAATAAACATTTATTTTAAATCTGGAAATGGGCTCACGGTTTGGCCAAATTCCAGAGAACTCGCTAATTCATCGATAAAAGATTGAGAAACCCCCCAAACAAATCAAGAATGGAAATTAAATGAAATTTAACTTTAAAATAAGTCATGTATGTAGAAATTATCTCCACCATGAAAACATTTCATCCCTGAAAATCAACAGTAAGTCCAAATACCAAAACCAAACCCAACTGATAAACTAAGATGTACTTCTTTGATAAGATTCAACCCAAGGGCCAAAACACCTCCGGTGATCAATTAATGAAGGATTAATCTCATTACGCGAATGTACACCACCTTCCTGAAATGATAAAGTATATTCATATTTTATCCCAAAAGAAAACTCCTCAAACACTATCCAAATAGGATTCCAACAATTTACCCAAACGAAAAACAACATCGAACAATATTACACTTACCTTACTTTAACCAGACTGTTGGGCATTCTCCACTCATAATTTTTACCCAAGGATGGTGTAGGTAGTTAGATAGATCCAAAAAAAAAAACTAACTACTTCCAATCCAATAACAACGACCAATCTGAGTTACTAGTATAGGGAGACACAAATGGGCTCCCCACCATAAGATACAACTCAAAATTTCCCAAGACAGAATCAGGACACTAACTGGGGGAGGCCCGAATGGACTCCCGGTACAAGGGGGTAGACTCCCATTAGACATTTCTAAAATAACAGACATGATAATAATAGTGTGTATCCACACCGTAAGAGCATATAATATTAACAACCCGCATGGGAAGGCATAGCAAGACCCCCAGAAAAGTTAAAGACTTGGGAAGGGAACATGGTTAGTCTGTACAGTTTGGGAAACTGTGCACTAACAATGAAGATCATTTTTTATACATGGCTTCCTAGTACTTGGGAAATAATAATCATGCACAAACTATGTTCTCAACCCTGAAGACACCAGAGGTTTGAACTATTCCCTTCTTTCATACTAATGATTTGACATTTTACAAGGGTTTAAACGACCCTGTGATTTCCCCAGACTATGAGCTAGCTTCTCTCCAAGACCTATGGACTGATCGCAATGATTGAATCATATTAGGCCTCACAGTTAGGCTTCTGAAACACCAAGAATGAGAATTATTCCTTTGATGAATCCAACCTGTAGATCACAATCCCCGATAATATTTTCAAGACATAACACATTCAAAACTCACCTTACCCTAACCAGATATTTCACTGAAACAAGGTCTTAGAAGATGTACAAACATCAAACCTTGTTTCTTCAGGTGAGAAACAATAGAAGTAAAGAACACCTATAATCACCTTCCTTTAAAATGGAATATTTTTTAGTGTTTCCAATGGATACATTCTCCCAATATAACAGAGACTCTTAGATTATTTCATGACTTTCACCTTTACGGTCAATCAAGCACATGACATCATAAGGTATCACCAAACATGACCATTATGACTGATATATACAATTCATGGAGAGGGACCTTATACAACATCCCCAAACAACACAGAATTCAAGAAAGTGGCCACAATATCCTATCATGACCATATTTACCATACAGGTAGTTTAACGTGAACCCTTTCTTCTAAGAGACTACGAGGGACTGAGAGGACCTCTTAGACACCATCCAGATACTATTCCATGCTAACAACCCTAGACCACATACATCTTTGGAAAATCATGAAACATAAGAATCTAAGGTCTCTTTCAACCTTTCATGATCACTCTCCCGCTACAAAGAGGATACACCACACCATGAAAGGAAAGGGTGTAGAATCAATCTAAAAAGCTCAACAAAATGATTCTTTATATTGTTCAACTGGAGGGTATTCAAATGAAAAAACAATCCAGGATGCACTTCAGTTGATAACTAACCCTTAATGGGGAGTAACTTATCCAATGATTGATCCCAAGGACCCAACCAAGATGGTCCATTGGTCAAGATATACTGCAAAGAAAATCCAAAAACATAAAGGGAACAACCGTAAAGTCGTCCCAAAACAATTCTTAGAAGAGACCACTAACTAGCCCTTCAACACAGATTACCGACCAAACACAAACCCAAAACACAGTTCAAATAAGAGGGGTTCTTGGACTCAGAACAGCCCACAACATCAACATTTTCAAAAACACATAATACACACCACCCTAAACTAGTCATAAATACGTCATGTTTTTTCTTTCAAAACATATTTTTTAAAATAAACAGTTCAGCGGTTAGCGTATCCACCAATTGAACCCCATGGGCCTCATACATGCTTGTTTTTGTGCCACACTGGGAACCTTCCTCATATCCGTCCTACAACTCATCTAGTCATGCCATCATCCATACATCATCCCCTATAACCCCATGCATATGGATTCTCATGTAAATACCAAGGGATAAAACAAAAATTATTTCCACTTTTCACAACCAAAACGGTCAAACAACACATCCTTTTTTCTCAAAACCACTAACCAGAAGATCAAAATCACAACTCACATCTTACAAAACTTTTCAGAAAAAAATATATAAAATCAATTTCATGTTATTCACATAAGTTTCATAACATCTCATCCCATTAAAAACCCTTTGATAGTTTAGAAAACTCTATTGGATATTTTTTTTCAAAACCAACATCATTATAGTTTCAACTTTCAAAAGGGGTGTAAGCACACCATTCTTATTTCAAAAAAATTCTGAAAATTCAGTTCCACAATTTAATAAATCAATACATTCCATATTTATTTGAAAATCATTTCAAAAAAACATTAAAATTCTTAAAACCAAGTCACTTTAAAACCAAAGATCCATGATTTCAAAACTAAAGAACCCAAGACAATGCGAGAGGAAACTAGTTTCAGTGGGTGACTTGGACATATGGTTGGTGGCCATATTCAAATAACTTCACCATCTGAGAGAGTGTTTTATTGAATATCCTTGGCTCCACATGGATTTCTAGGACCTACGAGCTCACCGAGACCATTAACCCAACTCTATTTTTGTTTCCCCTAATCATCATCAATCCAAGAAATCCAAAGAACTCATATAAATCACTACTTCCCCTGGCGAATCGAATTCCGTCATGAGGTGTGGTGATCATACACACTACCCAAAACCAAAATACCATGTCCCAAAAATCCTAACTCTAGACTATCCTGACTGTTCCCTAAATAACATGGCCCAAATAGTTATACAGAACCTCCATTGATACCGTTTTTTCATGAACCAGATCTGGTCACCAGCAAAACTGGCACCAAAACCGGCTCGTGACCTGGAAAAAAGGGAGTTCCCGATCCCCACGGGCTGGCACAAGTGCCTGGGTATCATAAACTGAGTGTTGGAAATGATTTAGCTGAGTTTATAAACTTAAAACAACAAAAGAATCCAATAAAACAAACTTGGATTTTTTAAACCAAAAAATACTTTACAAAAATTCAGAACTGAATTACATATTTTTAAACTAATCAATAAGACTACAAAAAAAGTAAAAAACCAAAAGGAAACAGCTCAAGAACCATCATGGAAAGGGGCTCCACCCTCAATCCATCTCCACAAGACCTCACAACCAAGGACCTATGAGAAACCTGAACCACTGGAATAAAAAAATTGTACCCAACCTACGACAATAAAAATAACCAACTCTACTTAAACCCAATGTTGTATTAGGGTGTGCACCAATTTCCAGTGGGATACCACCAAGACTAAAAGCATGAAGTTTTTCAAAAACATGAAATTTCTAGTTACAATTTCTAAAAGATGAAACATAAAAAAATCAGTTTTCAAGTGGGATATTTTAAAGAATAAACACTTATAAAATAAATTACAAAGCTAGGAATTTTACAGCCAAATATACCGTATGCCGACGGTTAGTATAAAAGATATAATGTGCACAAGTAATAGGATATAACCCCCCGGCACTAGCTCATTGTGGGTCCCAGGTACCTCATATCTCGGTGATAATAACCATCACAAATATCTATTCTCATGCACGATCCACTAGTAGGGAACATACCCTTAACCTAGTGATCCACAATAATCATCATAATTGTTTAGTTAGAGTTTTTTGTGTCAATCTTGCTAAGTGAAACTAAGGCCAGACCCCACAGATTCACTATAATACTAGTACACGTCCACCCACCTAGACACCTGGGTTTTCCCTGTGTGCTCAAAAAATTTATACTAGTCAGGAAATATACTTTTCACAAGAAAATTTCATTTCCATATGAAAAATTCACCAAAAATCCTGCATGTATACCACATAAGTCAAAAAAGTTCACCTTTCCTTCAAATTGATTTTAAACATTGACTCACACCAAAATAGCCCACAACACTTTTAAAATTTCTTTAACACTTCTAGGAATCCTTTAATCATTATGTATAAAACTTTCCAAGACATTCTAACTCACATAACATCCCACTAAAATATCATATAATACCTCTTTCATTAAAAAATTTCATTTTTTTCACAACACACTCAACAAAACAGCCCACAACCATGTTTTGCAGCTCTCTTTCCATTTTCCAAAACATTTCATCACTTTATAAAATATTCTAAAAAAATATTTGACATCTTAAATAATCACCTTACCTTTAAAAAACCCATATTAGGTGAAAAACCCCCCAAACGGTACATATACACCCTTTTACCCACTTTGTTTTACCAAACAAAACATTCACAATTTTCATAAAACAAACTCAAGGGGTGTAACTATGTCTTGCAAACAAAACCCATTTCAAAACCCCTATTTAAGACCAAAACCATACCAATTCCTATAAAGAAAAGAATTTTTATCCCTAGATACATTTATAAAACCACATTAAAGTTTTATAAAATATCCTTGAATTATACCACAAAAGATACATATGAAAACACACATTTTTATAAAATGATCTCATTAAGTATAACAAAGTGTTACAATTCAAACCTATTCAAAAAACATATTTTTTGGAATACATGAAACTAATACATTACCAAAAAATAATTTTAAGGCCAAACAAGATTTAGTAAACCAATTCCATAAGTTATAAAACACACTCAAATAATCCCCCAATAGTTACACATGAAAACACACAATTTCATGTTAAAAAGCAACTGTAAAATTTAACACTTAACCAAATCAAACATAAACCATTTTTATACCACACCAAACGTATGAGGAATATAAAAAATGAATAAATAAATGATGATAACACATCAATAATTGTTTACACAATGAACAACCTACCTTTTGAGTCAAAACCCTTGAATCTAGGTGTGGAAACTCAACCGCACCTCTGCTGTACCACAAGGAAGTGAAAACGAATCATAAACCATAATATTTCACCAAACATGTACCAAATAAAACCCAATTTATTAATCCTACCTTCTGGACACTCTATATATTTTTGAAAGAGGGTGAAAACCCTAAGGAGAAGGAAGGAATTGAAGAGAAAAGCACTTACCCAAAACAATCTTGAAGAAAACAACCTAATATCCACCATAATCTGAATTTTAATATAGCTAAAAATTTAAGGGAGTTTATAACAAGGATGAGGACGTCATTTAGGAAGTAGAATGGGGGAAATTGAGTTAAAATAGAATGAGTTATGAAAGGATTAACTTACCACTTCAAATCTGGGATATTTGTAAAATCCAAAGAGGATTGGCCGAATTTCGCAATACAATTGAGCTCCAAATTGGGAGAGGAGATAATGGGGGCGAGCCTTTGGTATTTGGTCTGTAGTGGGAGTTTGAACCAACGAAAAATTGTAAAAATAAAATGAGATATTAATGAATTAGAAATAATTTTTAATGTAGGAAATTGACTTTTGGGCAGGCCAAATCCTTTAAATAAAAACTAAAATCCACCATGATTATAGATTTCTAAATGGTCCAAATTAATTTTTTTGTGCTCATAAGTCAGGTTATGAAAATTAGGAATGGTAATGGGTGATGTTTTTTTAAAATTAAGGAGTTATAAATTAATAAAAATTTATTTTTAAATCTAGAATTGGGTTCATGGTTTGGCCCAATTCACAAGAACTCACCAATTCCTCCATATAAGCTTGGGAAACCCCCTTAACAAAGAATGAATGGAAATTTAATGAAATTAAACATTAAAATATTTCATTTTTGTGAAAATTAGTGAATGATGTATCACATTTCATTATGAGGTATAATTCCACTGTTCACATGAGGAATGTTATCGTATCCCCTACAGACTAGAATTAATATATATATATATATATATTAAAATTAAATTAAAGGTATAATTATATTATATATTTTTTATATCTAAATTATTTCCACCATCATAAACTACCATGAAATGGTGTAAATGGATGAACTCATGACCTTAGTTCCCAGGTTAGTAGTCTATCGTAGACATGCGTGATGATTTGAGAACCCATTTAATGGAATTAGAGGTTTTTATGTCAATAAATTTTTATAGCAACATCCTAATATATCTAATATACTTAATATTTTATTTTGGATTGTTATATAAATAATTTAATTAGTTAGAGAATGAAATAATATAATTATACTCATGGAAGAACATTCTCTCTTCTTCGTGTATCCTCCTCCAGTTTTCACAAAAGCCTTCATATGTTGGATTTATGCCCAAAAACAAATTATAGGATTAGGGGAGATAATTTTTAATGTGATTTTGTCATGAATTGGAGGAATCAAAGATAATTCCAGGTGTGAAGATTATATGGTAAGGGGATTCCTTTTATAGTCGATGAGGAGTGACAATTTTTTTAAATACACATAAGAATTCACCACTAGGTGGTATCTCTATAACAAACCCAATTTTTTAAATGATATTTGTTCCCAGAATAAATGTTTTTTAAATATTATATAATTCAATACACATTTAAAATAACAGTAAATGACAATATTTTATATAATTGACAATGATCATTACATTAGTTAGTTATGAAACCAATTAAAATACGAAACATTACAAGTTGAAAAAAATATAAAATAGAACATGTAATATTGGATTGTATGGATCACTCGAATTTATAAGAATCATTGAATACTTATTAAATACTATATACATAATTTATATAATAGTGAAAAGATCCAAATCTTAAGAAAATTAAAATATAATCTTATGAGAAATTGTAGTGAATTCAAGGTGAAATAAAAAAGTGGTGTTTTATGATTAAAAAGGAAATGTGACCATTGAGATTCAATTATTATATGACTATCGAAATATATAACCATTTTTTCATATGAACATTACTAGATATGATTTTTGGAAACAATACCCTAGGACAACAGTTATACCATTATAATTAGTGTTTATAAGTACTAATGAAAAGGTATAATTGATTCTGAAAGGATGACCGTTGGACTTATCTAGTAGAGTCATACTATTTGAATCCCATTTTATAGAACATTGGATGAATATATAATAACTTGGGTTATACCTTTACCAAGCCTATTCCATGCTTCAACAGATGAATATTTAAACAAGTCTTCTATGAGAGAAGTTAAAATTAGTGGAGGTAACCACTCGGTCAATGTTATCTAATCCACCCCATGAAACTAAGACCATTACACACCTTACTCTTAAGGAATATGTGGTTGTTAAAAAGATTTATTTTTCATGGAATTAGTTACATAATGTATAATATCATATTTATAAATATAATTAATCTTCCATTAAATAATGTTAATAATAATTAATACTACTAAAATATAGTTTTAATTGAAGAAAATTTGAAAAAAATTAGGATGCAAACAAAACATAATTGTATATTATAAAAAAAATATATATATATTTTATTCTAGAAAAAGTTATTAAGAATAGTATTTTTAATAAAAATAATATTTTATAACTATTTTATTTAAATAAAAAATTATAAAATTAATTTAATAAGTAATTGGAAATTTTTTATCAGTGTTAGAAATGTCATTGTTCCTTAAAAAATTTATTTTTAAATAAATATTTTTTTTTATAATTGAAAGTGAAAATTATCTTAAGAAATATTTTTTTTCATATAAGACATACATTATTTTTTGAATCCGCATATGAAAATTATGTTTGAGTTAATTGATGATAATTTTATAGAATAAATTACTTTTTATGAAGAGTAAAAAATAAAGTTTTAGGGATTCAATATATTTTATGACAAAATATTTTTGTGATTACGATGATATAGTTAAATTACCAATATAATTTTGTGTAAACAATATTATATATTTACATATATATATAAAAAATTTAAAACTATATGTAACATTAAAAATCAAAAAAAAATAATGTTTGAATTTTAAAAACATCACATTGTTGAAACAAGACTTTTCCATTCTAAAATAGTAACAAAAAAATGGTTTTCTATTTGGTTTGATTAAAATAGGATGAAATGTGTCCAAAATTTCCAAAACCATGAGCAGAAACCAAGGGTAGTCGAATGGTTTTGTGTTTTCTAAAACCAAATTATCCAAGTCCTATATTTAGAAAATTTTCAAGAAAATTCTCAACATATCTTATAAATATCCACCCATTTCAACAATTAATTTCCAAAAAATTCAGACTCCATAAATATATTATTATTTTTCATCCAATTTTCCCCCCAAGTATTCCTCAATTCCCCATTTTTTTCATCATCATGTTTGAGGAAAAACTCTTCAATGTAAGGGAAATCATTAATTTTCTTTTCCATTCACGTTATTTTATCATGTAGTATGTTTCCCAACTTATAAATTAAGTTAAATTTTCAATTTTCTGTTATCTCATTATGGTAATTATTAAATTATATAAATCTGAGCTCTAGTACCATCACATTCTCCATTTATCTAAAGCCATGATTTATAAACGTCTTGAGGCTGAAGTTTTATCCATTTTTTCTTTTACATGAGAAATTATATTTTTCACTTTATTTGCATACCCAAAACAATTAAATTTTAAATGGTTATTAATAATGATCTTAATATTACATTTTTATTCATTTATTTTCACACAATAAACACACATTCCCTTTTTTTGTTTTAAAAATGACATAATGATCGTCTCTTTAAGATATTTTTTTGGAAAGAATTTTCATAAGAAACTAGTTCATATTCTAAATAGATTCATAATTAAATGATTTATTATGTGAATAACATTAAATTAATACATATTATGGCTGTGAAATTTTGGTACATCAATTTATTGGGTAAATAATCAAATCTATAGTGAGGACATGTTTTAGGAAACCTTGGGGGATATCCTCGGTAGTTTCCATTAATGACACATTGGTGATAAAACTTGGTGATATTCTTATGAATGTCTCATTTAAATGTTTTATACAAATTTATATATTATTATTAATGTAATTATTATTTTTATTATTTTGTTATTCTTTCTCATGCTTTATAATTATACATCATGTTATCTTTTATATGTGCCAAGATCACATGCCATATGTCTCTCCTGCTTAATACATTACAAAGATTCATGATCACCGATTCCCATTGAGGTGTATCCCCAAGATATGTGATATTATAATATTAATAAAGAGTTAACCCAGGAAGATTTATTTCAAGTTGATTTAGTATAGTGTTATATGATTTCATTTATTATGTACATTTTAAAAAAAACTAAACTTAAAAAGGTCAACTATTTTGTACCATGTAATAAAATGTTATGTCACAAAATCTTGGATTCCATAATCTACTACACCGTGTGGCTCCAAAATTTTTAATTAATGACATGTATAGATTATATGGTAGATCCAAAACTCCACTACATAATGAAGCAAATGTTTTAATCATTTTTTTCATTAACTTCTATATTTTCCAACATTTTTTTTTTTAGGGTTTTCACCATGTTACTAGTTGTAAAACAAAGGTAATATATCCATTAAAGGTAAAATAAATTATATTTAATAGATAATTTGGACACAATTATTATAAACATGATATCCAATTTATCAAATAATAATTCCATGTAGGTTGAAAATTACCTTAAACATAAGTGCAGGTAAAACGTAAAAACATCATTTTATCCATAACAATGCTACCTGAATTTTTATAATTTGGAATTCAATATAGTAATTATAAAAAAAAGTTTAGGTAAATAAAGGAAATTCTATTGAAATTTATTTACATTAAAAAATCACTTGGTCAATGATATGATGTTCAGTAAATGTAAATCCTTTAATAAAATAATATTTATTAAAAAACAAAAATGATGTCAATTTGGACATTAAACATTTAATTTGTATTTAAAAATATCAATATATTGAAAAAATTAGAATATATTATGTTAAAAACTATAAAATATTATATACTCATAAAAAATAAAAGATAATAAAACATTTAGTTTACAGTACAGTTAGTATTTTTAGTCTCATTTATTTTATTTAGTTATTACCTAAATAATTACTATGTCAGCATATTCTAAGAATCTTATGTTATTATTACATGTCTAAATAATAAATATGAATTATTATGATAAAAAATACTTATTTATAAAAATAATATAAATTTATTAACTTATTTTGTTTTTCCCCATCCCAAACCATTATATATAATTAAAGGAAGGCATGTTCCCCTTTTTACTTTTTCCTTACGTGACATATTATATGGTTCATATTCAATGGAAGGTGGAAAAAATATCCAAAAATTAGGAGATATTAATGGAAAAAGAAGAAATAGACTCCTAATAAAAAAATTATACAAAATTATACATTATTTTTCACCCTTATATTTTTAGTTTAACCCATTATAAATAAATTTTTACCCTAACGACAGAAAATAATATGAACTATTTTTACAGTTGATTTTCTTCAAAAATTCTGTTAATATTATTAGAAATTAAAAATTATTTTATTAAAAATATTGAAATTATTTTTCAATATTCAATTCAAAGAAATGGAATATTTATTTTAAATTTAATTTTGTAGATGCAATAAGAAAGAGGTTTTTTGAAGAGGAAATGATCAAGTGAATATAATTTTTTATATTAAAATGAAATATAAAAATGATTCTAATGAAGAAAATTGGATTCATTGATAAATAATTTATATAATTTTTCATTAAAACCAAATAAATATATAATTTACCATTATATATTGTATAAATGAAAATAATTTTTTCAATTAAAATTCAGTATTTTTCACAATTCCATGAAAATTGAAACATCACTAAAAATCCAAAAAAATATCGCTAAGATACTTTTTTCTTCATGAATGAAAATATTATTTTCTAAATTATTATTGTAAAATTGGTTGAGAATAATTTTAAATTTTGTTCTCGTATCCTAACTAAATAGTGCTTTTTTAAACCTAGTGTTGCGTACATCAAAACAACTTGATGAAAATAAATTTATTATAAATTCAATGTGTCATAATATATTGTGTTTTGATATTCTACCTAACTTAATCGAATTTAATCATATGAATTAAAAATTAATCTTTGTAATAACGGGGTTTACCTTTTCAAAACCATTATTTGAAAACCCACTTTGAAAAAAGGTTAATAAAACATAATATTGATAAGAGATAATGGGATGTAAAATGGTCATATAGAATAATCATATGACTTGAATTAAATGTAGTGGAACGTAGTTTAGAAGGAAAAAATTAATTTGGAAGAATATAATAACACCTTAAGATCAATAGAGGGTGATAGAGGTCATTGTTCATAAGAAAGTGGATGATCGAGAGAAGGTTGAGGACCAAAAAACCATAAAATCAATGTGTGTGAAGAGAGTTACTGATATCATCAGAAATTATGGTGATATTATAATATTATATTTCAAAAACCTTTAACTAGATTTGATGAATTATTTTACTCTCTATGAATATAGATAATGCTATATTCTTGATATATTTTTATTTCATAGTCATAATTGCATCTATTGATTGTGCTTCAGTCAATTTGTACATCATATCTTACTCCAAGAAATGAATATCTAAAAATGATTGCTCATTCATGGAGATTTGAAATTCACCGTTAATAAATATAAGTATCTAAAATAGAATGATAATTAATTCTTTCGATCACTCATTATTATCCTGGAATGAATTGTTGGAACGTGTTATATAATGTGAAAAAACATCAATATGATGAAGTAATATATTAATATCAATGTCCTCATACAAATTTATACTTAAATGATATCATAAATAGAAAAAATTATCACCCATCCCAAATATTAATATTAAATACTTTACAAATAAGTTTAATGAATTTCCAAAACGAACATGCCGCTAATCCATTAAACATTATAAAGTATCACATCATAGTCACATATAAATCATGTGAATACCTTTATCACTTATTCTCTTGATTCATGGTAAATAATTAAATTTCCATAATAACATATTAAAAACAAAAATGATTACCTATTTCTTAACTAAATCCAAAATTATTCTTTAAATACATTTTTTGTACTTTATCAATGATTCCATAAATAAAATTGTCAAAAAATAATTGATCATTTTATAGGTTTTCCATACTATCCAGTCTAATTATCCATATCTACCATCACTTTTGCTCAACATCAGGAAAATATTAAGTGTTATCTTTCCAATAATAATGTGTTTTCTAAGAATTTAAAACTTCTTCAAAATCACTTACTCTATTTCATCCTCATCTTATAATTTAACCATACATTCCATAGGGGATACAATAATATCACTCAGGTGTAAGACAAAATACCGCCTTGCAGAGCGATGTGGTGCGTCTTTCTCTAATTTTTTTTCCATGGAATGTAATAAGTATAATTTTAACGATTATATTCAATATAAATTACATAATAATTATATTGATAACATATTTATCTTTTTTAAGGACTAAATATATCTTTTTATTTTATACCATTTCCATCACTTAGATTAGATAACATTGTTTAGGTTTGTATAGACTACATTTTTCATGAAGTGATGTGGCTTTATTTTAATCCCCAAACCACTTGGTTGATATTTATTTGTATATAATATAAAAATTAGGATATTATTTCGATTTTGGAAATATAAAATATCACTTACCAGTATTGCATAACAATCAATGATAAATTGAAACGTTACCAATTCATATGCATGACCTACCGTCTCTAAGAGGGAAACATAATTAATTTTTCCTAATAACCATTCAACATTGGATTAAAGATAAAAAATGATATACAAATAATATTTTTATATAATTATTTTTTTAAGATGATAAAAATATATAATATTTTTAAGTACAGGATCATTAGTGATAAAAAATGAAAAAATTCAAATATTGACCTAAATAATGAAACTATTGAATGATTATTTATTAATTGGGGATAATATTTAATAAAATGATAATATAAGATAATAAAGAAATGAATATGGTTATTTTATAAAAAAATTAACACGTAAAACAATTTTAAAGGACTTCAATGTATGTTCAACCAAAGAGAAGCCTAATATAAGGGAATTCATCTCAATTTAATTTCATTTGGGTTTATTATAATGTTATCCAACTAATTTATTTGATATTTTATATATAATATCCATTGACATGTAATATCATGATTCCATAATAATTCATGATATTTTGTGTTTTAATTTCAATTATTTTATCTAAGGGTATTTTTTCATAAAATATACCATGAGGTTAACTATTTAATAACTCATTTGTTTTCATTAGGTTATATTACTTATTATTTATCTTTGATATTCTATTATTATTTTTATAATAAATTTTTAATAACTATTTTTGTATTTACACTATTTATGTGGATTTAACATTTACAGAAATAATCAATTCACTCTTTAATTCATACATCAACATTATGATCATTTTAAGTGTTTATTCCACAATATCATTAAAAAAATAGTTTTTATTCTTAAATTCAAATTGAAGGAAATTAGAAGATAATTTTATCAATAAAGACATTTAATTTTCTTCTCCTATAGCTATTCATGATATTTTCCTGAAATAATACTAAGTAACCACTTCTCAGAACATAAAATTATTAATAATAGTTTTTTAATAATATCAAAATCCATTTCACATATTAGTAGTAAATATATTGTATCACCACCAAGAATGGTGATATTCCTCCATTGAAATAAATTTAATTTATTTTATAGATTACACTATATGAAACATTGGGCTTAAACGACCGTGATATACTCTTAAATATTATTATTCTAACACTTTACATCATGTTGGTGGGAAATAATTTTAAAACCCAAATTATGAAACATATATATGGTATATTTCATTAAATGTTTTTATATTTATGAAAATTATATTATAGGTATAAATGAATCCAATTTTATGAATTAAAAACCGAAACTTTTCTAAAGGATGTTTTACTACTTTTTAATATAGAACAAATTTTAAATAAAAGTTTCAAACTTTTATATACATTATTTGAAAAAATAAACATCTTATTTTCTAGCGTAATATAAAAATTTACCTTAATTTTTTTATTTTTCATAAATGTTTCTTTGTTATGAATAGTTAACAATACTGCATTTTAGTTCAAAACTAAATTTCCATCTAATTCATTTATATAGTTAAAATATATTTTTACATGTTTTAATGTATATTTAGATCATGTTTTAATTATTTAATCTAATTTAGTAATTATAATCAATTTTACCTTGAAATAGGATATAAAAACATTGTGAACTTTGCATCATTTTTAAATTCAAACCTCATTTTTGGATTCGATCAATGAGATTATTTTTTAATTAATTTATATAATTCCAATTATTTAAATTTTATAATATGGATTACATATTAGTTATAATAATTTACAAGTTTAGTAAATTTATCCCTTATATTTTTGAACAATATGAATAGTAACATTAATAATTTTCTTTATTACCACTATTAAGGGTAAAATGAGGAATTAAAGACAAAAATAAGGTTATAATTAATAAATAATTACCCTAAAACTTATCCAAAATTAATTCGATGTGTTTTTTCTAGGCAAAAGAATCATTAATAAGAAATTATGAAATATTTATGCCACATATTTGTGATTATTCAATTTATAATATTTTATATAAATTAAGTAAAAATATTTCATAATCATTTTTCCCATACCTATAATAATTTCAATATTGGGTTATAGAAGTTAATTTTAGACTATAAATTTTATTTTGAAATATTAAATGTCTTCCTACATCATTTTAATTTATTTTTAATTTGTAGGAAATAAATAATTAAATTATATGGCGATATAATAGTGATATAATAATTTCCTCATTATTTATAAATCATATAAATGATATTAAAAATATTAAAATAAATATAATATGATATATTAAATTCCATAAAATAATTTATGTATTACTTTTACATTATGAAAATTCTTTAAATTCATTTTTAGAACCTATCTTGATGTTATGATATTTTTAAAAAGCCAACTAATGAATAGGGTCAAAATTGACATTATTGATATTCTAAAATAATTAATATTTTATTAAAATATATAGAATTCATTAAAATATTAAATTCATCCAAATTATTTATATAAGTTATTATTTTGTTTAAATTATTCATTAAGGGTTCTTTTTTAATTTTATATTAACTATATTAACCCTTAATGAGTGAAATTACAAGTTTTCAAGGTAAGAGTTAAAGGGTTTCACTAAGGGTTAAATCCAAATGACCAAGGTAATAGTGTTACCTAAATGTGTCTAAAAATTATTGGTTAAGATTATTTAGACCCATAATAATCTCACATAAAAAATAACTCAACATGGAGCTATTTTAATAAAAAATTATTTTATGTTAATATAAAATTTTAAGAGTTTCCAAAAGTACCCCTCATTTTCATTATAAAAGAACACATCCTCCCTCACTTCCTCACACCATATTGAGCCATCTAGATTGAACAATAACAACCTAGGTATGCTCCATAATTACCTATATTAATCATATAATCTAACTATTGGGAATAAATTCATAAAATGAAGCCTTTTGATATAAACTGTAAGGGGTTACCCAAGGACAATGTAATGTTCTTCAGTGATCACTTTAGTTTTATTTCATTTCCCACTCCTTTTATTATTATTACATTCATATATAATTAAAATATTACACAAAATATACTTATATTATTTTAGGTTTATGTTTCTACATAATCTTACACACACTTCCATATAATGGTCAATGAACTAACTGTTTATGTGTTATGCGAAAAACTACATCACTAAACGATGTTGTTTTTCTTCCATTAACGCCTCACATGGTGGGAATTAAGATATAAACTCTATTAATATGTTTTATTTATAATATTAATAAATAATTTATACTTATTTAGTTATTTTATTACACATAGGATTATATTTTCTATTTTGTTGGAGTACGATAACATCGTTTATGGTAGTGTGGTCTACCTACCTATCAATGTGATGTTACTCAATCACATTATATATAGAATGTATATAACATGGTTTTTATAATACAATGTAACGCATATGAAATTAATTTTATCGTTTAATTATAATATACATATATAATTTAATTTTAATTCTATTAATACAAAAATTAAATGAATGTAGCATTCATGCATATATACAGCCTACTGTGTCCATGAATGGTGAATTTTATTTTTTATCTAAAAATATTCAGGGATTTTTGAAATAAATGTATAATGAGAATATAATATTTATATAATGTATTAAATTATATAGGTTATGAAATAAATTTATAATTAATAGTAAAAACAACTAACATGTCAAATCATACACAAGAAACTAACCAATTAATAACTGAAATATTGAAAATAATGTCAAGATTTTAACTGATTGAAAATAATATATTTCAAGATGATCATATATGATATCATAAATATTAATATAGTTTTTCCATAATTATGTAACCCTATTTAAACTGTAATATAGGTGGATAAAAGATATTCACCCAAAAGTAAATCCAATGTCAGGGTTAATTTCACAATCCCATTTTTATTCAGGATTGTTCATTTATAAGTATCTATTACGAAATATTTATCATCCATGTCCATCATTATAAAAAATATTTTCCAAAATATTTTTACTATTATCCTACAAATATTTTAGGTCTTTTACCCTTGTTTTAATTTTTATAATATGGTTTTAAAGTAATCCTTTCCTTATTTTCCAAACTAGGTACTTTATGAATTTTTGAAAAATACAGATAGAATGTTTTCAATTATAGAACATGAGATGACATTTACACTTTAATGATGTGTTGATGTTTTGAATAAAAAATTATATGTCTACAATATTATTTTCAAATAATTTTTTTTCATTTATAATTATTTCTCTATTTAAATATGTTTTGAATATAGATAAATCATTTATCTTAGTAATTTTCACCCATTTCCTTTGAGTAGTTAAATAAATGCCAATATCCTTAGTTAAGTAGTTTTATTCATTAAATTTTATTTATTATGATATCGTTTACCATATTCATTTAAATGGGTTTGGATCATTTTGACCCTGGATGTGCTGTTTTAATACCATTTACCATATTACATAGAATGGTTTGTGATTATATTGTGTGATAGTGGAATGTTATATATATTTCATATGTATTTATTCCATATGTTTCACCCCATTCATATGCGGAATTTGTTTGAAAAAGAAAGTGATGTGAGGGGAATGCTATATCCCCTCAGTGAATCAGTAGGTCTCATGAGACAAACCAGATATAAACATGGCGGAGTCCATTCCCATTTATTTTTAGAAATGGATTTTGGTGAGGCTTGAACCATTTATTTTAAGTAGTAATTTTTGATTCATTGATGGTATGTTTCAGGTGTCTCATATTATTCATTCCATAATTATGAGATTATTTATTGATATTACATTTGATTATTCAAATATTTATATTTCCATGGTTAATTTTTCTTATTCATGCTATTATTTAAATGGAATGTGTTTTGATTATTTTCCTTTCAATTTTTATGCCTAATTTACTCAGCTTAAATTATACTCTTAACATTACTTAGTAACTAAGATCACTCAATTATTATGTATTATTTTCACTTGGATAAGAAAGAGTATTTTAATATTCATATATAGGGTTACACTAAGGGTATTAATGAAATTCTCAAAGTAAATCCTTTGTGTATCTTACTTTTTAGATTATAATGTGAATTTCATGAATATAATCTTGTATCAAAAAATCCTAAACTAATTTGTAATTTTGGATTCAAATATTTTATCTTTGAAAATGTATTAAAATAATGAACTGGATCTAGGAAACTCTGGTCAAGGTTATATAGTTGTTATCATAGGATTTTTAGTAGAAACTATGTAATCTAGATTAGTGAACATAACCCTAAGATATAATTTAAGGAGAAGTATAGATGAATATACTAGAATATTTTATGGTAGATATTGTGTAGGTATTCATATAAATACAACTAGTTATGGATACTATAAGTAGATATGGTTCTACCACATACATTCCTAGAGTTACAAATTCTGAGAAGGTGTGTTGGGCTTGACTTGGTGTAACCTGGTAGATGAAAAGATGACTTATTGTGCACCTAGTTTGATACTCCTGATGGAAATAAATGAGATGTTTTATATTTTCAATGAAAACTGTTATTAAGGATTTAAATGTAAATATGTACCCAAAGAAACGATTTTTATTATTATAATATTATCTGTTCATAAATTTTTAAATTGATGTTTATTATTATTTTTTTGAAAGTTGTGAATTGTGATTAGTAACTTAATATAATGTTAGCCATGATTTAATAAAATGGAACCCAGTTGAATGAATGAAAACTGTATCATTACACATAATCCATGTAATTATTTACATTCTATGAAAGTTAATGATGTTAAATCAAGAGTTACAATTGGTGCTAAATATATTACAACTATATTGGGACAATTGACTCATGTTATGAACAATAACATTACCTTTAATGTTCATCCTAATCCAAAACATTAAGGAGAAATGATATTCCATTTTACGCGACAACAACTTACAACAGTCAATGGGAAAATAAATAAATTTGTAACTAAATAGTGGATAAGTTATTTACGGAAAACATTCCTTACATTGGGATGTAAATAAAGGTAGAAGCTTTTCATGATAGTTTAACATATTTTAGGAGATGCAGATCAAAGGGGTTATTGATTAAAAACACTAGAGAGGATGAAGAATTATAACACATGGAATGAAATTATTTCAATGAACTTTTCTTGAAAATTTATTTTCCTCATGGAAAACAAGCAGATACGGAGTGTAAATTCTAGAATCTAAAAAAAGAAGGATGATAATGTTTCTATGTTTGAAGAAAACATCACATGTTTAGTAGGGAATGATATGATCTACGTACATAACCCAAGGAGTAAGATTTACCATTTAATGGATGGCTTAAATTCATTCATCATAAAGGTATTAGTCCCTTAGTCATTCTCATATTTTTATGATAAAGTACCATGTGTTATTAATATGGAGAAATTATTCTCTATGTCTTAAAACATCATGTAACAATGAGAGAAGAAGAAAATGGTGGATAAAGTGATAGATAAATAGAAAAAGGGAATTAAAGATTTTTCCCACACATGAAAATTGTGGAAAGAAACCCCCTATTCCCTAATTAAAAGGAAAATGATTTTTCTTTAAGTGGTGTGGAAAATGCCATCAAGCTCATGATTGAAATGGAATCAAAGATGCTACCAATTTCCAATGTTAAAATTTTAAGGACATGGGACATTATAAAAATGATTGTTCTAAGAGTCATGGAAAAATTGATGAGGAAAAGAAAAGGGATAATGGAAAAGAATATGATGTCACAAATATAGAAGTGGAATAATTAATTTATCTGTGTTTTGGATTAAATAATTATGTTATCATATTTTAGTTATGAGAATCATGAGATAAATAAGGATTATTGTAAAATAATTATTCTTCTTCTATTTGAAAGCATGGAAATTTTAATTATGGTTTTAATATAATCAAGGTATTCATATATTTGGTATGTGAAAATAATGGAAATATTTTTTTGAGGAAAATTTCATTTTAATATTGAGTTTTTCAATTTAGTAACATTTTTGGACTATTAATGTGGACAGAAGTATTGTTGGTGAGTCTAAAGGTTGGAATGGATTAACTTTAACTTTGGATATTATTTCATGTGGATAATGTTTGATTTTTTAGAGAATATAGGATAATGGTTATGGTTTTAGTAAATATTTGAAGGCTGAATGAATGACTGGTGGATATTATGATTAATTTAAGTGCTCTTATTATGAATAATTCAACAAGAATATCCATTTATTCGCATAAGATATGAAGTAAAAATATATTAAAGCATAATCAAAGTATAAGTTCATGCATACCAAATGTAATAAAATAAAATAAGTTTAATTTGTTGAGTTATTTTTCAAGATATTGAAATAATCCTTCAATACTAGGAAATGAAATTGGAATGAAAAATGATAATTATTTAATTTTCATAATAAGAAATCAATGGTCTCTTTAACCCAAAAAATATTTACTATTTTGTGATGGTAGTCCTTCTGATGACCATGTTCTATATGACTCTCTATCAGAACATGATCGTTTGATTTATCTTACAGGTCCCGATTTTACTTCCCACTTTTTTTGATATTTTAAAGCATAATTTTGTGGAGACCATTACATTTCTCTTTCCCTCTTATTAAGAGGATGTTTTATTAACACTATTTTTGAGGTGGGTTTCCAATAAAGGAATTTTTATCATCATTTTATTTTTTATGTTTAATATAAAATTGTAAAGAAATAATTTATTTAAGGAGGGGAGAATGTAATACCCCATGTTTTTATGATGTGACTTATTTTAATTAAATTTACCTTCCTCGATAGCTTATGTTTCATGCAACACCAGGATTAAATGAATCCTTATATAATATTAAATATTTTTTTTAACACAATTGTTAATTTTTGAGGAATAAATATTATTAACCAAATAATTAAATTTAAATTTAATATATTTAATAAAATGTTTTTACATTCATCTGTATGATTTTATATGAATATAATACGAATGAATCCAATTTTACACATCAAAAAGAACATTTTTTTCTGAAGGTATTTTTACTAGCAATAAATAGTGAACCTATTTTAAAACCATTATTTGAAATGTTAAAATAGTTAATTTTAAAAAACAAAAATGTTATTTCGAATTGTAATATAAAAATTTAATTGGGTTGAAATTTTGTATTTTTCTAAGAAGTTTCATTTTTTGATTAGTAGTGAAAATACTTTTTTTAGTTCAAAATAGTATTTTCATTTATTTTTTTATATAGGAATTTTTTTTATTTGGTTTTAAACTATAACTTGATAATTTTTAGAAATTTAATCAAATATATTTCATTAGAGACAATTTCACATTGAAATTTGACAAAAAATCATTGTAAACTTTTGAAAGTTTTTACACTAAAAAGTGTTTTCTCATTTTGTAAGTGGATTAATTTTTAATTAATTTCTGAAATTTCTTTGTCTACAATATTGATAAATGGATTACTTATTTTGTTTAAAAAAGACCAAATTTATTAAATGAACATATTAGTTTTTGAGTTTATGACTAGTATTTGTAGTAATTGTAATTTTGACCATGGTTACAAGTAAATCATGTAATTTAAGGTAAAAATCATATCATAACAAATATAAAATTACCCTAACAGATTTCCAAAATTCATTTGAAAAGTGTTTTTTTGACCAAAAGCATCATTGGAAATAAATAATGACCTTCATAATCAACTTGGGTGTGATTATGACATTAATATTAATTTTAATTCAAGTGAAGACATATATATCATAATCATATTTCCAATAAATATTACAGTTTACAATGGTATTATATAAGTGTTATGTTATAATATAAATTTTATTTACAATGATATATGTTTACCTATAGCATGGTAATTTATTTAAAATTTTTTGGATATAAATAAATAAATTATATGGTGAAATAATGGTGATGTAGTAATTTATTCATTAATAGATGAATAAAAATTAATATAATAAATTTTAAAATAAATATATATTGATTTAATTATTTTCATAAAATAATTTTATAGATAAATTTGAAATTAGTTTTATAATTTAAGGGTGTTTTTTCTAAATTATATTGTTTTAATTATATTTTTAAAAATAAGAAAAATAAATAGTGTAAAAATTGATAGTATTGATTTAAAAAAATATTTTTTTACATTATATAAAATCCATAAAAATATAAAATTCACCCACATTATTGGGATAATTTAAATTTCATAATAAATAATCTATTTGGGTTTATTTTTTGTTTTATATTTAATATAATAACATTAAATAGTGAAAATCCAATTTCCAACAGTAAGAGTTAAAGGGTTCAACTAAGGGTTAAATCCAAAAGATAAGTGTAATAATGTGACATAAACTTGTTTAAAATTTATTTTATGAGATTATTTATACCAATGATCTTATTATTTTATAAATAAATAAATATAGAGAAATATTTAATTGAAAATGGTTTTCTATTAATATAATTCTTTTGAGTTTCCAAAAGTAAACCTCACTTTCATTATAAAAGGACTCCTCCTCCCTAACATTATCACACAAAATGTTCCTTTCTAACTTTGATAAAACCAACCAAAATAAAATTCAAAAACTACTATATTCATCCTATAATCATAAATTTTTAATTAAATCCACTCAATAATTCCTTTTAGTGAAATCCAAAAGGAGTGACCCGAAAACAAGGTAACGTTCTCCAATAATGATTTTAGTTTTATTTATTTTACCACTCATAAATTTATTATTATTACATGATTATATAAAAACACCAGTATAACCAATATACTAAGATTTTTATATTATATGGTTTTAACCTACACTTACACAAAATTTCATGTAATGGGTAGCGAACTTTCCATTTATGTGTACAGTAAACTATAAGCTCACAAAATGAAGTTGTTTATTCTTCCTTTACCGCCTCTCATGGTGGAAATTTTGATGGAAAATATATTTATATATGTTATATAAGATATATATGATATTTATAATATATTTATACTTATTTAAATTTTTTAAAACAAATACATTTATACATTCCATTTATTTGGGAATAAGATAACATTGTTTTTAAGAAGTGTCGACTATCACCCCCTCGAAGAGGTGTGATTCGTTCACACTATACATGAAATGTATAAATGACGCTTTTAATAAAAATTTGTAACATATATTAAAAATATATCTTACTAGAATTATAATTCATTTTTTCCATTTACTTATCATTCTTTTAATGTAACAAGGAAATGAATGTAGTGTTTATGCGTACGTACGACCTACCATCTCCATGAAGAATTCATTTCATTTGTTTTCTCTAAATTTTTTGAATTATTACAAATATATATATACTGAATATATATAATATATAAAAAAATTATTAAATTATTTATATGTTGGATCCATGATCTAATTAAAAGGAATAATAAATAACAATTCAAAAAATAGTCGAGAAACTAGGCAATTAAAACATTTAATGGTGAAAACAACGAAAGAATGTTAACAAGTAGGTAAAAGATAATATAAGATGATAATATATGATATCATAAATTTTAATATTGTTTTTTCAACAAGTTATTATATATATTAAAACCATTATATAATGGAGGATAAAATATGTTCACCCATAAGTAAAAGAAAGGTAAAATTTAATCTCACAATTTCATTTTTATTCGGTGTTGTTTATACGTAAGTATCTTCTGGGGATTATTTAACATCCATGGCCATGTTTCATGAAAATATTTTCAAAAATATTTTTAATATTTTCCAACAAATTTTTTATGTATTTCACCCATGTTCAACTTTTTATAATTTTTTTAAAAGGAAGCTTTTTGTTGTTTTCCAAATGAGGTACTTTATGATCTTTTAAAAAATATGATATTAATGTTTTAACTTATACGACATTACGTTATTTTACTATTTTCAATAAAACATGATGTTTGAACAATTTTAAATTTTAAATGATTTTTTTGAAATAATTTTTTTTCATTTATAATTTCATTTCATCAAATAAATGTTTTCAAAGTGAAAAGGTTTATTTCTCGCAATATTTTTCAATGATTTCATTATAGTATTTTCATCTATCTCAACATCATTTGTTGATTTTTATGTTTCATTACGGTTGATTTGTTATGATATCGCTTACCATATTCTATTAAATGGTTTATGATCTCCTTGACTATTGATGTTCTCTTCTGATACCATTTTTTATATTACTCAGAATGGTTTGTGATTATTTTTACGGATTGGGGAATGTTATTTCTATTTTATATGTATATGTTGCCTATGATTCACCCAATTCATATGAGGAATGAATTGTACTTATTAATTGATGTACATGGCCCTATATATCCCATATATTATTCCATAGGTCTAATGAGTCAAACTAGATATAGACTTATTCGAGTCCTTGCCCATTTATTTTTAGATATGGATATGGCCAAGGCCATTAAGTATTTCTTTTTATATGTCAACGCCGAGGCAATGATGGTATGTTTCAGAGTTCCAGAATTATTCATTACATAATTATGATATAGTATATTTATATTCCATGTTTTATTTTTTTAGTATAATATACAAGGTTATGTTTATATGTTTGTGAGATTATTAAAATTACATGCGATTCAGTTATTTACCTTTCTAAAATTTTATGCCTTATTTACACATAGTTACCGTTATATGCTTGCTGTTAATTAGAAATAAAGATCACCCCTTTATTATGTTTTATTTTTTCCAAAGATTCGAATAAAGGTTTTGATTTTTATATACATGTTTACACTATAGGGATTAATGAAATTCTCAAAAAAAATTCTTTTTGTACATTATGTTTTTCATTGTAACATGAATTTAATGTATATAATATGGTTTCCAAAGCAACTAAATTATTCTAGCCTTTGGTATTTGAATCATGAATTTATTCCAATGTATTAAAATAATGCACTAAATCTATACTAATGGGGTTGGGGAATTACATCTGTTTTCTTCAAAACCCATTTTTTCCAAAACTACCTTCACAAAATGTTTTTATTATTTGAAAAAAGATTTATTAATGAAATTATTACAAATAATTTATATTTATATTTTTTTAATGGAAAATACTTTTGGATATCTAATGATGTCACTTTTATATCATTTTTATAGTTAAAAAATAATTTTATTTTAACTTGTACGACATGTATCGAATTAACCACAGATATGAACGTCATACAATTGAATCATACATCGGATGATTACATGGTTAATTTTAAATTAACATTTTACCAAATATTATAGAAATTAATAATTTTTAATAGTTATTTTCAATGAATGTATAATTAATTTTTTTTAAAAAGTTATATTAAAAATAAAAAGGATATTTTTATCAAGAATATTTTTTGATATTTTTATTGTATTTATATTTATCAATGAAAAAACCCATTATTTTTTATATAATTCAATGGAAATATTTTGTATCTATGAAATCCTAATTATTCGTCTAGATGGTTTATGATTATATTGACCAACGATAGTATTAGAATTCACATCCTTGTTTAATGTTTTGTGTCACTATCTTTGTCATGAAATATTCAATTTCCAGTGATAATTAGACATTAAATATTCACTAAATATCCCTTTTATCTAACATGTATATTCTTATTTAATATAATATATATTATTTCTATATATGGTGTTTTAAATGGAATTTTCCATGATTCAATGGGGAAATATTGATAAAGAATTATTATTTAATCAAGGATGATATTTGATGTTAAAGTATATTGATTCATGAATTAAATTAATTATAAGATATATGAGGAATGATTTGGCCTTGAAGTGATATGTGGGGAATGGTATTATATTGAACCCCAATGCATCAGTAGGTCTCATGATCCAATCCATATTATATTTCATTAAATAGGGTTTTACATATAGTTTAAACCATATGGTGAATGATATTGATGGTAGAGGTATCATGTTCTTGGCACATGATTTCTAGTAACTATGCAATGGCTTAATTAAGAATTTAGTTATTACTAACCCTTATATTTTCACTACGATATTTTCTATAGATGTATTTTATTTTAATTGTATTAACTAAATTTCATTTTTTTCTCTTATTAACCTTTCCGTATTTATTATTACTTATGAAATTATTAAAATGGAATGTGTGCCCATTTATTTTACTTTTCAAAATGATTATGCCTTATCAAATTACTTTAGTGGAATATGTTCTAAATTATTTATATTTATATATTTATTATTCTTATTAATCTCTGATGGATTCCATCTTACCCTATCATTACTAGGATTTTGAGGTTACCCTTATTTTGTTTCCCTTAAAAGGAATATATGAAGCATTTCATGTTTTATATGAATGGGTATTCCAGAGGGATTAATGTATGTATTGAAAAAAATTATGTTGAAATATATGTTTTAAAATTTAATGTGTTACTTACATAAATATATCATTTACAAAGACTAGAAAACTATTAAGTCATTTAGGATGTGATTCCTTGTGTCTTATTCCTATATAATTTAGCCAAAACCAACTCTAGGATACAAGGGCTAGGTTTGTACATTTGTTATTAGAGAGTATTTCATATAAACTATGGTAATAAGATTTTGGAAGACATCAATTAGGGAACATAACCCCTTGATAGACATTGGGGATAAGTATATAATAACATCACAAAATTTTGTTAAGGTAGATATTAGTCTTTCTTCCCTGGAAATAAATCCATGTAGAAATATTATAATTGGAAGTGGTTTGAAAACAAATATACCTATGGGTAAATAATCTAAATATGGTGCATTAGGATTGACCCGATAATCTCATGGTAATAGAAAACATGCCTTATTGCACAGTTGGTTTGACAGTTTAGAGGGATATGTTTATGGTAATTCACATATTATTTACAAACCATTATCATTATTTTTAATAGATGGTGATAATTAATAACCTAGGTTATTTTTTTCTTAAATTCGAAATATGGTGTCTCAATGGGAAAATAAAATTATTTATTTGTGAAAATAACGGGATAAAGAATTGAATTTACACGGAAATATTAATAGTGCGATGGAAGGAAAAAAAATACCTTCCTAATAATCCATTTATTGATCATTTTAAAAAATTTGGATAACCTGGTTATTATCCTAGTCAATTGCTGCATCTATAAATTAACTCATAGAAAAAATAAATAACTATAGCAAAATAAAATGGATGAATTATTTATGTATATTGAATAATGAATTAAATTTTATTTGTATTTTACTAATGGTTTTTTGGTCATAAGAATATGGTAACATTTAAAAATTATGTTAAATTTTAGAAATATATTTTTTAATATAAAAACAAGAGTTTTTTTATCATAATTGGTCTATGAGATTAAGATTTATCATAATTTCAAATTCATAAACAAACCTTTTAGGATTTACGTGATGAGATTCTATCATGATTAATGATATTTTGGGATAAATTTATGGAAAAAGTCATTTTTTAGTATATATTTTATTTGAAAAGTTATATCAGTAATATATAATTTATATTTTATAGATATAGGTTTAATGGTATTTATTACTTTTAGGGTTTATATGATCATTAATGAAATTTTAATAATGATCAAATAAGATTATTATAATTTAATAAAAAATTGTTGTATTGAAAATCATAGAAAAATTGTATTTATGATTAATTTTTTTCTAGGGCATCGATCTAATTTTATTGGAATTTTATAGGAATTATGTTAGGATAGTTTAGAAATAGTACAACCCATATTCATGGAGACAACCCATCACATTCAGCCAGGCCATGGGGCTTGAACCCATGACCAAAGGATGATAACGGTGTAGTTTCTATAACTGGCCTATGTGATATCATGATTATTATGGCAGCAAAAAAACAACATAAAAATAAATATTAATGATGAAGCAATTATTTTAATATTATCGATTATAGATTAATGAATTATATAGGATAACGTGGGGTAACCATATTGGTTTTGGAAAATAGATAGAGATAAGTAGAAAGGCTTTTCACAATGTTATAGTCCTTACAGTCCATTAGAAGTGAATTTTAGTGCTTGAAACAATAATATTTTTGATATTTATTTCATGGAGTAATTGATTAATTAAAAATATTAAAAACCAAATTATGAAATCTTTAGTATATAAAGAAATGTATAAATTACTTATATTTCCTTACATTCTTAGACAACAATATAATTCTTTACCTTTAAGAAATATGATTTTTTAAAAAAAGTATCCTATTACCATCATTTCTAATGATATCCTTGATATTTTTCAAAACTATTTAATTTTTTTTTGGTCCATCACATTCCATTAATCATGCATTTTATTGATCAACGACCTCAATAACTCTCTGTAAATATTTATGTTTCTCTTCTATGTCAATATCTTCAGTTTTAAAATAATTTTTTCCTAGATGGAAACCCAGTTATGTGGTATTCCATATTACCTTTTTAATTCCCATTATCCCTTTAATTAATTGGATATTATATTTAACCCTCTAATAGTGTGGGTTTATCATAAATGGTATTTCAAAATTTCAAACCCTTGATTACCAATATTATATTTAATTTGAGAGGACATAGTTCATTTAAGGTTTCGTGATTGTTACACCCCTAAATTCAAAAATAATAATATTTTATTTGATATTGTATTTGAAATGAAATAACTAGATTAGAAGGACATAAAAATATAGAGAATTTATAATATAAATTAAATCCTTTCAACAGCTATCATTACACATAATAATTAGTTTTTGTTTTGCTACATGGAACATTGATCTTTCCCTTCAGTACATGAAACACTAAGATCAACTTGAGAAACATGACATTTTATTTAAATATTATTATTTAATATAATAGATATAACCAACCAAATTAATTAGTTCGTATTAATATTAGTAGAAAAATTATGTAAATAATAGTTATTGATTGACTAGAAATAAAATGAGGAACATTTAAAATAACAATAATTCTTTTCTTAAAAATAAATTTTTTGTCTCAAAAAATGTTTAGTGATTCTTTATGGAGATAATGAAAAGTTAATTTTTAACAATATTAGAAAAATAATTTGGAAAAATAATTATAAATTTTTAAATTTTATCAGAAATATTATCTTAGTGTGAATATTTGGTATTTTTATAGAAGGTGTTAATTTTGATTAATAGTGAAAATTACTGAATTTAAATTGAGAACTTACTTTATTTGTAAATTATTTATAGTGTTAAGTTAATTTTTTTAAGTAAATAAAAAACAAATAAAATATAAATTAATCCAATTTAGTTCATTTTAATCATTTAATTGTTCAATTTATATATATAAACATTGTAAAATTTAAACATTTTCTTTTTAAAAAACATTTTTTTCAACACATCTATATGATTAATATTATATAAAATTTTCAAATAATTTGATTTAAATTTAAATAAAATTGATTCCATATTTAGAATAATAATATCTTTTAATTTCTAATAAGTCCAAATTAATTTTTGACCAGAATGAATAGTAAAAGTGGAAAAATATTAATTAACACGATTAGGGTAAAATTCGATTTGCTATGGGGTTAAGCTAAGCAGATAAGGGTAAAAATGACCTAACACATTTATAGAAACCCTATGGATGGAAATATTTCAACCTTATATCTTCCAGTAATGATAATGACCATTTTAAGCCTTTTGATGATAGAAAATTGGTTATGGTTGAATCTTTTCAAAAAATAATGAGTGTCCCACTCACCTCACATATAAAAGGACACCACATATCCTATATTATTAAAATAATAAATCTTATTTGGATCAGTCAATCCTTTCCAAAATCACATTATAAAATAGATCCCATCATACTAGAATCCTTTTTTTGGAAATTCAACCAAGGAACGATTTAGGTCAAACCAAATGATTGTACATGAAGAATGTGTAATGTTATAAATGAATGAATTTATTTAATTTATTTATAAACTTACATTAATTATAATTAAAATAAAATGATATAATAATATCATTATTTTCCACATTATGATATGTTTTTATAATAATGGAAATACTTAAAAAATCTCCACATCCCTAAAATGGGTTAAAAATCATCATTCGTGTGTATAGAGGACTACCACCATGTGAATCAATGTCATTAATTCTTCCATTACTACCTTTAACATTTAGTTATGAATATATATATAACATATATATATATATATATATGATATTTATAACATATTTAGGCCTCTAGAGTCATTATATAAAATATATTATTTTACCTTCTATTTTATATGGGATATGATAACAACAATAGTGTGTACGGTGGAATACTACCTCACAATGTGATGTGTTTATTATTTCAATAAACCTATAAGTGTAATTTTATAAGGTTATATTAAATAATTATATTTCAAATACATGACATAATTTTAATATTAATGAAATATTTATCATTCTGGAAATATAATATATAGTTTTTTATTTCTTACATGTTCACTCACTTAATGTTGTTAATATCCTTCTTGTATATGAGGAATACCGTTTTCACGATGTTATGTGACACTATTTTCATAATAAAACCACATTAATGGAATATATATGTATATAATAGTGTAATTATGATGTTATGATCTTTATGTAAGGATAAAACACAAATTTCCATGAGCATAACAGGCTTCATTTTTCATTAACATCTTTCAAGATTGTATTTAAAAGTACAATTTATGTATAACTAGGATAATTAATTCATGATTATTATTATTATAGAGACGAGATATAAATATAATACATTCAAGGACTGGATATTTAATGAAAAATCATGCATGAGAAATTAAGGCAATTGACAACCAAAATATTGAAAATAATGAATGATTCTTCATGAATGGGTGATAAGATGTTATAAAAGGATAATATATGATGATATAAAATTTAATATGGTTATATTTTAAGATAATAACATAGTAAATACTATTATAAGTTATTTTAATAAATTTTCAACTAATGGAAAGAGAGAGGTAATGAATTTCATTCAAATTTCATTTCCTTAAGTCATATTGTAATGTTGTGAACCTAAATTATTTTATATGGTGCATATATTGAAATTTGAGACATAATATGATGATTCATTCATAATTAAAGGAATTTCAAGTTTCAATATGTATTTTTCATCAAACTATATTTTTTTCATTGGATTATATTATTTCTTCATTATTTTTGATATTATAGGATTTTGAGTCTTATTAATTGTGATCATCTATCGTTGTCTTTCCACATTTTTATGTATATATAGTTTATATATATAATATATTAATTTATTAATTCTCACATTAACATTATGATCCTTTTAAGGGTTTATTTCACAATCCCATTCTAATCTTGATTGTTTATTCATGAATTTATGTTAATGTAAATTATATAAAAATTGTTAAAAAATAATTAATTTTATTTTCCACTAGTAATTGATTATAATTTCAAATAATATTACAATTTTCCCACTCTTTTTAAGTCAAATATATTGATAAATTGTTAAAACAAATCTAACTTCATTTATCTCTTTTGTTGGAAATATGTTTTCTTCCAAAACCATGTTTCTTAAGAATAAATCAAAAATGTTTTTACCAATTTAAAAATTATTATTAAATAAATTTTTAACTATAATTAATTTTTATTAAATGTTTTGAATTGAATATTATTTTAATTCTTTGAAAAAGTCACATTTCTATCATTTTTATAGTGTACAAAGATTATTATTTTAATATGTATAACATGTAAGAAATTACCCACTAACATGACCATAATTTATTAAAATACTCCTTTTCATATATATATGTTTATTTTTGATGATATGTTTTTCCTAAAATAATATACTTATTAATTTTTAACAATATATTTTCAGACAAAAGGATTTTTAAAATGTTTTATGATTTAAAAAGATATTTCCAAAATAAAAATGATATTTTCCTCAAGAATGATTTGGAAGATATTTTTTTGTTATTTATATTCTTTAACAACAACAAGAATTTATTTTAAATATAATAAACATGGTACATTTGGTTTTGATAACATCCTTATTCTTCCTCAAGATGGTCTATGATTATTTTGACCGAAGATGGTACTCAGATTGATATCCTTGTTTCATTTTTAATTTCATTAACTTCCCCATTAAATATTCACATTCCTATGATAGTAAGAAGGTAAATATAAACCAAATATATTTTTTTTTCATTTATGTGATTATTTTTTAAATCATATATCATTTCTATATATAGTATTTTAATTTGAATGTAATTTTATTAATTAGGGAAATAGTAATGAATCAATATCCTTTACTAAATACATATATATTTTATGATACGACATATTGATTCATGAATTAAATTTACTATAATATATATGAAGAATGATTTGACCCTATTTAAATAGGTGGGTACCAGAATTATATATCACCTCGAAGAATTGGTAGGTCTAACTAGATAATCATGTTAAGTTATATTTAAATGAGTTTTTACCTTTTGTATGAACTGTCTTGTGAATGTACTTGATGGTAGAGTTAACAAGTGCAATGACATATGACATATAATAATTTAATATTTCTTTTATTAAGCATTATTTTATTATTATCCACAAGAATATAAATGTTCTATTATATCCACAAGTGTTCATTTTTTCATAATTTTTTAAATGGAATGTGTTTTTAGATATTTACCTTAGAATATTTATTTTTGATTGTCTAATTATTGTAGTCATTTTTGGATTAAATTTCATGTGTTTTTAGTTCTTTATTATCCCTAATATTTTCACATTGTTATTGTCATTGGATCTAATTATTTCCCAATTTATTAATTATATAGAATGTTTTTTTAGTTGTTTACCTTGCGATATCGATTAAGATTATTGATTCATGATAGCTTCCCCTAAGAATAACCATTACAAAGAATTTGAGATCACCCATAATTTTTTTCCTTTATCAATATTTCATGAGATGTACTATGAAAGATATTAATTGTTATTCTAGAGGTAGTAAAATTATTCTCAATAAAAATTTTGTAGTAATTTGTGTATGTAATTGTAATATAAGACTCAAGTGTGTATCTAGTTTACCATGAAAAAACTATTCAGTACTTTGGGATGTAATCTGTTGTTTCTTATGATAATGTAATCATTTATACACCAGATCTAGTCTACTAGGGTCGAGGTCTCAATAGATAAAAGTAATAATAATGAATTAAAAAATTAAATGTGGAAGTGAATGTTGTTAATTAACATTTTATAAATGGTCATAAACCATTATAAGAATAATAATTATGGTATAAATGAAATATATAACAATTGGAGTAAGTGTAAAGGGTTATTTCCTTTATGAATAGAAATATAAAAATATCATAAAAACATTTCTTGAGGAAAATATTCTTTTTAAATGATAAATCATTTTTGTAAAACTTAATCTATTTTCAGAATCATTTTCTATGAAAATACCTTTTAAAAAAAATTTATTTAAAAATATTCTCATAAACATAAAAATAATGAATAAATTAAATGACGTTCTAGAAGGTGGGTAAATTTATAAGTACTATAGAAGTAAAAAAGTATAATTATTTTCAATGAAAAATGGTTACAAAAATTCCTTTTTAGAATAGGCATGATGATTCCTTTCACATTTTGAGTAAAAGATCAATTGAATTTTTTTATAAAAATGGCATCGGACTCCAAAGAAGTTTTTTTAGAAGATTAAAAATCAGTAAAAAGTTATTTAATAAATGATTTATAAAATTTCAAAAACATTTTTATAAAATTGGGTTTTGGAATATAACACATCTTAGACCAAAAAGAAAAATGATGTTGGATTTTTTTAAAAAAATTCCAATTAATTTAATTACGAAAGAGAGGATAAATTTTAATATTACATTAAAATAACATGAATAACCATAGTAGATGAAAACGAAAAGAGTTTATTAGAAAATGGTGAAATAATTTCCTTCAATATAAATTCACGAAGAAACAGTCTCTATTAAAAATTAGATTTAGAAGTATAACCATATAATGATGATAATGATGAAGTGAAAATTAGTTGAAAAATAGATTATGTTTGACAACTAAAAATAAAAATAATTATTTTTAAAATAGAATATAATAAAATAAAATTTCATTACAGATATAATCTGAGAATATCAATGTCGATGAAGAAGTAATATAACCCAGGAAAAGAAATCGAGTTATAAAGTTCATCATAGAATTATAACTTTAAATTAAAATTACATTCGGTGAATTAATTAAAATAAAATTTTAAAATAAAATGAATTAATGAATTTTCATTCTATTAAATGTAAAATGGGAATTATATATTCCATATAAAGGTGAATTAGTTTACAATAAAAAATAATTAAGAATGAAATTTCAATTGAGATCAAATCCATTAGCTCATGATTATGGTAAAATGTGGTTTAGTATCATGTATAGTGGTTCTAAAAAATTTATTTACATATCATAGAATCATATTAAAATTTATAAAATCACATATGATCCTTTTGTACCATATTATCACCATTTAATTAATAAAGAGTCATTATTTTGATTGTTTTGGTGTTTATTTCCCTGTTTTCTCGTGCATGTCTTTTAATTAATGATAAAATAATAGAACAAATTATGGAGTTCAATATTATAAAAAATAATAACCAAGAAATAATTATAATAATTTATATAAATTTTAATTTTAAAAAAATCAATATAGATGGTTACAAAAAATGATATACATTACGATCATGGAGACGGTAGGTCATGCGGAAGAATTAGTAACATTTCGATTTTTCAATGATCATTATGGAGAGAATGTATGTTGTTTTTTATCATTTAATACAGATAATAGAATCATATATAAAATATTTTAAAAGAATATATATCATCCATCTGCTGTGGGTATTAAAAATGAGTCACATTGCTTCGTGATGGCGGTAATTCACACATACCCGAATGATGTTATCATCTTTGAGTGAGTGGGAATGTACGAAAAAATTATATATTATCATTATATAATGAAAAATATTTCATTAATATCATTATTATGTGTTGTATATAACGTATTATAATTTTTATAATCCATATCACCTTCCGTGTAATGCATTAGGGAATGTCGAATCACATCGCTTTGTGTGGAGGTACTTTGCGGTACCCAAGAGTGAAGTTATCATATGTACTACGGAATGTAAATTAAAAAGACATAAATTATATAGTTTCCCCATAGGAATGATATTGTTAAAAATATAATATATATTATTTTTATTCATCATCAAACCGAAACATGTAATATTGCGATGGAGGAATGAATGACATCAGTTCAAGAGGTGGTAGTCCTCCGTACATCGAAATAATGATTCACTTACCCATTTTATGGAAGTGGATATAGTTTTAAGTCATGAATGTATTATAAAAAGATAAAAATATATTTAATATAACTATTTATATGACAACCCTGCTTTTTATTACAACATAAACATGCTTTATTACATAAAACTTTACTTGATAAAACAAAGAAGATAGAGATGTTTAGTGTCTTTGGGGCTTAGGATCATTACATAAAAACTTTAAACTTGAAATACAACATCCTTATTGAAAACTTCCTTTACATGACCACTACATTCCTTCGTACTTAGCATTGCATGGGATAACCTGAGGACATGCATAAGAAAAGGGTGAGCTATAAAGCCCAGTAAGGGAGTACACAATGAATAACATGAGGAGTACAATACATGTTAGGCAATAGTCATATCAATAGAGCATAATAGAGACATGAACATAAAGGCATGATAAAGCATGATAATCTTAACCTGGAAATGTGGCAACAACACTTAACATTGAATTAGCATGAGCCAAGGCTCATTGCACATGGAGCATGAGTAAACCCTCATTGCACTTGAAGCACGAGTAAACCCTCGTTGCACATGAATTAGCATGAGTCAACACTCATTGCACATGACGTATCATGATACTATACTTTACCCAATGCATTGGAGCGCTATAAAGGGTGCACCCTTCTTAAACATTTCATTTCATGCATAAGTGTGCCACATGGATCATAAAACATGGATTCATAAAACATAATCATTTATTCCACGATAAAGGAATGTGGAATTCATACATGAAACATTAAAATCAATATGTATATGTGCATAAAGGTGAATACCCTTGATGGTGAAATGGGCATGGTATTCACTACACAAAGACATTGGCTTAGAAAATCGGTGCGATTTCGGCAGCGTAACGGCGTGACATAAGAATTCATAAAAAGGTTGATGGGAGAGAAAGGGGTTCCTCATCATATTTACATGTAATGGACAGTAAGGAGATCATATATATACATGTCCCAACAATAGAAATGGAATTTAGATTCATGATACAAAAGTATTTCTTGAATGTAAAAGAAGAGAGAGAAGTTCCTTTCGGAATTTCGGCATAGTAACAGGTGTACATGGGAGGCATTTAATGAGAGAGAAAGGGTTCTCCCATCATTCAAACAATAAGAGGTCAGTATGGGGGAGGTGAGAAACCATACCCCAACATTCATAATTGAAATAAAAAGGTAAATACAACTTAAAGAAAATTGACAAAAAAATGAGAAAGGAAGAAAACCCCTTACTTGGAAGTGTGCTTCCAAAGGCTAGAGAGAGGCTTGTGAGAGGCTTCTTGGGAGCTTGGGGAACCTTGAGAGGATTCTAGAGAGAGTAGGGCAGAGGTTGGACTAACTTCAAGGGCTTTGGGTGAGGAGGAAGTGGGAGCTTGGGTGGGTTTATATAGGAAAGGTGAGAGAATTGTTTATTATTTAGGTTTGGGACCCCTTATATTAAAATAATCCAAACCAAAAACCATCCCAAGGTATTTGCCCATGGTTTCTGGAAAAGGAAAGAGGAAAAAAATATTTTACAAGGCCAAGGTCCGAACTTATTAAAAAAAATTAGGGTTGCTTATGTGGAGGTGAGTCACACTCCCATGGAAATTAATTTAAAAAGGCAAAGTGTTGAATAAGTCTTGAGGGCTCTATTAATGCTTTGAAAAGTGAGTCAAACAAACCCAAAACCTCATTATTTTAATGATAAAACAAATATTGGCCGAACATAAGGATTATGGTATTTTATTACATCACCATTGGGTCATTATGATGTCATAAAACACATTATATATTTAAATGGTATTTAATTTTTTACCCAAAAATTTGACTGTCTCAGAAAATTATGAAAAATTCACCGTTGGATAATTTCGACATCCTGATTCCAAAAATAATATTTATTTTATCTAAATAATTTTCTAAATATGTGAATTTTTACTTTTAAAATAAAAACCGACATTTATAAAAAATTCACGGGTTTTGACAGAAATGGCTTTCAAACCTTAATAAAAAATTTTAATTGCATTCATAAAATTACAAGATCATTTAAATTTAATAAAAATTAATTTAATATTAATAATAATATTTTATTAAAATATTATTTAATTCAAAAATCCTTTAATTTAATAAAATATAATTCTTAATTAAATAATAACTAAAAACACCGTTTGTACTTTAAAAACTAATTACAATGTATCAAAAATGACTAGAAATTATATTCATTATTATATACAAAGATAATGTACATGAACATGGTGCTACTTATTTGTTACATAACCCCTTAAAATAGCCGCATAAGACCTAAGGGTAAGGTGTGCGATGGTGACAGACTCTTGGGGTTGCTCGGATAACATCGCTCGAGTGGTAATCTCTATCAACTTCAATTTTTCCCGTAGACGATCACGTTCGAGCTTGACTTGATGAAGCTCATATTGGGCTTGGTCAAGGGAAAAGTCCAAAGACGCCACCTCCTTTCCGAGCTCTGACAAATGGGCTTCGTAAGGGGCAATTCTACTGGATGAGGCCATCGCTTCCTTTGTCTGAGTAGAAAATTGGTTCGTTAAAGCCTTATATTTAAACTACCCAGATGATCACTGTTCAAAGGCTATAAAAGTAATGGTCACAAATCTTAACGTTAAACTAAAGAAGTTGAAATCTTATAAAAACATTTTTTTCCTAAAGAAACATTTAACTGGATCAAGAGGGATTTCCCATTAATGAAATTTTGGGTCGTTACAACATTCCCCCCTTAAGAAATTTCGCCCTCGAAATTTTCCTTTTCCCACACTAAAACAAATGTGGGTAACTTAGCTTCATCATATCCTCCGACTCCCAAGTTGCTTCTTCAAACTTGTGGTTTCTCCACAACACCTTGACGAGGGGCATTGTCTTATTTCGTAGAACTTTTTCTCTACGATCCAAGATCTTCACTGGTTGCTCCTCATAAGAATGATCGTCTTATAATTGTACCACCTCAGAAGAGAGTACATGTGAAGGGTCTGGTATGTACTTCCTTAAGAGGGATACATGGAAGACATCATGCACCTTGGCCATAGTAGGTGGAAGTGCTAGTCGATAGGCCATAGCCCCAACACGATCAAGAATCTCGAAGGGGCCGATGTACCTTGGACTTAACTTCCCTTTCTTTCCAAACCTCATGACCTTCTTCCACGGAGATATGCGTAAAAACACCATGTCTCCGACATTAAACTCAAGGTCTCGTCGACGATTATCTGCATAACTCTTCTGTTGACTTTGGGCTGCCTTGATATGCTGCTGAATGGTTTTCACCTTCTCCACCATTTCTTCGACCATTTTTGGTCCAAGCAGCTTACGTTCACTGACCTCATCCCAACATGCCGGTGTTCTACACCTTTTCCCATACAGGGCTTCATATGGTGCCATTTGGATGCTCGAGTGGAAACTATTTTTATAAGGGAACTCAACTAGAGGAAGATGTTGATCCCATCCTCCTTTAAAGTCCATTGAGCACGCTCTCAACATATCCTCAAGTGTTTGGATAGTCCGCTCAGATTGGCCATCAGTTTGAGGATGATAGGCCGTACTGAAGTTCAGTTCAGTATTCAGATCATGTTTAAGACTCTTCCAAAACCTAGAGGTAAATCTTGGATCTCGGTCAGACACAATAGATAGTGGTACTCCATGCAACCGTACCACTTCCCTGATATATATCTGTGCCAGTTGATCCAAAGAGAAATCCTCTCGAATAGAAATGAAGTGTGCAGTCTTTGTAAGACGATCCACAATAACCCAGATTGCATTGTTGCTTTTGGATGTCCTTGGAAGTCCAGTGACAAAGTCCATGGTGATGTTCTCCCATTTCCATTCTGGTATGGGCAATGGTTGCATCATCCCCTTAGACTTCTGCCTCTCTGCCTTCACTTGCTGACACACCAGGCACTTTGATGTATATTCGGCGATCTCTTTCTTCATATTATCCCACCAAAAGTTTTCTCGGAGATCTCGATACATCTTTGTGCTCCTTGGGTGAATAGAGAAATTTGAACTATGTGCATCATTCAAAAGTTCCTTCTTCAGCTCTGAACATGATGGGACACATAGTCTTTTCCCAAACCGCACAATTCCTTCTTCATTAACATTAAAATCTGAGGATTTTCCCTTTTTGATAGCTTCCACTTTTTCTTGGATTCTCGTATCATCCTTTTGAGAATCCTTTAACCTTTCCAAAAGAGATGGTTGAGAAATCATTTGTGAAAGGATTGATGATGTTCCCTTCTTTATGATTCCCACATCCATCTTCATCAAGTCTAAGAAGATTGGATCCTTCTCAATTCTCATCAATGATAGAATTGCTGGATCCTTTCTACTTAGGGCATCCGCAACCTTGTTCACCTTCCCAGGGTGGTAATGTATTGAACAGTCAGAATCCTTTATGAGCTCTATCCATCTTCTCTGGCGCATATTAATCTCTTTCTGTGTGAATATATATTTAAGACTCTTGTGGTCAGTATATATCTCACATTTCTCTCCATAGAGGTAATGCCGCCAGATTTTCAAGGCAAAGATCACCGCCGCCAACTCCAGATCATGCATTGGATAGTTTCGCTCATGGATTTTCAACTGTCTTGAGGCATAGGATATCACTTTATCATTCTACATCAGCACACATCCTAAGCCCTTCTTCGAAGCATCACTGAATACCACAAAAAGCTCCCCACTTGTGGGTAAAGTGAGCACATGTGCAGTGATAAGACTCATTTTCAACTCCTTGAAGCTTTCTTCGCATTCATAACTCCAAGCAATCTTTACTCCCTTTCGAGTTAGCTTGGTAAGAGGGTTGGAAAATCGTGAGAAGTTTCTCACAAATCGTCGATAATATCCAGCTAACCCCAAGAAGCTACGGATATCAGTTACCGATGTTGGCCTCGGCCATCCCTCAATTGCATCTGTTTTGGAGGGGTCCACAGATATCCCATTGCTTGTGATGATATGGCCCAATAATGAGACCTCCTTCAACCAGAACTCACACTTGCTGTACTTGGCATAGAGCTTCTCCTTGCGCAAAGTCTCCAGTACCGTTCTTAAATGCTCCTCATGGTCCTCCTTGGTTTTGGAGTATATTAGAATATCATCTATAAAGACTACCACAAATTTATCTAGGTAATCTCTAAAGACTATATTCATCAAGTCCATGAATATTGATGGAGCATTGGTGAGTCCAAAAGGCATTACTATGAATTCATAGTGCCCGTACCTTGTACGAAAATAAGTCTTGGGGATATCTTCCTTCTTCACCCTTACTTGATAATATCCCGACCGCAAGTCGACCTTGGAGAAGTATTGTGCTCCACGCAGCTGGTCAAACAAGTCATCGATTCTTGGGAGAGGATACTTGTTCTTTATCGTGATTTTGTTAAGTTCACGATAATCGATGGAAAGCCGCATTGACCCATCCTTCTTCTTGACGAAGAGGACTGGTGCACCCCATGGTGATGCACTTGGGCGTATAAACCCTTTATCCAGATTCTCCTGTAGTTGTTTCTTCAGATCTTCAAGCTCAACAATAGCCATTCTATATGGAGTCTTGGATATTGGTAGCACCCCAGGTATAAGTTCAATTGAGAACTCAACATCTCTTCTTGGAGGAAGACCAGGAAGTTCCTCGGGAAATACTTCAGCGAATTCCCTCACAATAGGCATTTCTTCAAGGGTGGTTTCTTCCTTGGACTCAATCATCTGAGCCAGATATGCGTGCTCATAAGGCAGTAATATCCATGCTTGAGATGATGGAGCTAAAGGAGATTCATCTTCCTCCTGAAACTAGTAAATAATCGGGGGTCGATTCTCCATATGGAGTGTGATTTCCCTCTCCCGACAATTTATGTTGGCTCTATATAAGGAAAGACAATCCATGCCAAGAATTGCATCAAATTCCACCAAAGGGAGTATGACGAGGTTCGCCGGGAAATTCAATCCACAGATTATAACAGGGGAGGACTTATACTCATGGGATGCAATGATTTCCCCATTTTCCGTACTCACCGACATCTTTACTTCCATGATTTGTGGTGGTGCAGGGATTGTTCTACTAAACTTTTGAGATATAAAAGAATGCGTAGAACCTGAATCAAAAAGTACATTCGCTATTCTTGAATGAATAACTAGCGTACCTGTCACCACTTCGTTGTCGGGGTTCACTTCGGCAGAAGTGATGGCAAAAGCTCTTCCTTGCTGTCTTGGAGGTTGTTGATTGCCTCCGATAACCCTTGGATTAGGGCACTGATTCGCAAAATGACCCGGTTCTTTGCATTTGAAGCATTGAACAACGCGTTGAGGTTCGAACGGAGCATTCCTCCCCTCCGTCGCAGCCGCGGGTCCTTCTTGCTGACAGTTAACAGCTAGGTGCCCTTCTCTTCCACACTTAAAGCATTTTCTTGTCCCCCTAAGGCAATTTCCAAGGTGCTTTTTTCCACACTTTTGGCAAGTGGGGTGCTGGAATTTCTTAGCGCCGTTGGATTTATACATCGGACCACCAGCATTGAAGTCCACCTTCCGCTTCTTGTCCCCATGATACCCCTGTGATTCTGTGATCTCCATTTCAACCTTGAGGGAACATCGGACAATTTCCTCATAGCTGTCGAAGTCACGGATCGCTAATGCTTTCCGCAAGCTAGGCTTCAGCCCACCAAAGAAGCGGTCAACCTTGCATTCGGGGGTAACGACAAAGCCGGAAGCGTATCGTGCAAGCCTTGGGAAGTTTTCCTCATACGCTCCCACAGATTCCTCATCTTTCTTCTTGAGGGAAAGGAAGTCCCTTTCCATCTTAAGACGGAGGGTGCGTGGAAAATATTTATCGAAAAACATATTCCGGAATACCTTCCATTCCAAAGCCTCGATCTCCTCCTCAGGCTTCGTATTTTTGATCAACGTCCACCATTGATCAGCTTCACCCTCCATATGATAAGCCGCCAGGAGAACCTTCTCTTTTTCAGAGCATTGGAGGATGGAGAATATCTTTTCAATGGAGTTGATCCATTGTTCAGCAATCGTGGGATCGGATGATCCACTAAAAGTAGGAGGCCTTTGTCTCATGAAGCTTTCAATAACGACTTGTTCTTTCTTAGGGGGGGTTAAACGTTCCTCTTGACTAGTGTTTCTATTCAAAACTTGAGTTAGCTGAGAGAGAAGCGTGACAAAGTTCGCGATTCCTGCTCCCATTGGATTGGGCATCTCATAAGTACAATCATCACACTGATCTTCACAACGGTTGTTAGACCGAGTTCTCCTATTACCGGCCATTGTCTGGAATAAAAGGAAAGTTAGGGGTAACACATAAAGGGTAATCCAAAGACAAAAGTTTATGACTTATAAATAAACTTTAATCTCTCTAACTCATGAGTCTATAGGATTCAATCCAGGCTTTTCATGATCTTCCTTCTAACATATATTCTTAGGGGCATTTTTCCCTTAATAAGGGTTCATACTAAGATTGTGAATTTATCAAAACATATCCCCCGGGAGTGTCATAACCAAGAGTGCAGCAAGGCCCGTTGTCGTGCACCAGTTCCTGTTCGAGTCTAGCTCAAAGCGGTGTTTTCGGGTTTTACCCCTAGGATACATCTGTGCCAGAGCCGCCTCTACCTGCTCGTATCCAGAAAGGGATGTATTTGTTTGATAAACCACTTACTTAGTATTTACCAAAACTTAGGGATGTTTTTATTATTCTTAGTCTTGTATCTAAGGCTTTACTAGGGTTTCCTAATCCCAAAAATAACTAAACCTATCCTCTGATACCAACTATGACAACCCTGCTTTTTATTACAACTGAAACATGCTTTATTACATAAAACTTTACTTGATACAACAAAGAATATCGAGAGGTTTAGTGTCTTTGGGGCTTAGGATCATTACATAAAAACTTTAAACTTGAAATACAACATCCTTATTGAAAACTTCCTTTACATGACCACTACATTCCTTCGTACTTAGCATTGCATGGGATAACCTGAGGACATGCATAAGAAAATGGTGAGCTATAAAGCCCAGTAAGGGAGTACACAATGAATAACATGAGGAGTACAATACATGTTAGGCAATAGTCATATCAATAGATCATAAGAGAGACATGAACATAAAGGCATGATAAAGCATGATAATCTTAACCTGGAAATGTGGAAACAACACTTACCATTGAATTAGCATGAGCCAAGGCTCATTGCACATGGAGCATGAGTAAACCCTCATTGCACTTGAAGCACGAGTAAACCCTCGTTGCACCTGAATTAGCATGAGTCAACACTCATTTCACATGACGTATCATGATACTATACTTTACCCAATGCATTGGAGCGCTATAAAGGGTGCACCCTTCTTAAACATTTCATTTCATGCATAAGTGTGCCACATGGATCATAAAACATGGATTCATAAAACATAATCATTTATTCCACGATAAAGGAATGTGGAATTAATACATGAAACTTTACAATCAATATGTATATGTGCATAAAGGTGAATACCCTTGATGGAGAAATGGGCATGGTATTCACTACACAAAGACATTGGCTTAGAAAATCGGTGCGATTTCGGCAGCATAACGACGTGACATAAGAATTCATAAAAAGGTTGATGAGAGATAAAGGGGTTCCTCATCATATTTACATGTAATGGACAGTAAGGAGATCATATATATACATGTCCCAACAATAGAAATGGAATTTATATTCATGATACAAAAGTATTGCTTGAATGTAAAAGAAGAGAGAGAAGTTCCTTTCGGAATTTCGGCATAGTAACGGGTGTACATGGGAGGCATTTAATGAGAGAGAAAGGGTTCTCCCATCATTCAAAAAAATAATAGGGCAGTATGGGGGAGGTGCGAAACCATACCCCAACATTCATAATTGAAATAAAAAGGGAAATACAACTTAAAGAAAATTGACAAAAAATGAGAAAGGAAGAAAACCCCTTACTTGGAAGTGTGCTTCCAACGGCTAGAGAGAGGCTTGTGAGAGGCTTATTGGGAGCTTGGGGCACCTTGAGAGGATTCTAGAGAGAGTAGGGCAGAGGTTGGACGAACTTCAAGGGATTTGGGTGAGGAGGAAGTGGGAGCTTGGGTGAGTTTATATAGGAAAGGTGAGAGAATTCTTTATTATTTAGGTTTGGGACCCCTTATATTAAAATAATCCAAACCACAAACCATCCCATGGTATTTGCCCATGGTTTCTGGAAAAGGAAAGAGGAAAACAATATTTTACAAGGCCAAGGTCCGAACTTATAAAAAAAATAGGGTTGCTTATGTGGAGGTGAGTCACACTCCCATGGAAATTAATTTAAAAAGGCAAAGTGTTGAATAAGTCTTGAGAGCTCCATTAATGCTTTGAAAAGTGAGTCAAACAAACCCAAAACCTCATTATTTTAATGATAAAACACGTATTGGCCGAACATAAGGATTATGGTATTTTATTACATCACCATTGGGTCATTATGATTTCATAAAACACATTATATATTTAAATGGTATTTAATTTTTTACCCAAAAATTTGACTGTCTCAGAAAATTATGAAAAATTCACCGTTGGATAATTTCGACGTCCTGAGTCAAAAAATAATATTTATTTTATCTAAATAATTTTCTAAATATGTGAATTTTTACTTTTAAAATAAAAACCGACATTTATAAAAAATTCACGGGTTTTGACAGAAATGGCTTTCAAACCTTAATAAAAAATTTTAATTGCATTAATAAAATTACAAGATCATTTATATTTAATAAAAATTAATTTAATATTAATAATAATATTTTATTAAAATATTATTTAATTCAAAAATCCTTTTATTTAATAAAATATCATTCTTAATTAAATAATAACAAAAAACACCGTTTGTACTTTAAAAACTAATTACAATGTATCAAAAATGACTAGAAATTATATTCATTATTATATACAAAGATAATTTACATGAACATGGTGCTACTTATTTGTTACATAACCCCTTAAAATAGCCGCATAAGACCTAAGGGTAAGGTGTGCGATGGTGACAGACTCTTGGGGTTGCTCGGATAACATCGCTCGAGTGGTAATCTCTATCAACTTCCATTTTTCCCGTAGACGATCACGTTCGAGCTTGACTTGATGAAGCTTAGCTTGGGCTTGGTCAAGGGCAAAGTCCAAAGACGCCACATCCTTTCCGAGATCCGACAAATGGGCTTCGTAAGGGGCAATTCTACTGGATGAGGCCATCGCTTCCTTTGTCTGAGTAGAAAATTGGTTCGTTAAAGCCTTATATTTAAACTACCCAGATGATCACTGTTCAACGACTATAAAAGTAACGGTCACAAATCTTAACGTTAAACTAAAGAAGTTGACATCTTATAAAAACATTTTTTTTCCTAAAGAAACATTTAACTGGATCAAGAGGGATTTTCCATTAATGAAATTTTGGGTCGTTACAATTTATTTATATTATAATTTCTTAATAATAATTGAAAAATATGGAGAAAGAAATAAAATAAAGAGGATCATTGAACAACATTACATCTTCTTCTTGTATCCTCCTCATGTTTGTAGAAATTCATTCATTGTATATATTAATGAAAAAATAAGGATTCTAGGATGAGGTAAGGGAATATGTAAAGTTATTTAGCGAGGGAGTTTGTGAACTAATTTTTTTTAAGGTGTCATAAGGAGTATATTTGGGGAGGGGGTTAATAACTACTGTGAGTTAAACTCTTGTAAATTTTGAAAATATCCAATCATACCCACATTTTTATCATAAAATAATCCATATAAAAGGGATATGATAAAAATTGTTAAGATAAGTATGTAATATATCTAGAAAATAGTTGTTGGAAATGTTATTAGGTTATTTGTAACACTTATTTCTTACTTCATCACCCAGCGAATCAGTTTTTACTTTAACCGAAATAATTAATATTTACCGTATGTATTATTCATTTCTGTTAGAAATTATGATTAAAATATTATAAATTTTTAATTATAATTATTCCAAATATTTAACCAATTTTTCCAAATTCCCTCCAAAAAAGTAGAAAATTTTAATTTAAAATTAATCCCACAAGCATGATGAGAAAGGGAGTTGTGAAAGACAAAATGATCAAAAGTTTCTGTTGTTTGTATTTCACAATTCAATATGAGATTGATTAGAACAACATAAATTTGATTAATTGATAAAAAATAAACTAATTATTTTAAATAAAATTAAGAAATATTATTTTACTTTATAAATTCTTTAAATTAGATGGTATTTTTCAAATAAGATTCGGTAATTATCATAATTCAATAAAAATTCTTCCTAGATAAATCTAGAAAATTAAAGCAATGATAAGTTTGGAATTCTATGTGAAAAACACAAATTTATATTTTAATACAAGTTTACAAAATTTGATTTAAATTAATTTTATATTTTTGTGCAAATAAAGACTTTTTCATCCTCTATATAAAATATTGTTTGGCTAAAAATATTTCATTTTCTATTATATTATTATTATATTAATTATAATCAATCGAAAACCATATTTTCAAAATATTGTAATAACTATTCATAACCTTCATTCCAATGACTACGTGAAATATATTATATCAAATAAAAAAAATTTAATTAAATTTCATGTTTTGATTAAATATGATGTTATGTGTAATGAAATATAAACTCTGTGTTACTTATAACACAAAAAAACAGAGGGGTTTGTGTAGCAAAAGAAAAACACAGTGTTTTATGTTACACAAGGTAAACTCAGTGTTATGTGTTGTGAGATCTATTGGAAAGATTCAATTTATTTAAAAATAAATATGGCATAATATCACAAGGTGTTTTATTTTCTTCTTAGATTGGTGTTTTGTGTTATAGAAACTATTGAATAAAATTTTATTATTTTACAATTTCATATTGTTACATTATCTCAACCATAAATAAATTGTGTCCTTTCTATTTGAACCTGATCTTCATAATAAAAGATTTTAATTTGGAAATAATATAAATGAAAACCCAAATTGTAAGAGGGTTAATAAAATATCCTCCCAATAAAAGTGAAAGGGATGAAAAATGACATATGAAATAGAAAATATATGGGTTTTCATATAGGATAAATTTTTTCAAACTAACGAAATGAGCATGGCATAAAAAGGTAAATAATTTTGGAGAGTGATTGATGTCATTGATCACATGTAGGTGATAAATTCATCCAAACATAAGGGAATTAAAACCATAAATATATGATTATTTAGAAAAACCATCTAATTAATCAGATAAAAATTTTATGATGTAACATTTTTATTACAAGATCATCTTCTTAATGTTGTGGAATTATTTTTCTATATAAGAATATATGGAAATATACTTATATGATCTGTTTCTATTTCATAAGTATAATTTCATCATTTTTTTGAATCAATAAATTTCAATTTCAGCAGTTAGTTTATGTACTAAATATCCAAAACTGTATTTTTGGTTATTAATGCACTAAAATAAACTTTTAATGGATCCTAATATCCATAATAGAGTGAAAATTCATTCTGTATGTCTTTAACTATTTCTCCGAAATCAAAATGGTTAGAATAATTTACCCAATATAATACAATATTTTCTAAACCATAGAAGTGACACCACTATTTGATCGTTAAAAATAATATTTCAAATAATTTAACTTAAAAACAGTAACATATTAACTAGGATATCATGAAGCTAGTGGTTGGTGCCAAACCCATATCGTCATACGGCTGTGAGTTGAAGCCCTACAACCTTTCAAAATGTGATGGGTTGTCACCCTACATGTGTGTTAAACCTTTTATAAAATATATTAATATAATTACTATATCATTTCAAAAAAATATGATGGAAATACTTGAAATAATATTAATTGTTAAATAACATTATTATTATGGGTTTTACTAAAATTTATTTTTTCCACAAACTTTAATAATCATATTTGACTATTATTATAATTTCATTAAGGATCATATTAACACTATAGGTGATCAAAAGAATTAAACATATTTTATTTTAAAAATTGATGGAATTTTTACATCTATAACTTTTCCACTAAAACCTAAACATTCCAATGCTTCTCCCAAATTGCCTTTTATCTTGGTAGAATATAATCACAAAACACCCAAAATGGTGTTTAAGACCTTGAACATTTAATCAATTTCAATATAATTAAATAGTTATGGTATTTATAAATATCACGATATTGAAGACATATATTATTCTATAATTTAATGAAATAATTATATGTTTCAAAAAAATAATACTAAAACACCAATTGTAAAAATAATTTTCTAATCTAATTTTTGAATAAAAATAGGCATGCAAACCCTTTATTTCAACATAGGTCATACCTTTGTGTTGGTTTTAACCGTTATAAAAGGTAATTTGCAAGGATAGTTTCTTGGTTCTCCACATTAAAGGTAAATAATTATAAATGGATCCCAAGGGTGTAATTAATTTTTTTACATTGTATACATCCTTTTTCCATCATAATTAATTAATTTATGACCTAATTTGGACAAATAAAACATTTTCCATTTTATTTTGGACACCTTCATTTAAATATAAGAAACCTTATCTTTAACCTAGCTCATTAGTTGGAATTATCTATTCAAATGATTTATAATGGTTTTTAATGACATGTAAATTATCCCAATAATATCTTCCATGGTAGTGTAAATACATTTGAAAATTAAGGCACATTCTCATGCACCAGATGAAAATCGAGTCAATAATAATTTACCCTTTTCAATGTTTTAACCCCTAGGTACATTTATTCCCATTCCATGTCCAATTACTATATCCAAAATGGGACGTATTGTATTAAAAATTTCACATAATCTATACCTTTCAAAAACATTATTATGTTCATATATACTTTAAATCAAAGTATATCATAGGGTTATGTTACATAATCTATTTTTTACTAAATATATTTCCCCAGAATTGTAAAAAACATTCTATGATAAAAACTATAGTGACCCTTACCATAGTATCCGAGAGCTAATGTGTAGTTTTTTATAGGCACAAGATACAAGAAATAAAATCTTGATGGGCTGAATAGTTTAGTAGTTTTGGAATACATTACATGTAATTGTGTTTTACATTAAATGAAAATACAAAAATTTAATAATTTTTTCAATAATAAAATTATTACCTCTAAATTATCCTATAATTTCAATCGTAGTACATTTCATGGATTCATGGGTAAGGAAAAAATAAGGATGTTATAAGATGCTCAATTAGGGTTGTGTATAATGGAATCTATTATGAATCAATAAGAGTAATCATCAAAGAAAGGAAAATAACAAAACCAAAATTCCATTTCAATAATAGGATAAAGAATCATTAATATGGAAAGTAAAATAATATGAAACCAATGACATTAAGTTAGTTAAATGAGAATTAATTGAATCCATATATAGTATCATTGTGAAAATCTCATGGATAATAGTAACTATGTTCTTAATGATGGAAATGATTAATAATTGGACTTCATGTCCCCGAAACATGATAACCCTACCATCAAGGCTATTAAATATTCTATTTAATGTTAAGAGATAAAAACATATATACTTTAGAAAACAATACTTATACTCTCAAGAACTTTCATAAGGCATTTTACAACTACATGGTGCAAACACACATGGTTGGGACAACTCATATTTTTCTCGTGATACCAAAAAATGCATAAATGTGGTTACTATTAATATTCCCCACCAATGTTTTTTCATTTTCAAGGAATTACTCAGATATATAATAATTAATATAATTCATGGATGATGAGCCTTGTCATAAAACATCCATGTTGAGTGGAGGATACAGACTATCAATATTTCCCTAATCAATAATATAACGTTGAAACAATATATATATATATATATATACATATATGGATGAGATATATTTTGAGAGATAAACATGTACATGATAAAAAATGTGGTTATTTAGGAGAAATTTATTTTCTAATGAAAACATGAATGTTAATATTTCAGGGAAATTTAACGGATATGAAAATTAATCAATGTAGTGAATTTTAATAATTTCCAAGGTCAAAATGATCCTAAAAATATGTAGGAATAATAAGGATGATATAAATAAAATATATACATGTAGGAGAATGAAGAATGGGTATTTTTAATTGATGAATAGAATCATAAAAATACCATGATATTGTTTTTGAGGAAAATAAATTTTTCGTTATAAAAATCAATTTTTAAGACAACAAGTTATGAAAATATTCTTCTATGAAAATAACATTAAAAAAATAATTTCATTAAAAAGATCATAATATAAAATAAATGTAATATTCAATGAAATGAAATTCAATATAGAGGGTAAATCCATACATTACTTACCATTTTAGAAGAACATGCCTTTGTCCTGTTAAAATGTTTTGGGAATGTTCCTTGTTAGGATAACAACTATAAGATCCATTTCACATATATTGTTAGCCCTAGAGGTGAATATTTTTAAAAATGACAAAATATTACTTTGAAAAATTTATCTAAATAATAAAAATGTGTGAATATTCATTTAATAGATCAATATAGAAATATTAAAAACATTTTTGAAAACATTATTAAAAAATTGGGTTTTGGAAGAAAATAGATTACCGACCAAAGAAGGAAATGACGTCATATTATGTTAAATCTTTTTTTTTTAATTAATTCAAATACAAATGTGAGTAAAAAAGGAAATATTAGAAAAAAATATAATGAATAACTAGATGAGAATGAAATGAAATGGATTTTTAGGAAACGGCCAAAAACATCCATCAACTAAAAGTTACAAATAAAAAGTCTTGATTAGAATGAGTATAGAGACCCACACTTTGAATACATTAACATTACATAAATTTTGGGGAATAATTAAAAAATTATACAAACAAAAACCTAAGGACTAAAATAGTCCACTACATTTGGAATCATGGAATCATAAATAATAGTACATAGATAAAATACTTTATCCAACACTAGGTTCATCTTGACTAGAAGCCATCTTGGGAAAATTAACGATAATACATATCTTCATAACCTGGGGGAAGGACACATAAAAATCAGTGAGATCATATGTAACGCCATGACCCCATAAGCTTAGAGCTGATGAATTATCTTAATACATTGGCTTTATTACAAGGAATCATGTCCCTAAATACCGATCATTATAGTATCCTTGTAAGTACTAGATACATACATATGTTTTACATAACATCATGAAATAAAAAACAACATTGTGTCTCCTTTTAACACTGTTATATCCCTCAGCCAATTCCGGTAGGTTAATTGTAATATACTTTTTTCATTATAGGAAAAATAAAACCTAAGAAAGGGGTTTTCTTAGATGATTAATAAAGATAACAATATAGTAGAAACTATCATAAATAAGAATAAACATTTAAGGCAATTTATAAGACTAAAAAACAAGCCTTTTAAATGTAAACATCATCATAATATAGAAAAGGAAAGTCAAATAAGTCCATTTACTTATTAACATGGATATTATACGTGTCAAATAATCACATTTAATATCAATATCCAATTTTATAGTGACGGAATGCAAAATTTTAAACATCATAATTACATAGTCAAGGCCTCGTGTCGTGACAACAAATAAGATTTTTTCAAGGCCTTTTACCAAGACACTAGTTTGTCTCATGAGACCTACCGATTCATCGAGGAGCTATAGCGGGTTCCATCCGTCACTTACTAAGTCTAATTAATTTCTCATATAAAATTTTTGAAACATAATCTAAACATTTGTATTAGAACTGGCATACGAGATATCAATATTTTAACCACAAACCATGGATGGTAGAACAATAGCACATCCATAGAAAAAAATAACTCATTTAAAACAATATAAAAGATTATATTATAATAAATCAACCTAAATCAAGAATAATGAAGGATATTGATATCGATGAAAATAATCATTAAAACTATTTGAGAGAAATATCACATTTTTCATGACATTTTTTAATTGTCTCACTATTTATCAAGAAGATGTTAAAAATAGATTTTTGAGTCAAAGTGTCCCATAACAAATTGAATCTTTTAAAAGTAAATTTAATTTAAAATCATTCAATTACATAGAAATAAATCCTTAAAACAATTTTTAAACATGGACATTAATGAGAAATATTTTTAAGAATAAATCTTTAAAACATTTAAAATGATATTTTAGTTAGAGGTCCTAATCAAATGAGAGATATTTGAATAAAAATAATTTAGGTGATAAAAACATTATAATATCATGATAATAAAGGTATTCATAATATAATATGTCAAAATATAGTATACACACCACATAAAAATGAATTGGTTCATAACAACCAAGAAGCATCAACATGTATTCTTGTAACAACAACACCAATGGCTTGGATGTTTAACTCAAGGAATGGAAGTTGAGTTAAGATTACTCTTATCATGTTCATATTGATGACTTAAGAATTCATAAATATAGTTATTATGTTTATCAAAAGTATATCCACACAAAGGGGAGTGGAAATTACTACATTAATAAATAAATAGTGATATTACCCATAATCTTGGAGTAAAATAATCAATGATGTTTGTGTAAAACCTAATGATTGGAAATTGAAATTAGAAATTACCTTACGGATTTGAAAACAAACAAAACATACACCCATTGAAAGAATTATTATACAATGAATATTTAAATTACCATAAATTAAATTATATTACAAAAAAATATATATTCATGGACAGTAAATACACCCCACAAAAGGAAATAGTGGAAATATAGCATGATTCTCACAGGAATAAAAAGTGATATGAAAACCCATTACTTTGTAAATTTCCATAGATAAGTTTATTTTAAACTCATGTATAATAGTTAAATAATTGTTGTTAAATTATAAAATAACCACACACGTACATAAGATATCATATATGATATTCTAATATTGCTTTGTTGATAATATTTTTGTAGTATATTGTTTCGGGTGTTAACTGATTCGTTTTCCTTTATATGGTTTGTTACATAATTCATGTTTGTTTTGGAAAGGATGTATTTTATTCATATACATAATTAAATCATGTTCTTAAACATTATTTTTAATCATAAAATTAACATTATTCATGAATGGTTATGATGGGGAATGAATCTCATCCCGTTGGTGGAGATAGTAATCTGTATGTACACACGAGTGACAATATCATTAAATTGAAGGTGAAATAGTTTATAATTGGATGTTATATCATATATAAATACTAATTAACATGTTATATTTATTATTTACTTCAATTATACATCATTATTATTCCCATACAAAGAATGAAGTGTTGAATAACAACTATACCACGACGTGGAGATTGTAAGCGATAGGTACACACGTATGGTGACTTTTTCATTTATGGGATGAATAGAATAATGAATATGGTTATACCATATTTATAATAACATCAAATTATGTATAATTTACTGGAGTTATTATTCTGGTATGGAAGAAAAACTAAGAAATATGATGTGGAAGAAGAAGATAACTTTGAAATAGGTGATTAAATTATTACCTCTTTTTCGGGTCCTTCCTTTTGATTTGATCAAAAGGGATCCATAGGATGGATTTATGATTAAAGGAAGGCCTCTAGGATGATGTGACAGTTGTTGGTAGGATATTTAAGTAGGGTTAGGCTAAGAAAAATGTCTTTGGAAGTTTGAAATTATGAGAAGGGGAAGTGCCCCATTATATGAGAGGTGAGGGTCACTTTTGGAAAACCTTGAAATATTATTTTATTATAAATTCATTTTCAGTTTCTAATGTTTCCAAATGAATTTATTTCAAGGATATGGTGGGGATGGGTCAAAATAATCTCACCCAATAGGTTTTAGGCAGCCTTAGGTCACCATATTAACCTTATCCTTTAGATTAATCTTTGAGTTAAATAGTTTGACATTTACCATGTCTCCTTATATTTTTATATTATATGGTTAATAAACATACTATAAACAGCCAATAGAACCCCATCTGGTACATTAATAACATATATATAATTTTATAATTCCTTTGGCTGAACCATATATTTTTAGGAATATTATATCATTTAATAATATAATATTTGTTTTAAAAACTAATTTTTGTTAATTTTGACACTATTTAGTATTTGGTTTTTGTGAAAGTCATAACAGCATGATTACTTCAAAAAAATTGTTTTAATAAACCCTCAAATGTCATAATAATCTATAAAATCAGTGTAATGCCTCAAAATTATCAATTTAGATTTATTTTTATATTTATAATATCAATTATTTTAATCTTTCATTAATAAGGTAATTACTACATCATCATTGTGTCAAAAATAACATTAATTATATAATCTCTAAAAATTATTAATAAAATTACGTGATGTATTAAATATATTTATCTTACTAATGAATATTCATAGTCGAATTTATCTTATGTATAACCCTATATTAAAAATGTTTTAGTTTTAAAATTTTGAATTTAACACTTTTTTACTCTTCATTCAATAAAATAATAATAAATGTTCTAATATAATCCATGAGGACCAAATAGGATCATATTTTATTCCTAAGGTTTATTTTGGTTGAAAGAAACTTATCCAATATAATTAGGACATGTGTTAGGTTAATTATAATATCATTCTTACCATTAATTAACATGTTTACTTTTAACCGTGGTAAATAAAATTCAAAAGATACTATTCAAAAAATTATTTTCATCTTATTTAACCAAATTTTACATACTGATGTCAAACGTGTCTCTCAGTTTTTTTAAATTCCATCCTCAAATGTGATAAAATACTTTTTATGCAAATTTGCAAATGTGCCTAAAAGGTGGGTAAAACACAGTAAAAAATTCAGTAACATTTTAAACATCTATTCTTATTATAAAATGACTCCATGAATTAAATTGAATTTATATAGGTATTATGTATCTATTTGGACATAAAATAAATTTAAATAAATTAAATAATTATTTAAATAAAAATTCGGTTTTAAGAAATAACGTAGTGTTTTTCATTAATTATAAAAAAATCATAATTTTTTAGAAAAATATAAAAACATCACTCTGTGATAATTTAGATATTTAAAATTATAAAATGAATTAAATTCAACCAAATTAAAAACCTAATAATTTTATTAATTAATTTTGTAAAATATTCCCATTGTCAAAATTAGAAATTAGATTTTTGGGAAGTAAAAACTATTAAAAGATTGATATATGGTTATGTCCAATTATAATTTAAAATTACATCCAATAGCCAACATTGGATTTAATGATTAAAATATAATATAATTATACCACAAAACCATTAAAATATATAATTTAGCACTATGAATTTTTTTTTATTTAAAAAGTTTTTTTAATTAAAATTTAGTATTTTTTATTATTCATCAAAATATAAAAGTTATATGAAAAGCACCCAAAATTTATGAAAACTGATTTTTATGTCCCTATTCTAAATAAAAAGTTTATTTCATGAAATTCAATAAATAAAATTGTCAAATATTGGATTTAAAAATGGTTCTTGATTAAAATTCGGTAAAATTTCATTTTTTGAAAAATGATTCATTTATCTTAAAAAATTGATTTTGTTCTTATATAATGTCTAAGAAATACAAAAGATGAATGTTAAACATATATGGGATATATAAATAAAATTTAAAATGTGGTCATTAATATTCATAACTTCTTTTTAAATGCCGAGTTTGATAGGTTGTGGTGCACTTGAACTCGGTGTTACACACATTGCACGCTATTATATTATTCAAAGAGAAGCGTACCGTGAATGATTGGGGTGTTATATTCTTCCTTACTTCAATAAATTTCATCCTAACAATTTGAAGTTGTTATTCAGAAATAAAAGGTAAAATAATAGAAAATACCTTTATGGAAAACCCAAATCTGAAATAGGGATAATAAATTTTAGTCTTAAAAAGAGGGAAAGGCAAATGAAAAAGTCACCAAAAAATCCGGATTACGAATAGGTGAACATTGGATGCAATTAAAATTTGAGGAAAAATGTAAATATTTATTATTAGTGATTTAGGTCATCAATCACAAACAAGTGAATGGAAAATTAGGGCCTCAAAGCCATAAATCTATGATGAATAACATAAGGTATTAGCATAACACTATTGAGTCAATAATGTTTCCTTATGAATTTTTTGTTCCTTTATATTTTTGAAAATAAAAAACACTATATATCATGGCAGATTTTATTTCCATGAAGATTTATCATAATAAGGAAATTTTAATTTCCCAAGGATATTTTCTCCTTACCTTCAATCTCATTTTTCATGTTATAGTATCTCAAAATCTAACTTATTTTATTTCTAAGTGTAAAATTCAGTTTCATATCTATAACCCCATTATCCAATGAATACATAGATATAGAGTATTCTATTTCCAGGTTCTAAATTCAAACTCCATATTCTCAGAAATTCATATTCTGAATTCTCTGAAACTCAGACACCGAAATCTCTGAAATTCAGATTCTGAATTCTCTGAAATTCAAACTCTGAATTATCTAAAAATCAGACTCTAAATTCTTTGAAATTTATAATGTGAATTCTCTGAAATTTAGACTCTAAATTCCTTGAATTCAGACTCCAAATCCTCTTAAATTATGATTCCAAATTCCTTAGAATTCTAGTTTATAATTCCATATAATTCAGATTCCGAATTCCTCCAAATTCAGGTTTCAAATTCTTTAGAATTCAAATTTCAAATTCGTTATAATTAAGATTCCAAATTCCTCAGAGTTAAGGTTCTGAATTCTTCAGAATCCAAATTCCAAATTCATTGGAATTCAGACTCTGAAGTAAATAGAATTCTAATTCTAAATTCCTTGAAGAACAGAATCCGAATATCCATGTAATACAGATTTCGAATATTTATTTTCTCAGACTCCAAAAATTATTTTTCCTAGACTCAAAAAAATGGAATTGTTTAAGAAACTATATTTTACTTAACCTTGTTTTAAATATGAAACATTTTCATACATTCTGGTTATAATTAACCTTTGTTTGAGTGACATGTGTACATATCCTTTCGAGATTCAAGAAAAAATATAACTGGTGTAGGAGGGAGAAAACCATCGGAGAAGTGCCTATAAATAGGAGCTATTTTGAACAATCTCACGACCAACTAATGACTCGATCAATCTCGAGATTAAATACTTATGAAATGATTTCTAGATAGAGTGACTCTAATTCATTGTGTGTACTGAACATCTTTTTCAGCTTGCTTCATGAAACTCTGATTGTTGCTGTGTACAATCGATGGCTTCTGAGGATAGGAAAACAGAGGGGCCAATAATCTTAAAGTTCAAGGGATTCCGGGGATATGAAGACAGAGGTGCCGACTACCTTAATTTTAGAGGACTTCCTTGATTAGGAAGATATAGGTGCTGACTACATAAAATTTCAAGGGTTTTTGGGGATAGCAAGACAGATTCTGCTATTTTTATCAAGGGATTACCCTAGGGTGGGAAAGACGGACTTTTTAATGTATAAATCATGGGACCTTTATCCAAGGTTGTTGTTTACCATTCTCTTTGTGTTAAAATATTTCATAATTTTTACATGTATTATTTCATGTTTATTTTACATTGCAATTTTGATTAATAAGTAATGTATAACTATCGTATAATTTCTTTTATTTGTATACTCGAATTAGTAAGATTCTATATGATTTAGGGTAGAATATTTTTCCTTGTAAACTTTTCATAAATCTCATTTATTGATTCATTTTTCTAAAACCTTACAAATTTGTAGAACTGGGAGGTCTGGTGAATTTACCTTCTTTAACTTTGTTTAACATAGTTTTCCTCAAGGTTAAAAATAAATGTTTTATACCAAGATTAAAGATTCCAAAGGAATTTTTAATGTATACAATTCACCCCCTCTTGTAAATTGAGAATCTGCATCATATTTTGATCCTACAATTGGTATTAAAAGAGGTCTCTGAGATACTTATATTCACATATATGTTTTCTTACTCATGTTTTCATTGTTCAAAATATTTTCCTTTCTTAGGATTCTTATCCTTGTTTACAAACTTTTACTATTAACAAGTTTCTATGGAAAGACATATTCTTTTAGATGGAAGGAATGAATGTTGGTTCGATTCACAATAAAAATCATACCAAACCACATGTGTTTGATAGGAATGATTATGAATATTGGAGAGATTTTATGAAGACTTTTCTTATTAATACTGGAGTGGATAACATTGTTATGATTACTAGAGATTACAATATTTCTGATAAGGAAGTGAAAACTTTTACTAATCATGAAAAGTCAGAATATCAACTAAACTATAAGGTATGCAACACTTTTTTATGTTTTGGGACCAGGAATATAAATAGTTAGACTTCTTCTTGCGAAGATTCATATTGTATTTGAAATAAATTTGAGGTTACTCATTTTGGTATATGCAAGTTTATAGTAACTAGAAGAGATTTTCTTAGAGAATAATATCATGGATTTCTATTTTTTTATCGAGAACCAGTGTGCAAGGTAAAAAAAAGATTTATGATTATTTTTTACAGTTTAAAACTTATGGGTGAGAAAGGTTTATATGATGATCCACTTGTGGACAATATTATAGACATCATCCCAAATGAGTGGGAATCAAAGAGAACAACCATTGATGGGAATAAGAAAGTATCTCATATTACTCTTGATGAGATTTTTGGAACTCTTCTTCAACATGAATAATGAATGAAAAGGGATACTGATTTGAATAAAACATAGAATAGAAATGGAAGTTTAGTCTTTTCTACTAAAAAATCAAATTCCCCTGAAAGGGATACATGATCCAAGTCAAAGAAAGTCATTGTTTTATCTGAATCAATTGAATGTGAACATTCTTAGAATGAGATAGCTAATATTTCTCGAAGATGAACATGACTGTGGGGAAGAAAGAATTTCTGTATAGATTTAAGAAGAAAACAATAAAGGGCAAGAAATACTCTGAAGTTACTTGTTATTAATGCAAAAGAGCAGGGTATATAAGGCTAGATTTTTATATGCTTAAGAAAAAATATAGAAAGGAAAATCATTCTGAGAGAAATATAATGATGTACTACATTGTTAAAGCTAATAATGTTTTGAATGCTAATGACATCTAGAGTTCTAGTGGTGGAGACTTTTCTGATGAAGCCTTAGAGTATGAATCTTCTCATTAGAAAATTCTTGCTTTAATATCCAGATTACCCTTTAAAAATAAATGTCTTATGGGCAAGGTACACAAAAATAAATCTATAATCAATGTATCCTTGTTTTCAAATTATAGTGATAATAAATATTATGAATCTTCAGATGAAGAATATTCTTCTGATGAAGATAATACTTTACCTACTTATGAAGAAATTTTTAGGTTTTCTAAGATTCTTGAGAATGAAAATTCGAAAACTCATGAAAATACATGATAAGTCCAATTCTAGGATTTCTATTCTTACAAAAGAATTATCAGATAATTCTAATGATATTGGAAAGAAATTTTATGATTTTGAAAGTATTTCAAAAAACCTTGAAGAAGATATTTCTGAGAAGGATAAAAATTATATGGAACTAGAAAAATTAAGTTCAAATAAAAATGTTTTAGAGACTAAATATAATGATAAAACTTTGTTTTTTGAGGATAGAAACATAGTTAATAAAATAAATATAGAAATATTTTCCTTGTGGTAGTGTTTGTCCAAATTTACCTTAGGAAAGACAAAATTTGATAAGATGTGTTCTCAAATCCAGAATGTAATAAATAATTCCGTTTTTGGTTATACTTTTTCTAAACCAGTTTTTTGTAATAATTATTTTTTTAAAAGTGCTCTATTATGCACTAAATGGCAGTGTAGTGGGCACTGGGAGAAAAATTTTTCTTTAAAAAAACTCATTCTTTTGGTTTTCATAAAGCATATTTTTCTAAGAAAATGCAGATTCCTAAAATTTTTCTTTATGAAGTTTCCAGATCCAGGAATATATGGTTTCAAAAAATCTATTACTCTTTATTCATGAAATTTAAGATAGTCCAAAAAACAATACACGGTACATGGATAGTGGATGTTCTCAACACATGACTGAAAAAAATATTTTCTGAAAAGATTATCAATACGAATGTAAGAAAAGTAACTTTCATAGATAAAGCTCAGGGTGAAATTACTGGTATAGGTAACCTTATTCTTCTTGGAAAAACATTGATTTCAAATGTTTTATTTTTTAAGGGTTCTAGGAACAACCTTATTAGCGTAATTCAATTATGTGATGAAGGTTACCTTGTGAAATTTAGGAATGATAAGTTCTTAGTACACAATTCCAAGGAAGAGTTTATTATTTCATCCCATAGGTAAGAGAATGTATACACAATAAACATAGAACACCTTATGAGACAAGATATACCTTGTCTTAGTGAAATGGAAGATCATTCTTGGTTATGGAATACAAGGTTAAGAGATTGTATCCTTAAGAACCTATGAAAACTCTCTATGAAAAGACTTTTTAAGGATCTACCGAGGCTTAGATTTGATTCTTCAAAAGATTTTGATCCTTTTCAATATGGAAAGAAACAGAAATCAAGGTTTAAATCAGTCAGTTAAGTCTTAACTACTGATGCATTACAGTTGGTGCATATGGATATTTTTTTATTATAACACAAATTGGAAGCATTGGAGGCATAAATTATGAATTTGTCTTAGTTAATGATTATAGTATATTTATGTGGGTCTATTTTCTAAAAAATAAATCTGAAGATTTTTCTTATTTCAATATTTTTAGATCCCAAGTTAAAAATGATAAAATCCTAACATTGATAAATATTCAAAGTAATCATGGATGAGAATTTTACAACTATGATTTGAAATTTTTTTATTAGAAAATGAATTACTCATCACTTCGCAGCACCAAGAACTCCTTAGAAAAATGGTGTTATCGAAAGTTGAAATCGAGTTTTCAGGAGATAACTAGAACCAAGTTGAGTGAATATTCTATAGCTAAACATTTTTGGGCTGAAGCTATATGTACTTCTTATTATACTATAAATCAAGTTCTGATTATACTTTTCATAACAAAACTCCTGATGAGTTATGGAATGGTAGAAAACCTAGACATTCCTATTTCAAGTTATTTGGTTGAAAAGTATTCATCTTGGATACTAATGATAATTTACATCAATTCACACCCAAATATGAAGATGAAATTTTCTTAGGATACTCCAATACTTCTAAGTCTTATTGAGTTTTCAATAAAAATGCATGTACTATTGAAGAAGCAGTACATGTTAAATTTGATGAAACTAAACCTTTTGATTTTAAACAGTCTCAACCTACATCATCTGATATGTTTTCAAAAAATGATTATCAACCCTTCATTGGAGATCCTTCTGATAAGGAGAATGTTCAGGAAAATGTTTCTAAGACATTCACCCTAGAAGATTTCCTACCATATGTTGATGAATAGGTTTTACAAAACTAAATCAGTTTTTTATAATGAATCATCCCAGTGATAGTATCATTGGTGATGTAAATCAACTTGCAAGGACTAGAAGTTCCTTAATAAATGAAGTAGAACATCTATCATTTTTTCCTCTATTAGAAAAAAAGCACTGCATAAGATTTAGGTCATGATGATTGAAAAAAATCCATACAAGATGAGCTAAATGAATTTTAAAGGAATAATGTTTGGAAATTTTTTGAAAAACCAAAGGAAGCATCTGTTATTGGAGTAAAATGGGTGATCAGAAATAAGTGAAATGAAAATGAAATCATAGTATAAAATAAATCTATATTATTTTCTAAAGGATATAATAAAAAATAAAGAATATACTATGATGAAACCTATGCTCTAGTATCTATACTTTAATTTATTCATATTTTACTTTCCTTTGCAGCATTCATTAATTTCAAACATCTTCAAATGGTTGTTAAATGTACTTTCTTTAATGGTTATGATCAAGGGGAATGTATTATTGAACGAACTCCTAGTTTTGAATATAAAAAACATCCTAAACATGTTTTGAAACTTACCAATGATATATATGTACTTAAAAAATCCCCAAGAGCATGGTTCGACATACTTACAAGATTGTTTCTTCAAAACAATTATGTTAATAGAAATGATGTCCCAACCCATTTTATAAAGAAAGATAAGAAAAATGTTTTAATATTTTAAATTTATATGGATGAAGTTATATCTAGTTCAACTTAGAAATCCTTAACTGATTTGATTGTGAATCTAATGAAATCTGAGTTTGAAATGAGTATGATGGGTGAGTTAACATATTTCCTTGGTTTTCAGATTTCTCAGAATCCAGAAGGATTCTATATATCACAAAATAAGTATATTAAAGTTATTCTAAAAAATTATTGATATGACAACAATAAAAGTATAAGTACTCCCATTAGTACCTCAAATTCACTTGATCTTGATGAAGCTGGGAAACTAGTTGATCAAACATTGTTTAGAGGTATGATAGGAAGCTTACTATACTTGACAGCTAGTTTTCCTGACTTGATGTTTTTCAAATTCTTATATGAAAGATATCAATCCATTCTTTAGCAATCTCATTTAAAGTCATTGAAAAGAATATCTTAAAGGGAACCATGGATTTAGGACTCTTTTATACTTTTGGAAATGATTTTTTCTTAAAAAGATTTATGGATGATGAATTTCGTGGATGTAGAATGGATAGGAAAATACATCTGGAACTTTTCATTTCATAAGAGATTCATTAGTTTCTTGGTCGTGCAAAAAAGAAATACTCAGTAGAACTTTCAACTGCTAAAGCTGAATATGTAGTAGCTGGAAGTTGTTGGGCTCATAAATTGTGGATATAATACACACTCACCAACCATTGTATGAGTTTAAACAAAATAAAAATATTGTGTGATAATACTAGTGCAATTTCCTTAAGTAAAAACCATTCACATCACTCTCGGGCAATACACATAGATATTAGAAATCACTTTCTTAGGGATCACACACAAAAAGGAGATATCATCCTTCAATTTATCGGAACTCAAGATCAACTTGCTGATATTTTCACAAAATCACTACCCTCTGATAGATTTTAATCCCTTAATCATGAGATAGGAATGATAAAATTGAGGTAATCTTCCATATTAACTTCCTATTGAATCCTATCTCCTTTCTGTAAGAAACTCCTTTTCATAGGGGGAGTACATTTACCTATTAGTCAAAAAAATTTCGTAGTCAATATTTTTTGTAATCAAACATTTTCGTATTCTATGTTTTTCTTAATCTAAATTTATCATAGTCAAAATTTTCTTAATTAAATTTTTATTTAAACTTGTTTTTAATTTTTTTAGAATCTAAATTTCTTGATGAAGAATCTTCCCCATTAGGAAAAATATTTCTAGTCATCTAAAAGGTATTGTTTCTTTTCTATTTTTTTTGTAATCATCTTTTTACATGCTGGTATTTTCATTTTGTTTTATATTTTATGGATTCACATTTACTTAAATAAAAATGCTTATCTTAAAAAACCTCAAATGATCGGAACTTTTCAAAATCTTTCGTCAGTTATCATCTCAACCGCCAGATTTGATCAGAAGGTTTTTCAACTATTGGATCAACCAAGGAAGTTGAACTGTCACATCAATTTCCTATATAAATCCCCTCCAATGTATGTCCCACATCTGTTTTTCAATCATTCGTGAGCTGAATCTTTTCCTCTTTACTTAACGCCATTCTGAATCTCCATAGTTTCCCATGTTATGAATGTCTTCTGAAGCTTCTCCTTAGAAATATATGCTGACTATTAAGGAAATAACTGAATTGAAGATATACCAAGAAAGGTAATTTGATCCAAAATTCTTTGAAAAACATGATTGTATAATGTCTAGGAATGTTAATTTGAGCGGTTGGGGGAGCCTTTGTGTTTCAAAGATGAGGTCATATGATCCGGTGTATCCGGACTTGTTGATTGAGTTCATTGAGACAAAATGTTTCTTCAAGGAAGAAGGCAATGACATGTTCTCTTTCAAGTGTTTTGGAAAGACCTAATCTCTTTCTTTTAGCAAAGCAGTAAGTCTGATTGGAATTCCTTACGAAGGAGAAGTATAATTTTGTACTCACAAATTACCTGATGTTTCAAGATCATTTGATAAGGAAAATTCTATATAGTGTCTTTGTTTGAAATGAGTGAAGACTCTAAAGATTTTTCATCTATCTACAAACTTAAAAATTCTTAAATAATGGTTTCAAGTATTTATAATTTCAAATAAAGGGGATAATGATACCCTGAAGAAGAGTGATATCTATATATAGGATTTTATGGTGAACCTCAGAAAGATAAACTTGGTCAAATATATCTTAGTGATAATTTAGAATATCAAGAATGGTAATATGAAATATCAAATTATTATGTATCTAGATATTCTCTCAATGATTATAGTTCTTTTTTAAGAATATTTCAAAATTCCATTCAGTTCCAAGCCAAAAAATTACAAGGTAATATTGTTGAGTGATGATACCTTAAGAAGGATAAAGGTTGTCTTCTCTAATGTATATAGAGAATTTTATAATCTATTTGAAGAAGAAGTAGAATGTTTATCAATGAAGCCGGAAGTGGTTGAATCCTCTAAAAAAGGTGGATGGAATAGAAAGGCTAAGGAGCCAGAAGAGAAAAGAAATTCCCTTGTGTCTAAGGAAACTTATTCATCACCACTGAAACCAAAGAAGAAAAAATTAAATCCAAATTAAGTAGTGGCTAAGTGGAGAGTAGAAAAGAAAAATATTATTGAAGGTGAGCCTATTTTTGTCTTAGATCATGCTGATGAGAAATCCTTAAAAATAAAGGTTGATGATGATATTGAAAATAAAAAAAATGGAAGAAGAAAAAGAAGAAGATGTCTGAGGCTAAGATAGTAAAATATCATCTCAAAGATACTTGGAAAGCATATGAAAAAATCCCAGGCTGAGAAAGTTTTTTCTAGAATCACTTCTTTTGACTCTAGGAAAGATATTGGTCATTCCATAATCACATCTTCAAGAAGAAATTGTAGATAAAGAAGATGTAGAAGAATAAATAGATGAAGAAGGAAGTGGTGATACTGAGGATGTGATATGGAAAGTAGAGGATTATCTTTTGAAGGAAAGTCTTCCTGAGAAATTATAAATCCAAACATCAAAAGTTGTGTCTTCAAAACAAGATAATCTTGGAAAATATGAGAAAAGTGAGGAAGTAGTGAATATGTTGTCTGAATAGGAAAGTAGGAATCATGAATTTATCCAACTAGAGGATATTTATGTGGGAGATAAGAAAGAAAAATTAGATAAAGAAAATATTGTTCAGCTATTAGATAGAGAACACGAATCTCTCAAAGACCAAGACATCATTCCAAGTGATAATAAGGGAAAGCAGATGGAAGTAGATACACCTAGTAAATCTGTGGTGAAGAAGAAAGATGTTTCTCCTTCGTCAAAGAAGAAAGCTGAATACATAGAGAAATTATCCTCATCATCCAAAAACTTTTATTTAGATTCATCTTCCCTTGGACATGATTTTGTTGTTCATTCTTTGAAAAATATGGTTGGTACTATTCCCTTATTCCCAAGCATAGACTCAAGATTCCAGATGCTTCAACATACAATTAATCAGAAATCAAATTAAGTTTCCATTTTTATGGACAAATGTGACAGACTAGAGGTAGATTTCAAAACCTTCTTCATTGGTTATGAGGCTCATAAAATATTATGCAATAATATTACAATCTGGTAAAAGAATTCAATAAAAGATATGATAATCTTCAATGAATTTCATGATAATTTTAAGGATTCTTTTAACACTGAAGATGAGAAGATCAAGGATCATACAAATAGTTTTGAGGAAAAGTCAATCCTAGAATAGACTACTTTCAAGAATGATGTTAACAATGTGAATGGAATGCTTAACTATGTGGCCATGAATACTAATAGGGAAAGGGATCTCAGAATTAATATTGAAGAGAATCTTGTTATGCAAGATGAAGTGTTGAAATCTCCAGTAGAATGTCTTAAGGCTTAGGAAGAAAAAATTAAATCCTTAGAGAAGAAAATTGAAGAACATGATCAGTTGATTAAGCATGCATAAGAGGCTCACAAGGACCTCAAGAATCTAAAAACCATTGTGAAGAAGCTGATGCCGAAGGAGAAGGAAGGATAATTTCTTTCCATTCTGATCTTTTTTTGTACTTTTCATTGTTCAACTTCTTTCAACATTAATGAAATGTTGGTTGTTCTTTATATATTTTTTTTGGTTGTTTAGTACAAAATTTTCAGGTACCATTTTTTTAATTCCTTAACGTCTATTTCTTTTTGAAAATAACAAAGGGGGGGGGGAGAGGAATGATATAAAGAATACAAATTAATGAATATATTTCCCTACATAAGGGGGAGTTCATCTAGAGGATGGTTCTTATCAATAATGATTTTTGTATGAAATAAAATGAAAAATGTAATTCTAGAAATCACGAATACGATCCTTAGGGATTCTGAAGCCTATGGGGGAGTTATTAGTATTCACAATGAACCATAAGTAAAGGGAGATATGTTTTTATCTTCATGTCCATAAAATTTCAAAGTCCTTAGATTCTTTTTAGTAAGGAAGTTTGTACATTCCAAAAAGGGGGATATTGTTGAGTCAGTAAGGTTTCCTTATGAATTTTCCATTCCTTTATGTTTTTGAAAGTCAAAAACACTCTATCTCAAGGCATATTTTATTTAATTGAAGATTTATCTTAATAAAAAAATTCCCTTCCAATGGAAATTTTCTCTTTACCTTCATTTTAATTGTTCATGTTATAGTTTCTCTAAATCTCACTCTTTTTATTTCTATGTGTAAAATTAATTTTTATATCTAAAACCTCAGAATCCTTTAAATAATATGAAATAAATTATTCTGTTTTCAAGTTCTGAATTCAGATTCTGAATTCTTTGAATTCAGACTCTGAATTCTCAAAAATTCAGATTCCTAATTCTCTGAAACCCAGACTCCAAATTCGTAAAAATTCAGATTCCCAATCCTCTAAAATTCAGACTCTGAATTCTCTAAAACTCATATTCTGAATTCTCTGAAATTAACATTCGGAATTCTCTAAAATTCTAACACTGAATTCTCTAAATTAAAACTCTGAATTAACTAAAATTCATATTCTGAATACATTAGAATTCATGTTCCGAATTTCTCAAAATTCTGATTATGAATTCCTCAGAATTCTGGTTATGAATTCCTTAGAATTATGGTTCTAAATTCTTCAGAATTAATATTCTGAATTCATTGTAATATAGACTCTAAAGTCAACATAATTCTGATTCTAAATTCCTTGAAAAATAGAATATGAATATTCATGTAAAATAGTATCCAAATTTTTATTTGATTAGACTCAGAACATTATTTTTCCAAGACTCTGAAAAATGGATTTGGTTATGTAACCATATTTATCTTACCCATGTAATTATGAAACGTTTTTATTCATTCTGTTTCTAATTAACCATTGTTTGAGTGACATGTGTACGCGTCCCTCCGAGATTCAAGGAAACAAATGACCATTGAAGGAGGGAGTCGACTATTATAAAAGTTCCTATAAATAGGGGCTATTTTGAATGAGCTCACAAGAAACTAATGAATCGATCAATCTAGAGATTACATGCTTCTGAAGTTATTTCATGAGAGAGAGTCTCTCATTCTTTGTGCACAATGAACATCTTGTTCAGCTTGCTTTGTGAAACTCTGATTTTTGCTGTGTACAATCAAGGACTTCTAGGGATAGGATGATAGAGGTGTTGACTACATTAATGTGTGAGGGATTCTAGGGATAGGAAGACAGAGGTACCCACTACCTTAAAGTTTCCGGGCATCCTTGATTTGGAAGACAGAAGTGCCGACTAACATGATGTTCGAGGGCTTTTGGGGATAGCATGATAGATTTTGATATTACTACCATGGGTTTACCCTGGTGTGGGTAAGATAGAATTTCTTGAATGTATAAATCAAGTGACCTTTATCCCAGGTTATTAAATACCCTTATCTTTGGGTTAAAAGATTTCATACATGTTACTTGTATTTTTTCATGGTAATTTTTCGCTTCATTTTCATTAATAGGGAATTTATAACTATCTTATAATTCCTTGTATTTGTATATTATTATTAGAATGAGTCTCTATTCTTTAAGGAATAATTTTACTTATTAATATTTCTTAATTTTCATTTCTGGAACCATTCTTCCAGAACCTATCAAGTTTTTAGAACTGAGATGTCTTGTGAATTTACCTTGCTTAACTTTGTTAAACATAGTTTCCATCAAGGTTAAAAATGAAATTTTATACCAAGTTTAAAGGTCCCAAAGTAATTTATACGGTATACAATTCATCCCCACTTGTAAATTGAGCAACTACAACATATTTTGATCCATCAAACACATTTTCTGGGTTTATGATCCATTCTCAAATGTTTAAGAATTAATTTCTTCATATAATAAGAAGAAAAAAATACTTGATATGTAGAGTTCCGTACATTAACTAATTTCTACCGAAATATCATCATTCACTCCAAATGATTAGTATTCAAGATTACCTGGTCACACCTAAAGTGATACAATCAACATACAATGAATCACATAATCCACAAAGGATGAACTATATATTTCTCATACCTTTAGATATTAATCAAAACCAAAATTTTTAGTACAAGGTCGGATGATCCCCAAAAAGGATAATCCTTTAGAGAAATAATTACTAATCTTATTATCTAAAATTAAAAAAACAATACCCAAAGTTCAATAAAAACCATTCAATAAACAATTGTCCTTTAAATCCTTCAATATAATCTAAACTATAATTGAAACCCAAAACTTATAAGAATTTTATTATGTTTTCCTCCACATTAAATTATATCTCAAAACAACATCAACTACTATTAAAGTCACATACTTAAAAATAATTAAGCTAATCACATATTCTCAATAATAGGATAATAATTTACATAAATCACCTAAATCACTATATTTCCACAATAAAAACATAGATAAAAATATACTATTACTGCGCCAATGAAATCCCATAGTATTCTATTTTTCTTAGGCATTTAGTGTTCCTAAAAGAGAAAACATCTTCGAAAATAACATTTATCACTTAATCACTAAATCATTTTCCTATACTAATGATATACATTTGATAAACATAAGATCCAAAATCAACTTATTATTGATCAATAAAATCATTTAACTAAAAAAATTTGTCACACTAATAAGGGACTTCACGTTTTCTATTAGTAAGAAATAAATCTGAGCCACACTATGGTTGTGGGTTTGAATCCCACATCTTTGTCTGATGCAACATGTTGTCATAATGTCAGCTTGTTGTCCTTTTTAAAAAAATATATTTTATTACATTCCCAAAATGAGATAAATTTATCAAAATAAATACAACAAAATTTAACCACAAATGTTATCTCATACCTCACATTTTTTTCAAAAAATTTAATAACATTTAATTTCGTCAAATTCATGGATCATTTATACCCAAATGGTTATTTATAACTAAGTACACAATAGAAAAGATAATTCTTCCTCAAATAGAATTTTCACATAACAAACTGCAGGGTTACACATACACTTGAAATTTCATCCCAAGCAATCCCATCAACAAAGAGAACTAATAAATTGAAACATTTCTCTATCCATTTATTTCCGTATATGTTCTTTTTGGACCAAGAGGTTTTTCTTATAGAATAGGGAATTTAATATGGTAATGCCAAGGTCCCTTAAATTTATGAAAAATGAATGTAATTTGATTATTAGGATCATTATTCTTTTCTTCCCAAGTACTCTTCATTTTTCCTCAGCAATTATTTACTTTATGTCATTCTTTCCACACATAGAGCTTTTCTTTCTTCCATTGAGACACTTTCCTGGGTGTCTCTGTCCACATTTCTGGAAAGATGGAAATTTATCTTTTTTTCCATAGTTTCCACTGCTAGAGCTCTGATCATTCTCCTCCTTTCTCTTCTTAGTTGAGTTTGTTAGTTGGTTAATGTATATATTATAGAAGATAATTTTGGAAACTTGCTTCGGCATGAACATGATATCTTTTACCCCTGTCAAGATTCCATTTAGTTGCGCATTTCCATCATCAGGCACATCTTGTACATCATGTTCAATGCTACTATGACTTCCATGGAATCTAGCCATTTACTAACACAAGAATGCATAGTGTGAGTCATAAAATAATTTATTTAATATCGTGACACCTTATTTTCAATCTAAAACACCTTAGGATTAACCAATGTTATTTATTATCATATTATATTAAAATACTTCAAATTGGTTTGTAAAAAAAGTGAATTATCCAAAGCATATCCCCTGAGAGTTTCATAACCATGATCATAGTAAGTTCTGTTATCATGTACAAAGATACCTCAGGTCAAACCCCAAACTCCTTGTCGGGGTTTTCAATCCATGGTACATCTATTATAGAGCCACCTCAACCTTCTCATATACATATATAAGGATGTATTGCTTGGAAAAACCACATAATATTTACATTACCAAAATTTTTGGATGGTCTTCTATACTAATCCTCAAATTATATCATCGGGTTGTGTTTTATAATCAGCGTTTTTCAAAATATAGCTTCCTAGGATTGTACTAAACTTCCTTTGATACCAACTATAATGCACCGACCATAGAAGCCTAGAGTTAGTGCATAATTTTAATACATTGGCCTGATTATAAGGAATCAATTCCCAATAGAACGATATGTTTAGTAGGTTTGGAATCAATAGATATATACATATGTTTTACATTACAACATGAAATAAAAAAAACAACATTGTGTCCCATTTGAACACTCTTATATACCTTATCCAATTTCTGTAGGTTAATCGTAATATACTTCTTTGCATGCTAGGAAAAATAAAACCAAATAAAGGAGTGAGATCAAATGCTCAGTAAGGATAACAATATAGTGAAACTATCATAAATAAGAATAAATATTTAAGGCATTGTATAAGACTAAAACACAAGCCTTTTATACTTAAACTTCAGCATAATATGACAAATATAAATCAAATAATTCCATTTACATACACACATGGATATTTTACTAGTTGAATAATCACATGTAATATCAATATCCAATTTTATAATGATGGAATTCGTAATTCCAGACATCATAACCAAATAGTTAAGGCCTCACACCAAGACTACAAATAAGATTTTTTCAAATCCCCCAAGACACTCATTTTTCTCATGAGACCTATCAATGCATCGAGGATCTACAGTGGGATCCACCTGTCACATATGAATTCCAATGCATTCCTCGTATGAAAATTTTGAAACACAATCTAAACATTTGTATTAGAACTAGCATATGAAATGTCAATACTTTAACCACAAACCCTGAATTGAATAAAAATAGCACATCCATAGTCAAACATAACTCATTTAATAGAATATTGAATATTTTATTATAATAAATCAACCTCAATAAAGAATTATGATGGATATTGACATACATGAAAATAATAATTAAAACTATTTGAGATAAATATCCCCTTTTTCCTAATTTTTTTTAAAAGTCTCACTGTTTGTCAAGAAGCTGTTAAAAATAGATTTTTGATTCAAAGTGTCCAATAAAACGTTAAAACATTTAAAAGGAATTTTATTTTTAAAACATGAATATATATATAAATAAATTATTAAAACCATTTTTAAAAGATGGAAATTAATGAGAATCATTTAGATGAATAAATCTTTAAAACATGTAAAATGATATTTTAGTTAAAGGTCTTAACATAATGAGAGATGTTTGAATACAAATAATTGAGGTGATCACAACTTTATAATAACATGATAATAATTGTATTCAAGATATATTATGTCAAATTACCGCATACACATCATATAAAAGGGAATTGGTGCATAACAACAAAGAAGTATCAATAAAATGTAAAGTGAGATGCAATCCCTTATGAAGGCTATATCCTTAGGTTAAGGATAAATCAATGGAATCATTATCTGTGAAAAATATAGATACACTAAATTTGATTGGATATTATGTGTAAATAAATCAGAGGAAAATCACACATATTCTTGTAACAACAACACCACCACCAATGACATTGATGTTTAAATTAATGAATGGAAATTTAGTTAAGATTACTCTTATCAAGTTCATATCGATTACATGAGAATTTATCAATAGATTGATTATGTGAATCAAAAATATATCCATAAAAAGGGGAGTGGAAATTACTAAATAAATAAATAACTAGTTATTTTACACATAATCTTGGCGTAAAATAATCAATGAGGTTTGTGTAAAACCCAATGAGTTGAAATCGAAATTTAAAATTCCTTACTGATTTGGTAACTTAAGAAACCTACACACCATGAATTAATGATAATAAAATGAAGATTTATATACCAATAAATTAAATTATATTACTCAAATAATTCAATAATAGGAAGTACATACACCACACAAAACGAAATAGTGGCAATATAGCCTGAATCTCACAGGAATAAAAAGTGAGATGAAAACCCCTTACCTTGTACTTTTCCTTTGTAGAGGGTATGTTAACCTCCTCTATAAAAGTTAAATAATTATTAATAAATTATAAAATAACCACATACATAAATATGATATCATATATGATCTTATAATATTTCTATCTAAATAATATTTTAACGGAATCATTGTTTTTGGTGTTAACTGAATCTTTTTACTTTATATGTTTGGTTATGTATGTCATGTTTGTTATGGATATGATGTATTTTATTCATAATTAAAATTATATTATGTTCTTAAATATTATTTTTAATCATAAAATGAAAATTATTCATGAATATTTACGATGTGGATCGAATCTCATCGCGTTTGTGGAGGCAGTTATCCGTACATATGCACGAGCGATAATATCATTCAATTGAAGGGAAAATTTTATATAATTGGATGATATATCATATATACAGAATAATTAACATGTTATATTTCTTATTTAAATCAATTATAAATAATTATTATACCCATACAAATAATGATGTGTTGAATAACAACTACACCACGACGTGGAGATGGTAAGTTGTACGTACGCACGTATGATGACCATGTCATTCATAGGATTTATAGAATAATGAATATGGTTGTACCATATTTATAATAACATAAAAATATGTAGAAGTTACTTGAGTTATTATTTTGGAATGGAAAAAAATTAAAGTGAAGTGGAAGAAGAATATAACTTTCAAAGAGGTGAGGAAATTAGTACAACTTCTTCAGGTGCTTCCTTTATAGTTGATCAAAAGGGCTCCTTAGGATGATATTATGATCTAAGGAAGGACTATATGATGAAGCGATAGTATTTGGGAGGATATTTGGGAAGGGGTTGGCCGAGCCAAATGACTTTGGAGGTGTGAAATGAAGATAAGGGGAAGTGCCCTTTTATCAGAGAGCTGAGGGTCACTTAAGGAAACACTCTAAATATTATTTTATTATAAAATATTTTTCGGTTTCTAGTTTCTCCAATTGGATTTATTTAGAGTATAATGTGGGGATGGGTCTGAAACATTTCAACCAATAGGTTTTATATGGGTTTAGGTTACCATATTAACCTTATCTTTTATATTTAACTCTTAGTTAAAAAGTTTGACATTTAACATGTCTCCTTATATTTTTATATTATAGGGTTAATAAACTTACTATTAACTACAAAGAGAACCCCAAGAGGTCTGTTAATAAAATATCTATCATTATATAAGTCCATTGTATGATCCTTATATTGTTATGAGTATTATATCATTTAATAATATAATATTTGTTTTAAAAAAATCATTTATGTCAATTGTGAAACAATTTAGTATTTCGTTTTTGTGAAAGTCATAGCAGAGTGATTACACAGAAAAAATTTATTAAATCAACTCTAACATGTCATATTAATCTATAAAATTCGTTTAATGCATCAAAAGTATCAATTTTCATTTATTTTGATATTTATAATATCAATTATTTTAATATATTATTAATAAGGTAATTATTACATCATCATTGTGTCATAAATAAATTTAATTACTTAATGTCTAAAAATTATAAATAAAATACCATGATGTAGAAAATATTTTTATATTTCTAATGAATATTTATACTTTAATTTATCTTAAGTATTACCCTATATTAACATTGTTTTAGTAATGATAATTTGAATTTAACACTTTTATCTCTTATTTCAATAAAATAATAATAAATGTCCTAATCTAATATAAGTGGACCAAGTAGGATGATATTTTATTCCTAATGTTTATTTGGGTCTAAAAAAACTTATCCAATAGAATCAAAACATTTTTTAGTGTAATTATAATATCATTCATACCATTAATTACCCTTTTTACTATTAATTGTGGAAAAGAAATTCAAAAGTCACTATTCACAAAAAATTATTTTCATTTTATTGAAATAAATTTTCAATAATGATGTAAACCATGTTTCTTGAATTATGAAATTCACTCCACAGATGCGGTAAAATTATGTTTTATACAAATTTGAAAATATACCCAGAAGGTGGGTAAAAGAAGGTAAAAGGTAAAATAAAATTTTATATATAAAATATTATTATAAAATGAATCCAATAAATTAAATTGAATTTATATAGGTATTATGTATCTATTTTAACTTAAAATAAATTTAAATAAAATAAATAATTATTTAAATTAAAACTTGGTTTTAAATAATAACGCAATGTTTTTTTCTTTTCATCAAAAATCAGAAGTTTTAAAAATATTTCAAAAAATTCACTCGTAGATAATTTTGATATATTATAATTCAAAAATGATGTCTACATTACCAAATTAATATAATATATGTTGTATTAATTAATTTTAAAAAAATATATTCATGCTTTCAAAACCAGCAATCAAGTTTTTGAGAAGTAAAAACTATCAAAAGATTGATACGTGTTTATGTCAAATTTAAATGTAAAATTATTTCCAATGACCAATATTTGATTAAATGATAGATATATAATATAATTATACCTTAAAACCATTCAAATATATAATTTGACACTATAAATTATTTTGATTAAAATATTTTTTTTATTTAAAATTTAGAATTTTTGAATATTCATCAAAATATAAAATTTTTCCGAAAAGCACCGAAAATTTAGAAAACTAGTTTTTTTATTTCCCTATTCTAAATAAGAATTTAATTTCATCAACTTGAATATATAAATGTGTCAAATATTGTATTTAAAAATTCACTGGAGGGAGATATTAGTCCCACCCATCTCATAGTGAAATCACACACACTTGTGCCACAAGAACATTAAAAATAAAACCATTACCCCTGTAATGGAGTGGGTATCATATAAATTAAATTGTATCATAAACAATTTAAAATTATAGGTTTCATAATCATTTCATCATAAAAATAACCCAACAAAATAAGAGGGTTTCAAAAAAATATGCACTGTGAAAGAGAAACATGTTTCATAAACATCATTCCAAAAAGCACAATCCATTCAGAGAAAGAATACGAATTGAAAATTCTAATAATTTCACAAGAAAGGAATGACTGAAACCTTTAGATGTTATATTACTTATGAAATAAATTTAAACTACCTTTTCCAAACACTTCATTAAGAGAATAAAGTTTATAGATTGATTTTTTTGAAATAGAACACATTTTTGAAAACATTTTACCTTGAAAATAGATTTAAAAACTTATAAAAAGCGTTGAAAACAATAAAAAAATTATAAATAATTTTCCATTGAAAAAATTATTTATTTTTTGTTTGAAATTTTTTTTAATTTTTCTTTCAAAAACATGGTTCTTAAAAAAATTGATTTCTAACTAAAGAGAGAAATACTGTCAAATTTGATTAAACAAATTTTATTAAATATATTAGGTAAAAAATGGATGAAAATGGTACTAATTCATATATATATCTTTAATAAATATATTATAAAAAAACTATTGAGTGTTCTTGATTTACGTACCAAAAGATATTATCAAAGAACCATAATCATTTACAATCTAAAAAGAATTGAGGTTGTTTTAAAAATATCTTAACACATGATTACATGAGATCATAATCTCCATGTATGGAAATGAAATTAAAAAATCATAAAAATCTTTAAATGAAGGAAATTCATGGTATTTAAATTATAATGGAAGTATATAAACCATGAATAATAATTTAGATTCACAACAAATCATGTGCCTCGTAGAAGGAAAATCAAGAGAAAACGATTTTACAGATATGGTAACTTTTGAAACATAATCACCATGAAATAAAGATGATAAATTTTTTATGTAAATACACATAAAATTAATGATAATAATCATTTAATACAAACATGGAGATTATACAAACTATAAAAAATTAATGAGTGGTGAATAAAACATCTATCTCGTAGAAATAAAAAGATAGATGAAATCCCCTCACCTTGTGTCTTAACACTCATAGTACTTGTAGAGACCAAAAGTATAATAAAGATAAATTTATTATAAATCATATTTAGAACCATATACTTATATATATTACCATATATGGTTTTATTATTACCTTATATTACACTCTTGTTAAATATCCTTTGCTAATATTTCACTTCAGGCAATACTCCCTCATTCTTTGCATGTTTCCTAATTTGTTATATCTTTGGTAATTATAGTTATATAATGATTAAAATAATATAAAACATGACATAAAATCATTTATATTTATTATATGTGTATTAAAATAATCTATATTTATATATGTATGAAATGAAATACACTGTTCATGGAGATTGCAGGTCATACGTACGTAAGAACACTTTTTTAGTTTTTATTGTTGTATTGAAGTAAAGAAGGAAAATGAAAAATGTGTATATATATGTATATATATAATTATTCAAGTGGAATTATTATATCATATATACTATATAATTTCACTAAACCCATTCTTATTACATTCCGTGTAGTGTATGAATGAATCATGTTGCAATCTAAGGTAGTAATCCACACTTCATCAAATAATGTTATTGTATTTACACCAAATGGAAATTAAAAATATATGTATTTTAAAAATATAAATGGATATTAATGGTATAATAAATATAATATATAACATATATAAACTGATATTCCATTATAATATCTACCATGAGAGTCGATAAAGAAAAATAAACAATCATCTTTTTTTGATGGAGTAGTTCTCCATAAGCATAAACAATATGTTCGTTACCAATTATATTGAGTTGTGAGTAAGTGTATATAGATCCCTAATAATAAAATAGAAACTAGTATATTTTAGATAATTTTTATGTTTAAACAAGCATGTAATAAAGAGAGTGGATGTGTAGAGAAAGAAAATAAAAGAAAGGATCTCGAGAGAAGTTGTTACCTCTTAATCGGGTAACTCCTTTGGGGTTGTGCCAAAATGATTTTATGGATTTAATTATTAACAAGTTTATGATTCTAGGAACAAAGGAGTATTATATTAAGTTTATTTGGAATATTTACGCAAACCTATGATATTTGAATGCTGTGAGGTAGTGGGAGGAGGGGAGGCTGTTTTATTTTGGAGGAGTGGCACTCTTGTAAATATTTGAAGAGAGAATTCCACCCATGTTTTTCAGGTTGATAGTAGATAAAATAATAGACCATTGTTGATAAAATGGATTATATGGTCGATATATGGAAGTATAATGGTTCTAGGAAAATTTTGTAGGTCAATTTAGGTTTTAAATATTTTTTTTAGTATGTTCTTAACCAAAATTTTCCATTTATCACTATAACTTTGTTTAATCAGTTTTGGTAATATTTTTTTCAAAAAATATGTTGAACATATAATAAATTTTAAATTATCATTATTCCAAATATATATTCTATTTTTTCGAATTTAAATCATATATTTGGAAGAAATTAATTTAAAATTAATTCTGCTGACTCGACGACATTGGGGGGGTTTAAAAGTAAAAATGAACAAAATCATGCCAATGTTTTTATCCAATTTCAATAAGAAATTTGTTCCATTGAGCCAAATGGATGAATTTATATAAATAATATCTAATTAATATTTTTAAAAAAATTAAAATATAATTTAACCTTATAAATAATTTAAATGAAAAATCAGTTTTGATTTAAAATTACTTATTTTCCCATATTCAACAAAAATGAATTTTATTATAAAAATACAAAGAACACAGGTAATTTTTTTTTTGGAATTATAAGTTCAAAAAATTATTTTTATTTTATAAAAATTTATTTATAAATGTTTCTGAAATGAATATTATTATTTTTCATAGAATCACATTAAAAGAGTTTCATTTGAGAAAATATTATTTTTAAATATATAAGGACTTTAAACGAAATTACGTGATTAATTATAAATCTATTTTATTTAAATAAAATAATTATAAGAAAAATTTAAAATTATTTATTAATATTCATATTAATAATTTTAATGGATAGGTTATAATTATCTCATTTGAATAACTATAATAATAAAATGATGTTATGTAGAAACATCAGTGTTATGTGTAATGTATTCCAAGTTGGTGTTGTGTGTAACATACACTAATTCTATGATTCATTTATGTACATGGAGTCTATGCTATATGAAAGGAATGTTTCAATTAGGGCATTATATTACCTAAATAAAAATTTAATTTATTAAAATACAAGGTCCAGGAACACATGGGGTGTTACATTATACCACCCTTAAAATGAATTTATCCCTTAAACTTTATCACTCGGGTATTAAAAGATGAGGATACTTCTACCTCATCATATCCTCATGTTCTTTGGTAGCTTCCTTTAACTATTTATTTACCCAATAAACATTGACCAAGTGAGTGGTCTTGTTTATTAGAGCGTTCTTTGATCGGTCCATGATTTCAACTAGATGTTCTTTGTAATAATGATCTAGTTCCAGTAAGACCTCTAAGTTTAGTACATGTGAAGGTTTAGGTATTTAATTCATCAATATAGATACATAGAACACTTCATTTAATTGAGATACATTTTGAGGAAGCTCCATGTGATATACTTCCATCTTGATAAGATTAATAATTTTAAAGGGTCCAATATACCTAGGGGTAGTTTCCCATTCTTCCCAAATATCATTACATTCTTCTTGGGTGAGATTCATTGAATTTTTTTAACTAGATTAAATTTATAGATAATTTTTCTATTATCAACAAAAATTTTCTTCAAACAATGAGCTACCTTAATATGTCACTTAATGGTCCAAACCTTATCAACCATTTCTTCAGTGATCTTAGGTCCCAATAGACATCTTTCTCCAAACTCATCTCATCACTTTGGAGATGAACATTTATTCTAATATAGGGCTTCATAAGGTTCCATTTGAATTCTTAAGTGATTTAATTTTTATAAGAAAAAACAACTCTAGGATGTTCTTGATCCCTACAACCTTTAAAATCCAGATAACATGACCACCAAAAATAATCAAGGGTTTGAATTTTCGTTTCATACTATCTATATGTATGAGGATGATAAGTACTGTTTAGACTTAATTATGTATGAACTTCTTACTAAATATGTCACCCAAACATTGATGTGAACCTTATATACTGATATGATATGATGGAGTGTGGTAATTCATGAATCCTTACCGCTTACATAATGTATATCACGTAAAAGTAATATGGAGTGAAGTATTCCATTATAGAGATGAAGTGTGACAACTTAGTAAGGTGATCGACTACCACCCAGATAGCATTTAAACCTTTAGAGGTTTTATGTATTCTAATGAAAAAATACATAGTGATGCTCTACCACATTGATTTTGGTATAGGAAAAAGTTGCAACATCCCCTTTGACTTTTTTATTTTAGACTTAACTTATTGGCCTACCATGCACTATGATACAAACTCTCTCATATCTCTCTTAATTCCATCCCACCATAAGTATTATCTAATGTCCTTATTCATCTTTTTACATACATGATGAACTGAGAATGATGAACTATGATAATCCTATAATAGATACTTATTAAAATAATATATGTAAAGAACTCATACACGATTCATTAACCTCATCATTCTATACTGATCAATGTTAAACTTTGGGGGAATTACTTATATTCTTTTGTATCTCTACATCTTCCTTTTTATCCTACTTACTCTTAAAAGGGATAGAGGTTTGAATATTCATTATAGAATGAGATTATTTCCCCATTATATCGGGATTTCATGAATCACCTTTGAAAATCTTGAAATATGTGATCCTTTGGGATCCTCCACATGGATAAGCTAGCAAGATCATTCTGACTCAACGAATCAACCACCTTGATCACTTTTCCAGTGTGATAATTTGTTGGACAGTCATAATACTTTATAAACTCTAACCATATTCTCTATTTCATATTTAAATCCTTCTATGTGAATATATATTTTATACTTTTATTATCTTAATATATTTCACAATTTTCTCCATAAATAAAATTCCTCCATACATTTAATACAAATATTATTTTTGATAACTCCAAATAATGCCCTGGGAAATTTTGATCAGGAAGCTTCATCTACCATGAATAATAAACGATAACCCGGTTCTTTTACCTAATAAAACATCCAAATACTTATTGGATGAATTAATTTTGATTATAAACCACTCTCCACTATAAGGTAACAAAATAACTGGTGATTTGACTATTCTTATCTTCAGTTCCATGAAAGTTTCCTCAGATTCATCTATCCAGAGGAATTAAAAACCTTTATGAGTTGACATGGTTATACGATTAGATAGTAGTGTTAAATTCTTTACAAACCATCTATAATATCTAGATAAAACATGAAATATATAGATCTTAGTCACTGTGGTTGGTCTAGGTTGACATTCAATAGCCTCAGTCTTTAATAAATCTACTACTATTCCATTTATTGAGATTATGTGACCTTAAAATGAAATATTTTGCATCAAAAATAGAATTTTTTTTTAAAATTTCAAATAATTCTTCCATCCATGGGGTATTTTGTATAATTATCAAGTGATATTCATTATTTTAAATTTTTCTAATAGATAATAATATCATATATAAAGACCACCACAATGTGGCCGATGTAATATCTGAGGATTCTATTAATCAAATACATGATGATAGAAGGGGAATTAGCAATACCAAAAGAAATGACTACATATTTATAGTGTCTATAACTAGTATGAAAATCTGTCTTCGGTGTATCCTTAGTCATTTCCCTCAATTGATGATATCTAGAATTAATTCCAATCTTAGATAAGTATTTACCTCCATATAATTATCAAACATGTCTTCAATACGAGGAAGAGGATTCTAGTTCTTTATTGTGATATTTTTCAACTCTTGATAATCAACATAGAAGCATATTGATCCATCATTTATTTCCACAAAAGGAACTAGTGCACGCTAAGGTGACCCACTTGACCAAATGAATGCCTTATCAATATAAGGAAACATCATAAAAAATTACATTATATTGAGTTATGTCATGAATTTACATTGAGGATATTTTTAGGTTTAGAGTTTCAGAGGATTTGGATATAACAATTACATAACAACTTAAAAAAATACAATTTTGATACTTTTACTCACTATCCATTTTTTATACAACAAAATATTTTAATTAAATACGCGGGTTTGTTTTATTTTTAGACATCATAACTTTTACTTTATCCCATCCAGGACCCTATTATCCTTTAAATACTAAGACAAACATTTCAAAACATTGGATAAGAAAAATAAGCTTAGTAAAGGATACACAAAGAATTAAAACTGTTAGTCTTTTTGAAAATATTTATACCATGAATACTTTATCAAAAAGTAATACTTTTCACCATTAATAAGTACTAAATACACTTACCTAAATATATGATCATTGCTTAACATTTTTTATAATAAAAATATTGACAAAATACACATAGAATGCAACATATTGCATATAAATGTATCATGAGACATAATCCTACATAAATCTAATAATCATATGGTCGACTTCCATATATTTCACTCTTTTAAATGGTATATCCATACGACAAACATCCATACCCAAAACATTGGAGGTCATAACATAACCACCCATCCTTTGTTTATTAAGGAACCACCCATATTTGGTTTATCATGTAACCTCCCATCATTGTTTTATCACTTAACCACCCATCAAATTTCCATTTACCCTTATATAACCTCCCATCATTGTTTTTCCTGGTGATATAATTTTTGCCTCCTGCATTTTGATGGTGGTATGCTTTGGTGGAATATGCTCCGGGTTTCTCAGAATTATGTTGAGCATTGGTTATAAATGCTCTTTGATCATTCCAGATTTGATAATTTGGTTTCTAGCTTGTTTGATTTCGGATTTGGTGTCCGGCTCGATTTTATTCTGACCTCGTGTGATTTTATTTTGGGATTCTCTCATGATGGTTTGCAGTGGGATGATCTCACGATGGTAGCAGATACCTTGATGTTGCAGGTGTGTTTTGTGATGTAAGATGGATGGTTGTTCTGGTATTGGATCAATTATCTTCATATTCTGGTTGTGGATTCACTGGTCAAAATGGTTTTTGGTGTGGTTGTATTGATTTTCCCAGGTTTGTGGTATCTCGGCCTTTTCATGAAGATGAATCCAGCTATGAAGGATTGTATTGTTTTATGTGGGGAAGTGGTGAAGTTTTGATGTTGTCAAATGGTGAAGTCTTGTATGGTTTCTCACTTTTCCCTAAAAAGTGTTTTCATAACAAAAAGAACTATTTTCAGTATTATGAATTAAAATTAAAATGGTTTTATTATACTCCTTATAAAATAAGGTGTTGTATATCATCAAAATATAACTCAATGAATGGAGATCGGGATGAAGTCCCTTATCACGATTCTGAATCATCACATACAATCTTTATATTAATGAATAATAAGCATTGGTTATTTTATACTTTCCTTAAAAACTTTTTCATGTTTATTTTTAATTATATATATTTTATTAACATGTTATAATTATTGAATAATCATTTAAGTTCATAGTGGACATTTAGTTGATATTCGGTACTTGGTTAAAAAAAGATAGTGTCTTGCTGTCAATTGCCAAGGTGGTCATAAATACATAATCTATATAATGAACCTCATGACATAATGATCACATTTAGACATAGAATATACTTTTATGTCAAACCACTAATTCTTCTTATGAAAAATTAAAAAACATTATAATCATTGAGACAGTAGGGCGTACATACGTAGAAGTAACGTCTTCATTTTTCATTGATCATTATGGAAAGAAGGTAAGTATAGTTTTATATTTCCAAAATTATCATAACATAAATAATATTATATTAAATATATAAATATTCTTATATATATCATAAAAGTTTTGTAGTTAATAAAAACGAATCACATCGCTTCGTAAAGGTGATAGTTCACACGTACGCACAAAGGACATTATCATTTTTATGTGCATTGAATGTAGGAATGTAATTGATATATTATTATCATATAATTAATGATATTAAATTAATATCACATATAAAAATTAATTCAATCCGTATAAAAATTATTTAGATATTGTGATGAAAAACGAACTATATCGGTTCATGAGGCGGTAGTCCGCCATACACACGAACAAAAAGTTCATTCCCCATTTGATGAAATTAGAGATGTATTAAGGTGATGATATTAACAAAATAAAATCTCATATTATTTAGGATACTCGTGTTATTAAATCATCATGGTTGGATGAGATTCGATGTATGTGGAATAAGAAATAAAATAGAAACTCTCAAATAAAAAAGAAACCTCTCTTTTGAGAGATCACCATTGTAGAACAACATAACAAATCTAATGGGGGTGTTATGACTAGAATAATAATTCAAGAATATGGGGAAGAATTTTGGAAATGTTTATGGGTAGATATTAGTTGAACCAAATAATTTTTAAAATGTGAGTAATATAGAGGAATGAGTTCCTTTTTATAGGAGAGGGGAGAGAAACCTTGGAATTAATAAAAGAATTAAATTAATATAAATTTAATTTCCATTTAAAATGGAACAAAATATATTTATATTTAAGATATGAAGATTTGGGGTCGAATAAAAGTTATCCAATAAAAATTATACATGTTTTTAATATTTTTTAATCCTTATAATTTATTTTTAACAACATTTAACTATTACTAATTTATCATTTAATTTACACTTTGAGAGATAAAATAATTACTTAATAACTCCAAATGGAAAATGAATGAGTTATTATTAAACATTTTAGTCATATACTAACGATTTGGTATAATTTTATTTGTTTATAAATTTTATATCACTTAATTAAATATTTAATATTTTAAAATATTATTTAGGTCAATTTTGAAATTATTCATTAAATGATATTTTTAAAATACCACAAGAGCTTGACTGCTTAAAATATAACACATTAGATCAATCCTAACATGTCATAATAATCCATAAAATTCATTTATATAAATAAATATTTCAAAAAAATATTTATTTTAACATTATTTTTATCATTTATTTGATCCCTTTATTTATTACGAAATTACGACATCATCCTTGTGTCACAATTTAATTAAATTATTTATTCTCTAAATTTAAAAATAAAGTACTGTGATTTAGATAATATTTTTATATTTATAATTGATACTTTTATTTTCATAGATCCCATGTATAACTCTATATTTAAATACTTTACATTTAAAAAAATGAAAGTGTAACAAAAATGATTATTAATTGAATATAATATAATAATTTCACTAAAGTCATATAAGTGGTTCCATGTGGTCCTAAAATCAACCCATGGATTCTCATGGTATTTATAAAGTCATCAAATTATATTATTACAATTCTAAGGTAGTTTTATATTATTATAATATTATTTTTACCTTGAATTACTCGATTTTCCTTTAAATCCGGAATGAAAATTTACTACTAAAGTTATTATTCATATTGTAAAAAAATAAAAGTGAACTATTTAAATAATATGGACCTTATCATTAATAATATGGAATCTATTTTTAAAAATTCAAATCATCGAAGACGTTGTAAATAATTTAAAAATAATCATCGGGTCAAAATGTGAAAATAAGTATTTTAAGTAGAACCCATAAAATGAATTACATGAGTTTATATCTAATTGCATTGTGAAGTTAATTTCATTGGAAAAAAATTGATTAAACAGTTAAAAATTAATATAATTATAATGTTACTGGAAATTAAAAATCAATCAGAAAATATAAATAAATTAAGAAAATGGCAGATTTTAATTAAAATGCAATATTTTTCACTATTAATTAAAATATGAATGTTTCCAATAAATTTCAAAAATTTATCCACAATAAATTTTTATTTTCCAAATATAAATAAGAAGTTTAATTTTTGAAATATAACTTATAAAACTGTTAAAAAGATGATTTAAAAATGGGTTCTCCATAAAAAAGTAGTAAAACTACATTTTTAGATAAATACTACATTTATTCGTAAAATTTAATTTTTTCTTATATAAAGTCTAAAAAATAAATAGGATAAATATTTAAAATTATATTGAAATTAAATTTCATTAATATAATCCCATATGTTTGGTTTGATTATTTTATAAACTCAATTATTCACATATAATGTTTTTCATAAAAATATAGCATTTATATTCATCTGGTTTTTGATTAATTTCAATATAATTTGGTATCAATGAATAATTATATAAATATATAAAAACCAAATTTTAATAATTTATTTCACACGCCATTCCCCCCATTATAACAGCTTAGAGATAACTTCAATATAAAATATTAATATTTATTTGTTCATTTGAGCTCGATTTAGGGTATCATGTATGCTGTCGAACATTGAGTTTCCTTAAAACAAATGGTATTTTGAATTCTCCCCCATCTTGGAAATGGTGTCCATGAATTTAATTTGGGTTGGTAACTATGCTATGACTCTTCAAAATACCTTTATTTCATTCCCAAAAAAGAAAAATGAATAATAAAACCTCCAATATAAAACAAAGATATGATAGTATGAGGGTAACCTAAGATAATCTATAGAAGGATTTCATATAGGAAAATATGGATATGGAACAAAAACTAACCATCACGTTATAATGGATGGTAATAGAGAAAAATTGTTAAGAAAAAAGTTAATAATCATGATGCTATAAATTTGTGATGGGTTAAATGTTCATTGACTTCGTAATATGAAAAGTAAATAAAATAAATTTTTGTTTTAAGATCCTTTTTATAAGGATGATAAATTATTTTACCTCGTTGACTATGAACATAAAAAAACATACATACCTGAAATGTAGAGTTTCATCCATTAATTAAAATCAACCAAAAACTCATATTTTTCTCCAAATGAAGAGTATTTAAGATGACAACATGAAGAAATAGAATAAAATTATATAGAATCACAAATTCCAAAAAAATATTAACCATATATTTCTTCTATCTGTAGAAATTATCCATAACCAAAATGGCTAGTACTTTAGAAGAAAATTCCAAAAAATAATGAAAAATAATATGATATAAACTACTTTTAATCTCCAAAATTCAATATTAATATCCCAAGTTCAAAAAATACCATTCTATAAATAATTTTCCATAAAATTCCTAAAAATAATTAAAATAATATTGAAACAAAATAATAGATGTATTTGATCACATAGTCTTAGATGATAAAATTTAACATTTATCGAAAAATAACATCAACCACTTTTAATGTCTTATACCAAAAATGTAAATTCAAAATTCACATATTCACTAACATTGGTCAATTATTTCCATAAATAAAGAAAATCACCATAAGTCTATAATTAAAATCATTGATTCTTCCAAAATAAAATTCAACCGTTATTCCTCAAATAAAATCTCAAATTATTCTATTTATCATAAAGAAATAAAGTTCTCAAAATATTTAACGTCTTCCAAAATATCATTTATCACATCATCACTAAATCCTTTTCCAAAACCAAGGATATCAAATTGATATAAAATATGCTACCAAATTAAATTTATAAAATTGTTTAACAAAAAATAATTAAGTCATACTAAACATGGAATTTACATTGGCCAATGGTAGGAGATGAAGACTTCTCCCACTTTGGTTGTGGGTCAGATTCCTGAATCCTTATCTGATGCATTGGGTTTTCACACTATTTATGTGTTTTCCTTTTTCATAAACTATATAATTTTGTAACGTTCCCAAAAAAATGAGATAATATCTTAAAAAATAACCATAACATGTCTTAATGTTAATGTTTGTCTCATGTCATTCATATTGCATCTAAAAAGATAAAATCCCATAATTACCTCAAAAAAATGTTATCCAAAAGAACCGGTAATCACCTTATATTTTTTTAAACATAAATCTTCAAAGTGCTTTATATGACGTTAAAATTATAATAAACCATAAAATTATAATCTCATTATGATATCCCTACCACTTTAGAAAATAACATAATCTCCAATGTTTTCTAAACCATCCTCTAAAGACCATCTATAAATACTTGACCTTAAACATTACATAAGCATACTTAAATGGAATAACCCCATGGACGACTTCCATAAATATCACACATACAAATTAAATAGACATACAACTGACTTCCTTACCCAATGCATTAGAGGTTATTATGGGACTACCCATCTTTGGATTATCACAAAACAACAATTCTTTCGTTTATCACGTACCCACACATCATTTGTTTATCACGTAACCACCCGTCAAATGTCCAAGTACCATTATAGAATCATAACACATAAAATATTACAATTATCAACATTTCATTCCTAAAATTACATTCTCAGTCATAAGAAATCATTTAATGTTATTAAAATTTTCAATCCACTTTTAAGAACATTTTAAATACCAAAACACCCAAAAATGAAATATTGTATTTCTTTTCCTTTTAAAAACACTAAGGCTTTTAGAGGAAGCCAAATATCAAATAATGATTATGGTGGCAGAGAATTCATTATCCCCGTATATGTAAAAAACATTCCTTTTAACATTTTTGTAAATAAATTAAAACCCTTCAAATAAAAGTATACTTGTTGAAAACCTTAAAATTAATTAAAATTAAAATGAGTTTATTATACTCCTTATAAAAGAAGGTGATGTATAACATCAAAATATGCCTCAATAAAATGAGATTTGGACGATGTCCCTTATGATGAGTCTGACTTGTCTCGTATAATCGTTATATTCATGAATAATAAACATATGATAATTTATTATTTAATGATTTTTTTATTTTTATAATTACTTTTAAATTATTTATTACCCTATTATAAGAATTTCATAATAATTTGAGTTCATATTAGACGTTCAGTCCATATTCAGTACTTGACTAAAAAATGAACACATCTAGATGTCAATATTCCATGTAGTAATAATAAAATTATATCAATAATAATATTCATTACATAAGGATCAATTTTTAATATCCATTATACTTTTAAATCGAGCAATTTATTTTTTTTATGAAAATGAATAATGATATAATCATAGAGGTGATATGCCATAATTATGCACGAGTCACAATTTCATTTTTAATTGATTAGCATGAGAAGAGGGTAAGTTATATTTTATCATTTAAAAATGATAATAAAATAAATAATATCATAATAATAATTTAAATATACTTAAATATATCATAAAATGGATTTAGTGAATAAAAACAAATAAAATCATTTTGTGGAGGTGATAGTTCACACGTACGCACGAACAACATTATCATATTTATGTGCAAAGAAATTTAGAATGTAACTTATATATTATTATATTATAATGGTTAATATTTCATTAATATCACATATTAACATCAATTCCATCATTATAACCTTTTTTCATTGAGGGAGATGAAAAAAAACCATATCGGTTTGCGAGGTGGTAGTCTACTGTACACACAAACAAAAAGTTCAATTCCAATTTGATGAAATTGGTTATTTATTAAAAAGATAATATTATAATAATGAAATATAATTATATTAAGGATTACATATTTGTTATATCATAATTTTTCGGGGATATTTTAAGGAATTAGAATAAGAAAAAAAAATTAAACACTTAAATAAAAATGATAACTCTTTCTCAGTTGATCACCATTGAAAAACACCTTAACACATATAAAAGGGGTGTTATGCCTAAAATAAGGCTTTAAGAATGTTGGGGAGATTCTATAAAATTATTTGTGTAGGTATTGGCAAATCCAAAAGGTTTCTCTAGTGTGATTAATAGACAAATGAGTGCCTTTTGTGGAGAGGGGAGGGAAACCATGGAATTATTAAAAGAATTAAATTAATATAAATTCCATTTCGATTCCAAATGGTACCAAAAAAAATTATTTATAATATAGAATGATTATTTGATTTATCCCCTTCATCCAATTAAAATTATACAAATTTTGGATATTTATTTAATCCTTATCTTTTTTGTTTTATCAACTTTTCACTCTTTCTGATTTATCAAGTAATTTTGATTTAGAGAGTTAAAATAATTACCAAATCTTGTCAAAAGACCAATGAATGAGCCATTGATGAAATTTTTATTCATATAAAACCATTTTACTAAATGTAATATTTTTAGGGAATTTTTATCATTTAATTAAATAACTTATATTTTAAAATTTTACTTATTTCAATTTTGAAACTATTCATTAAACAAAAATTTTAAAATATCATAAAAGCATGTTTCATTAGAAAAAAATAAATTACCTCAATACTAACATATTATATTCATCTAAAAAATTAATGTATGGAACATATTATTTCATATTATATTTATTTTAATATCATTAATATTATTTATTGGATTCTTTCACTTATTAAAAAATGACCACATAATCATTGAGTCACTATTTAATTAAATAATTTATTCCCAAATATTATAAATAAATTAACATGATGAAGGTAATATATTTATCTTTCTAAATACTATTTTAATTTGAATAAATCCCTTGTATAATTCCATATTAAAATACTTTACTTTTTTAAAAAGGGAAATAAAATTAATTATTCATAGATTATAATAATATAAATGAATTAAGGAATAACAAGTAGCTAAAAGTTGTCCTAAATTAGATAAAAAGATTATCATGGTCGTGATACATTCATGCAATTAAATTATGACATTTTTTAAGGTTTTTTATATTATTATATTATTATTTTTAATTTTAATTACCCGATTTTCTTTTACCCGATGTAATAAAATTTATTACTAAAGTCACTACTCATAATGTCCAAAAATAAAAGTGAACAATTTTAATAATTTCTACCTTATGATTATAAATATGAAATATATTTTTATATATTTATTAAATATAGGTTTCAATAATTATTTTAAAACTAATCCTCATTGATAAAATGAGAAAACATGTTTTTTTAAAGTAAAATCCACCAAAAGATTGACATGCGTTTGAATTTAATTTCAATGGGTAATTACTTAAAATGACCAAAATTATATTAAATGATAAAAAAAATATAATTATACTTTTAAAAAAATTGAAAATTTAATATAACAATATTTATAAATTGGAGAAAATGTAATTTTTGAATAAAATACAGTAATTTTCACTATTCATTATAATATGAAAGTTATCAGAAAAATAATAAAAAAATTCCAAACCAAATTTTTTGTCTCTAATATAGGTAAAAATTTTATTTTATCAATTTTAAATTATAATAGTGTCAAAAACTTTATTAAAAAATGGTATCACTGTCAAAAGGTGGTAAAACTACTTTTTCAGAAAAATACTCTTTTTATCAATAAAAATTAATTTGTTCTTATATAATGTATAGAAAATACATAGGATGAATTTTAAATATTATATTTAATTTATATTTCATTAATATATTCCAAAAAGTGTGACTTTATTATTTTATAGACACAATTATTCACATTTAAATATTTTTTCATAAAAATTCAACCTCTATATTAAGTTAATTTTTAGTTTCATTTAATGTTAATTATGTAACCAATGAATCATTATATAAACATATGTAAAATGTATTTTCATAATTTAGTTAACATTGTTCATTCCCTCCATTTTAAATGTTTTGAGGTGAACTCCTTATTAAATAATAATATTTAGTTTTTCGTTATGCTAGATGTGGTGCATCATATACACTATAGAACATTGTGTTTCCTTTTAGAAACTCAAGATGTTATAATAAATATTTTCTTGGAGTTTCTTCTTTTTTCCATGCAACTAAATCGGGTCCATTCTATAATAATTATTTGAAATTGGTGTGAAAAAATGAATGATTAATATTGATAACTGGACTTCACTTTTTGATGAATGGATGTGAAACTCTTCTGGAATAACAACCAAAAAATCCTGAACAATAGACATATCATTGATGTCGATTTTCTCCCCAACTATTTGAGATAAATAACCCATTTTAGTGGGATTTAAGACCCACACACCAGATTTCATCTCCATAGGACGTAAATATATTTCTTCATATGGATGGATAATCCTAGGAGGGTTTGAAATATCAAAGGTAAATTCCCTTTTATGATAATTGATGTGGGATTTATGTATAAAAAACAATGCATTCCTAGGATAACATCTTGTTCAACTAATGTAAAAATTAAGAGATTTATAATAAGTACATTCCCATAAATGTCAAATAGAGAGGAAGTATAGAATTGGGATGAAATCATCTTTCTATTAGGGGTGGAACTACTTATTCAACATCTAACTATTTTGGCGGAATATTAACACCCGTATAGAATTCTTTAGATATAAAAGAGTGGGTAGATCTAGAATCAAATATAACATTAGAAAATATTTATTGAATGGAATGAGTGCCTTCCATCACATCTTTATTGTACTCTTCATTATAAATATTGATTTCTTGAGATTTCCCCTTGTCCTTTGGCTTAAGAGGTTTCTGGAATCGATCATCACCACCATCCCATGGGTTTTGGTAGTGGATAGTGTAATTCATGTTCACCATACACTTTTAGAACTGAGTTGTGGGAGGTTCATTATGTATATCTATTTCCGTATTAGCAGTTTATGCTAGTTTCATCCCATCATTTAGACAATTAATTTCTTACAGACCATACTTTACCCACTAAAAACATTTACTATACCCCTTAAGACAAATTATTTCATTATTCGTCCAACATTTTGAGCATAAATGAAATCTCATGTTCTTTTCTCCAGGGGTTTTATTTTTTTTCTTTTAACTCCATCTTCCTTTTCATGTCAAAACCATGAGGTTGATATGCGACTCCGACCTCCATTTCAATCTAGATTCCCGAACTCACAATATATTGGGAGATAATAAATTATCTTATGGCTGACTCCATTCAAAGACATGGCTAAACCTATAAATAGCCTCTCAAATTTACTTTTAGGTTGGATGAAATTTCATGAAGCTTACCTCACAAGTCTCATGAAATGTGCCTTGTAGGTACAAATAAATTCATCATCCCTTTACTTCAAATCAAGTAAATATATCTCCATATTGAAAGTAATAATCCTTAGAACATACTTATTGAGATATGTGTTAGTGAACTTATCCATATTCATGGATTCAATCTCATCTTTTTTCCTCGTATTCTTTATTAGATTCCACCACTGGCCTGATTCACCTTCTAAACGATAATCAACCATAATAACATTCCCATGCTCGGAACACTGGATAATGAAGAATATATTTTCATTAGTACTGGTCCTATATTTTGGAATAAGTGCATTAGAAGACCCTCTTAAAGAATGTGGGTGTGAACTCATGAAGGATTCAACAATATCTTGTTCACTCCTTTTATCATTTGGAATTCTACGGTGGTTCATATCTTGAGAAAGATATGTGATCATAGAAATTCTTTTTTTCATTATATCCCCCATATAATTAGGTTTCCATGAGTTAAATTGATTCATTTTCCATGGAATTCACCATTATTGTGGTTCCTTTGGGTTCCATTCATAGGCTAAAACCAAAACCATAGAGTATGAAATAATTATCTTATTGAAGAACATCATAATCATGTAAAGTCACTTATAATTTTTCTAAATTATGTCACCTTTCATAATCTTTGAAACCATATGTTTATCCTACATTATTCATAGATAATATATATTTAAATAATTAATGATGGTATGTGATGTTTTGTAAATTTCTAACACATATCCCCTAGGACTGTCAAACTAGGTGTGAAGCAATGCCTGTTGTTGTGTACCAGATTCACCCGATCCAGGCACAAAACATTTTTTCATAGTTGTTACTCTTGTGTACAACTGTGGTAGATCCTCATTCACTTGTAGTATCCATACATGGATTTAATGATAATAAAACACTTACCCAATCATTTAACAAAATTCTAGGGAATTTTCCTATACATTCCCTTATACTTATACAAATCCCTAGATATGTCTATAGGGTTCTAACTAAAGTTTCCCATCCTAGCTTACAAAGGTTAACTAAAACTTTTATTTGATACAAACTATAGAAACCCACACATTTCATACTTTGACATTACATAACCTATTTGGAATACTTAAAATATTTTACAAAAAGATTCCCAATATTTGTAATATTCTAGTGCCTTTGGAAACATTGAATCATAAACACTGGTGTATAAATAAACTACATAACATTCCCTTAGGTTCTTATCAGATGTCACCATTCTCAAAAAAAATCATGCATAATACATATGTTCATAATCTTTTCTAAGGAAACATAAAAACAGGTGATCTCAGTGGCTCAGTAAGGTTAAACAAGGGAGATAAGTAAGAATAATCATGAGAATAAGGGTATGAGAACTTAAACAATAAAATAAAAGATTATACCCTACATATCAATGTTTGTAATCATGAATCATAGAATAGTGTTTGTACCGTTATAAGACATGAAACATATTGAAATAAGGAACAAAAACTATGAAATACTAACATAGGAATAAAACATGTCATATTTAAAGACACATAAGAATATATATTAACTTCCACAGTAGTAAAGGAATATCTAAAAATTCCATATTAGTGGAAAAATTCATTTACTAAACTAGGTTCACACAACATTCCATCCCTATATTACTGAACTGAGTTGACTCATCATTCTAGCCCTATATTACTGAACTGAGATCATTTCCCATTAGAGTCCTATAATACTTAAATGAGATCATTTATATTTTTATCCATGTATATCTCATGAGATATTAATATTTACCTAATCCATTTAAGGGAGATATAGGTCCCATCCACCCCATAGTGAAATCATACAGACATGTTCCATAAGATCATTAAAAATTAGATAATTACCCATGGAATGAAATAGATATAATAAATATTTAATGTTTTCATAACCAGTGAAAAAAATACTGATTTCATAATCATTTCAAAATAAACATAACCTTTGAAATGTAGTTGGTCTCAAAATCATACAACCACTAAATGAGAAATGAGTTTAAGAAACAACATGCCCTCAAAAAAAACCCATACAGGGTAATAATATGAATTGAATAACTGAATAATTTCCACATAAAGGCATGATTAACACATTTAAATATTTTAATATATGGGAAATAATTTTAAAATATCATTACAAGTCATTTATTTAGGAAAATGTCCTTTCTCCAATGAAAAACTATTTTTAAAGCATAGAAATTTTCTGAAAACCATTTACTTTAAAAATATTTTTGAATGCATATAAGGGAATATTTAGAAAAAATAAATATTATTAAAAAATTTTATGGAAAATATACATCATGTATTATTTGAAAATAATTTTGAATACATTTTTTAAAACATGATATTTGAAATAAAACATATTTTCGACTGAAAAGAGAAATACTGTCAGATTTTCTTAAAAACATTTTATTGTTTATATTATGTTCTATATAATATAATGTTATTACTAATAAATAGATATATATTGAATGAAAATTGATATGGAAACTCAATATTTTTCTAGAGATATAGATCGTAATATTTTATGGAAAAATCATAATCATTAACAATCCTGAAAAGTGATGATATTGTTTCGATAATATTTTACCACTTTGTTAATTGGGGTAATACTCTTCATGTATGAAAAGGAAATTAAATTAAGCATAAAATATCATGAAATTAAGTAATTTCATGATATAACATGTCAAATTGATATATATACAAATCAAAAAATAATTTAAGTGAAGAACAAAACATGAGTCTCGAAAAAGAAAAATTAAGACAAAACATTTTACGGATTTTGAAACTTTTGAATCATAAACCCCATGAAAGGAAGATCATAAAATGGATATGTAAATTCCCATAAATTTATTTATTAGAGTAATTTATTATATCTATGTGATGTATCCATACAACAAAAAAGTAATGAGAGGTTAATAAATCATATATCTCATTGAAATAGAAAGTGAGATGAAATCCCATTACCTTGTGTCTTGACCTCATTGTACTAGTTAAAAACAAATGATTAATATATATAAATTTTTTTTATAAATTATAAACAACCATATTATTATATATATTACCTTATATGGTTTTATAATGATCTTATATTACTCACATGTTGAAAATTGAATGTGAAAGTTTCACAGAGGGTAATATTTTCTTTGTTCTTCACATGTGTCTTGATTTTTAATATCTTTGGTCATTATACATATATAATAATTTCAACAATGTAAACCATTATTTAAATATCAATTATATTTAAAGTATTTATATTATAATAATCTATATAGTATTTAATTATTAAATGGATTAAAATGTTAATATAGATGGTAAGTCGTACATATGAATGAATGTTTTTTGGTTTCTATTGTTGTACCAAAAGAAAAGAGGTAAAAGGAATACACAAACACACACAGATATATATATATATATATATATATATATATATTCAATTATAATTATAGATAATATATATCATATATTTTCACTAAACCATATCTTAATAAATTTCTTGTAGAATGCGAATGAATCACGCCACTTTGAGGGGGTGGTATCCGGCACTTCCTCAAACAAAATTATTGTCTTTACACCAAATGGAAAGTACAAAGAAATTTTTATTAAAAGTATTAAATAATAATAAAGATATAATATATTTAATATATATAATATATAAATATATTTTCCATCATAATATCCATGGAGATATGTTTTAAGGAAAAAGGATCAGTAATCATTTTGTGAGGTGAGATTTTTCCATATAGATAAAAATCATGTTCATTATCCATTAAATGGAGGGTTGTGTGACTGTTGGTCTAACCCATATTTAAAAAAATTATATTTTACTGATGATAATGGGTTTCTTGTATATTAATTGAATAAATATTTAAAATAGTGACAATGAAAATAAAATAAATGATATTGAGAGAAGTAATTACCTCTTAATTTGGTAAATATTTTTTTCTTATTCCAAAAGACATTCTTAGATTGATTTCTACCCAAGGGGATCCTCCAAGTATGATTTTAGTAACATATGTAAGTGTATTGTGAAGCATTTTTTCTACCATAAGTATTTATAAAGTTAATATAATTTGGGAGGATAGGATTCATTTTATTGTGTAGGGGGAGTGGAACTCATATAAATATTTGAAGTGAGAATTCCACCCAAGTTTTTCATCTTGAACGTGGATCCAATAATGAAACAATGTGAAAAAATGAATGATATGTTACTAGTATTTCTATCCAATGTCTCTTGGATAATTTTATAGGTTTTTTTGGGTCTTATGTTTAACATTTAGTAAACTGTTAACCTATTTTTTCACTTAATTTTTGTAATTATGTTTAGTCACTTTCACTAATGTTTTTGTTCAGAAACTATGATTAAATTATTATAAATTATTAATAAGGATTAATCTAAATATGTAATCTATTTTTTAATTACAATCACATAAGGGTCAAAATTTAATTTAAAATTAATCCTGCTAATGGGACAACACTGCATGTTTTAAAAGTAAATATGGTCAAAAGTTTGATATGTTTATATATTCAATATCAATGTGAAATTGGTCCCAATGACCTAAATTGGAATAATTGAAAAAATTATATGTAATTAAACATATAAAAAAATTTAAATATAAATTATCTTTATAAATAAATTAATTGAAAAGACAGTTTTCAAATAAAAACTTTCCAAACTTTTGGTAGTTTTTAATTTTTTTTAAAAAAGTTTTGGTTTTGAAAACGGGAATTAATTTTAAATTACTTTCTATAACAACATTGTTTTGAATGTGGAAAAATGTATTTTATATTTGGAATCATTAGGTCCAAATAGTGTAAATAGGTACCTTTTATTTTTATACATTATGAATATTAACTTTTGTAAATATTTTATTTACCATGGTTAAAGGGTAAATCTCGCAAATAAGTGTAAAAACTAATATTTTAATAACATTAAATTACCCTAACACGTGTACTAACGATATATTTTGATATTTTCCTGACCATGTGCATCCTTTGGTCTATTTTAGGACCCCATGGATAAACTTGTGTGTGAAAATGACATTTAATTACTTTTAATTTAATGTTACGGAAAATATAACATAAATATGTATGTTTTAGTAAAAAGAATTTATATGGGGTTATATAAGTGATAAATTAAACTATAAATATTCATTAGAAATATAAGAATAATTATTATATCATGGTATTTTATTTATAATTTTCGGACATCAAATAAATAAATTTATTTAAAACACAATTGTGATGTAGTGATTACCTTATTCAAAAATGATATAAATAAATGATATTATAAATAATAAAATAAATTTTTTCTGAAACGTTTTCTACCATACATGTTTTTTATGGATGATTATGAATTTTTATATTTTAATTAATTATTTTTTTTTTGGAATTAATCACGTTGTTATGGATTTTTTAAAAGTCATGATATGAATAGTATAAAAATTGGCATAAATGAGTTTTTAAATCAATTAATATTTTATTAAATGATATAATAGTATTAAGAATATAAGATTATTCCAAATAACATATATGATGTTCTCAATGTCATTAATTATCTTTTATGGGTCGCTAGGCATTTTATTGTAACTATAGTAATCATATATTTTGAAAATACAAGAAGACATGGTAAGAGTAAATTTATTTAACTAAGGGTTAAAGATAATATATATGCTTAATTATATGACCTAAACATTTCTAGACCCCATTTTCTATGTTTATTTATACCCATCATAATCTTATATTATAAATATATCACTTTTTGGTCATTATAAAAGGCCACTACCACTATCCCCTTACTCACACTTCTAAATCCTTTTACCTCATCCATAATATGACCAAATAAGATCTCAAAATCCCTATATTCCTCCTAGAATACTCACCTTGGGAAGATTTCAATTAAATAAATCTTTTTAGATTAAAATCAAAAGGAGTTAATCGATTTTATGTAATGTCTTCTCTAAATATTATTTTATTTATTTAATTTCTCCAACCCCAAAAAACTATATTTAATAAATTATTTTATAACAAAACCAGTATATTAAATATACTAGGATGTTTTTATTATAATTATTTGAACTCCACTTACACACACACCATTATAATGAATTTATAACATACTATTTTGGTGGACGGTGAACTACTACCTCACAAAAAGATGATTGTTTAATTATTTCCTTCCACCTCTCATGGTGACCGTTATGATTACTATATAATTATATATGATATATATGATATTTTTTATCTATATTATACTGTTATTCTCATTTATAACATACATTTATGTGTTTCTGGTTGTATAAATACAATAATTTCATTTGAGAATGTGAGGACTATCACCCCCTCAATGTGATATAACTCATTCATGCTATACATGGAACAAATAAAGGTTGGAATTAATGAATTTATGTAACATATATAAAATAGATATTTTATTGAAATTATAATATACCTATGTATCATTTATTTTTTTATTCCATTAAATTTGATAAAGAAATGAAAGTAGGGTTCATGTGTACGTACAGCTTACCGTCCCTATGAACAGTGCATTTCATTTCTTTTATCCAAATGCAATGGAATATTCTAAATTCATATATATTGGATATATATGATATATATGTCATCTAAAACATTAATAAAATTATTGAGATAATTTAGTTTTGACCACATGGACACTTTGTAATTATTACAAGTTCATTTTTTTACTCAAGTTACGATCATCGAAAAATTGCCCGATAAGAAATAAAATAATTACCAAACTGTAATAGAAAGGTAATAAGTAATATGTAATTATAAGAAGTTCATTTTTTACTCAAGTTCTGATCATTGAAAAATTTCCTGATAAGAAATAAAATAATTACCAAATTGTAATAGAAAGGTAATAAGTAATATAAAATGAATAAAAAACCTGAAAAAGGTTCTCAATCATGTATGAATTAACTTAAGTTCATTATTTAGGAAATTAATGAACAAACAAATCCAGTCAGACATGAGGTAAATGACTTTGTATCAGTCTCCTTTCTTTGAGGTATATTTTGATTTATACACGACATAGTTTTATACGGTGTATAATCCCATTTGACATTTAATTTCATTAAAAAGGAATATTTTTTTATGTATCATTTTACTAATTTACAAAGGGAAAGATTATTTTTAATTTATGTGGAGATAGTGACCTCTTCATCACTGCAATCATTTTTTGATATTTGGATTCCTCTATAAGACTTAATGTTCTTAAAAGGAAAAGAAATCCCTTACCACCTTTTTTTGTAGATTTGGTATTGAAATATTTTTTCATAGTCTATTTACTATATCAATATCTTGGAATGATTTATTTTGATTAAAAATTAAATGTTAATGGTGAATGTTGATATTTTAAATATTTTATGTGTTATGATTATATAATGTTACTTGGAAATTTGATGGGTGGTTATGTGATAAGAAAATGATGGGTGGTTATGTGATAATCCAATTTATGGGTGGTTCTATGATATTCCATGGATGGGTGGTTACACTATGAGCTCTATTTAATTGGTTATAGAAGTGGGTCATATGACTATTCCATTTATAACAATGATTTGTGGATATCGACCGTATGTTTATTCAATTAAAGTATGATTATGTCCCAAATTTACCTTTTATATGTTATTTGTGATTTATATAGGGATCATGGTAATATTTTGTTTACAAAAGAGTAAGGAATGAGCATTTATTGCTTGAAGATAATTTACTACTTCATAAAGTTGAAGAGTATTACATATGATAAATTATCAATGGTTTCCATGTTGTTTTGAAAAACTAACAGTTTTAATTTATCTGTGTATCCCGTACTGAGATTTTTATTCTCATCCCATGTTTATGAAATTATTTTTAACAGACATAATGTGGAATAGGGTCAAGGATGGGATCATGGAAAAGTCGTGATGATTAAAACATGGAATTAAACATGTTTCTTTTCTTTTAAGAGTTATTGTTTTATGAAAAAATAGATACTGAGTAGAAATATCTACATGTAATATTTTAGTTGTTATATAAATGGTATGAACTAGTTATCTAAGTCTCTAAAATCAAAAATATCCTCAATGTGAATTTTTAACTTCATTCAAGATTACATAATATTTAAGGTCGGGACTTTTCAGTTATTGTCATAGGTCAGTTTAGATTCCTGTATAGGTTAGGGTGATATATAAGAATAAGTGAAATAAACATAAGGGTTAGAATATAAGAAAGTTTCATAGTTATTATAGATAAATTGAATTAGTTTAAGATAAAATGAATAATTATATCTTAGTGTTTACCCTCCTTAGAAGATAATATTTGATGATTTTACTGATATAATCACACTGACCTTTTTGTTTTACGTAAATGGATGGATCTTTGATGCACCAAAGTAATAATGGATGTGACGGTAATTGTGGTGGGTTTATGAATGAGAAACTGAATGAAATGTGTGCTGCAACAAGAACTCTTATGGTTATTATTAACTAACTATATGGAGTAATGATTTACCACTTGAACTTGGGTGATTTTTTAAGGAATAATATATGCGGGAAATGAATCCCAATGGATGTTCAAGTAATAATCATAGAGGTAAGTATATTAGAAATTCTATGTGCCACAAGTGTGGAAAAAAAGCCCTAGGAAAATTCTTGAAATGGAAGATAAGATGTTTCAGATTTGGTACTGAATGTCATAAAGAAATAACGTGCCATGGAAAAAGGAACCGTCTAGTTTACTCTAGGAAATGGAGATAAGTTGTTTCTGAAATATAAATTGAATTTTTTAAATGAGGTGTGCATGGTTATTAGACAAATAAATGTCCTACGAAGAAGGTTTGGGAATGAGATCAACAAGACCAGAAAAAATATATTTTTACCAATTCTTAATGTCCTTCCAATTGAAGATGAGGAAACTAAAAATGTCCTATGAAAGGTATTGATTATTTCTTATCTCTTGTTTCGAAATTACTGAAATCATAAGAAATTATGAATGATTTTTTTAGGAATTAACTATAAAATAATAATATGGGAATAAATGGATAAAGTATCATGGAGAATTCTCTATGATTAATATGTATAAGAATTGAAGAGTTATGTTGGATATATGGATGATGATATGTATAAATGTATAAATTACATGATTACTTTGGAATACTTTTACAAGTATGTGAAACCCTTAATTCTGATATGTAAGAATGTTATTAAAGGAATAATTATATTTTCTTGTATGAACATAATGGATAAAATTTTGGGGTTCATGTGATCAATTTTTTTTAGGAAATTAAGGTTTATTAGTTTTTGGGATGAAAAATGTGAAGTATGCAATAAAAATTGAGGATAAAACCTAAAATAGATATTTTTAAGGATATTATCTCATTTTGTTAGGGTTATTATAATTATAGGATTTTTGAAAAAGGACAACACACAGACCGTGTGACAACCCATTGCGTTAGAAAAATATGTGGGAATCGAACCCACAACCATATTTCGACTAGGATTTATCACCTCCCACTGGACTACGTGATGTCCCTGGATATTATGACTTATTATTTTTAGTTAAATGTATTTTTGGATGAAGAATAAGTTGATTTTTGAAATTTATGTTTTATCAAATGGATATCCTTATTATAGGAAAAATATATGATGGTTAAATAATAAAGGTTATTTTGGATGATGTTATCTATTTTTCGGACACTAAATTCTTATAGAAAATAGAATACTATGGGATTTAATTTTAGGAGAGATGGATGAAATTTTATTTTGGAAGAATATATGATTTTATTGTGGATATAAGGAAATTTCTGTTATTTATGGAAACGATTAACCTATCATAGTGAATATGTGATTAGGTTAATTACACTCTAGTGTGAGCCTTTAAGAGTAGTCAATTTTATTTAGAGATAAATGTTAAGATTTACTATGGAAGACTATGTGATTAAATTCTTCTGATTTTGGGTTTTCAAACATAGTTTTGATTATATTGATGATTTTTATGGACAATTTTGTATTGTATGGTAATTTTTGAACATTGAGTATTGTTTGATGGATTTAATATATTAAGAGTTGTATTTATTTTTATAAAATATTATCCATTTGGGGATTATCTGATCTTGTACTAACCATTTTGGTTTTGGTTATTCTCTAAGAATATAGGAAATATATAGTTCATCTCTTTTGAATTATTTCATTCTCTAAAAGTTAATTCTATCAATTTTTATGTGAAAAAGTCATCTTGAATACTCATCGTTTATAAAAAAGATGAGTTTGTGGAATAAGATTAGTAAAGGATGAATGTCTACATGACAACTAAGTATTTTCCTTACGTTCTTAGTCATGCACATAAATAAATTAATCAAATTTATGACAAGGAAATTAAAACAAAAATGATGTTCATTAACTTTTCTTAGTGGGGAATCAAATACCATTTAGAAGATCAATTTTTTTTTGATTTTCGGGCGGTTAAATTTCTCCTCATCATGTTTTCTATCACTCTCCATCGAAACTTACTGGATTATTTCACATCTATATCCATGTTTTCATACACGGAATCCTTGAGTGGGTTCTCTCAAGGGACCTTTTTACTTATATTTGTTTCTTTTAATGTTATTTATTTATTCACTCCTTTTCTTATTTGGGACTTTCTATATGAACAATATATTAATTTTACGTTAAAGAGGAAACTTTGTTCGATAGCGTTCTCAAAATTTAAGAACAGGTTTTTTTGAAATCTGATGTTGCCCACAACATTGAGTTATACCAAAAAATAATATAATAATATTAATATTTTAAATGGTAGTTAAAAAATAATTGTTACATTGATGGAAATGAACATAACTAACTAAATTATGATTACACATTTTTGTTAAATGTATTTACTTTTATCCCATAAATATTTGTGGCCTAAAAAAAGAATGAATCTAATTTTTCACATGAAATACTCTAATATTTTTTAAAAGGTCGATTTACCGCCACTTGATGGTGAACCCTTTTTGAGTCATGGTTTTCTCAAATTTATTTTTTCTATTTTGAAAAAAAATAAAATTATTCATTAGAAGTGTGACATCAAAATTTACATTGTTTAATTTTTTTGTATTTTTTATGATAATGTTCTTCTTTTAATGAATAGTGAAAAATAATTCATTTTACGTCAAAACTGTCATTTCATCTAATTTATCAATACAAAAAAGTGACTTTTACCAACAAAAATTTAGCGATATATATCATATATGTTGGTAAAAAATGAACAATTCCAACAGATATTATGTTTTGTTGATATTGAATTTAAATACCAACATTTATTTTTACCAACACATATATATGTTGTTTTTAATTGTGCAATACCAACAAATGCTTTACCAACAATTAATTTTGGTACTTTATCATATTAATACCAACAGTTGTTTTACCAACAAATCAATATGTAATTATTAATCATTATTACTAATAATTTTATTCAGCATACAAATTTTTAGGAATTATTTATTCAATAAAAAAAAATAATTTAACAATAAAAATGTTTTCAAATATTAGTTAACCATTTACTAAAATGGTATATCATTATTAAAAAAAATAAAAATACTAACAAGACAAATTTCTAACATATTCACAAGAAACTATGTTTTTATTAACAAGGAAATTATTGTGAATATTGAAATAAATTCTAAATTTGATCCAATATATATTATATTTGACATATAATTGAAATTATGTTTTAAAAATAATTATAAATAATTGAAGGTTATAAATAATAAATAAATAAAATTTATTAATTGATCCATAAAAATAAAATTAAAAACGCACCATGTCCCCACACTCATCTCGTGGCTCCCCTCTCCCAATATCATTTTCTCCCACCGACACCGCATCCCAGACAAATGATCTCTGATTTCCGTCATAGATATGGTTCATCGCCATCACCCACACCCACAACCACACCCCCTTGATTCTTCATCACCACTTAGACCCCATGTATACCAATGATGGATTAATTTTTTCCATAGTCAACTAAAAATATTAGGTATAACATGTTTCTCATTGAAAAAGTCGAGATTGATCCTCTTATCAGGTATGCACTATTTGTCTTGAAATTTTATTCCTTTGAAATCGTTGGATTCTGGCATTTTAATTAAATAGAAGTTAGGGTTTTAGTGAATGAAATGTGTTTTCAGTTTGTTGTTTTTTTATTTTCCTGGTGACTTTTGGTTTCTAATTGATTGATTCTCCAAATCCACTCCAGTTATTTGAGTCGGACCTCTATACTTGTACGTATAAATTCTCTTTTCATACTTTTCCATTTTATTCCTTGAAATGATGTTCATTTAATTTACCAATGATGTTCTAATAAGACTAAGATGGGGATGAGAGGCTCAAGTCTGCCATTATGGATTCTAGCCTAAATTCTGTACACAATGTTGCACATCAAAATAGTTCAAAATTATTAATACATAGTGTTTAATCATTGGAATGTGGATATGGGAGGAAAAAATATATACTTTTGGAAAAAATTCACCCCTAAAGTAGTTTTAGAAAACCTTGAAGTTATTTTTTTAATGATATCTCATGACACAACAATTAAGGATCTAATAATGCTATAAAAACCTAGTGAATTGTTCAGGATAATGATTTTGATAGCATTCAGAATGAATAATTTATCTCGGATGACTTTGAGACTGCAATTTTTCTAAATAGAGATAAACGAGGGGATGATATTGAATGATTTTTTTTTTCAAAATTTAATCCTTGGAATCCACTCCTAGGATCAATCCATTTCATAGGGTCAATAAGAAAAGGGGAAGAGTGAGGTGATGTCATAGGCCCTACAACGTTGAAGTCATTAGAAAGTAATTCGTCTATTTTCAAGTCAAGGCTCCCTAAGAACCACCCTTCTTGGATACGTTGATGGATATATGTCATATTCGTATCCCATTCCTTAACCTATAGGGCACATGATTTCTCGTGTTCCATCTATTCTTCCTAAGAGAGTCAGTTGTTCAACAAATTACTATTGACATCCTTGCTTTGGAAGAGATCAACATCTCAAATTTTTTGAAAATAAATTCCCCTCCCTATATATTATTTCATTGTACATTCTTAGTTATAGGTTATCCAATATCAACAATCGCTTATTCTATAAACGGGGATTTGGGATGGCACAATTTATTCAACATAACAAAAAAAAGGACTTGTAATGGATTGTACCATTAATATTGAATAACCTACAAAAATATCCATTCTTTATCCAATGCTTTGTCAAATATAAGTCATTTTTCCCAATAATATACCTTATAATTAGATCATTAATGGAGAGTGATCCAATATTATGTCTGTAAAATGTACACTACAAGAAAAATATGCTCAGTGAATGTTATTTGGTGATGGTTTCCAAACAAATCCTATAAAGGTTGAATATCTAATTTCTAATGCTGTTTTTTAAAAGAATTAATAAATTATGTATTTAGTAGTGGGTTGTTTTGACCTCCTACATACTTCTGATATGATTTCATACCATATTTTTCTCGTTATTGGGGCTTGGGGAGAAAACAAAAAAGACATGTTGTGGAAAACTTATGTGGATGTTGACATAAAAATTATATTTCCTTTTTGTTGCAGCAATCATCAGTCATGGATACATTTTTTTTGTTTAGATTACTCCCTTCCTAGAGCTCAAGACCAGAAAAATTACATGAATTTTTATGAACTGAAAACTATTTCAACATTTGGGCTATTAATTAGTGATAAAGGTTAAAGGAATGGGTGTTATATGTGGAAAAAGGGAAATTACCTACCATCCTTTTTTTGATGACAACCAATATATTCTGCTGATTACACATGAATAAATTTTATGTCATCAATTTCTTACCTTTTTAAATTATGTGTGGATAATCTTGGTTGTTTTAATTTTGTATTGCAATTTCAGTGAGTATCTGTTATGCAATTTATTTATTTGCAATCTCGATCTACACTCACATGCCCGAGTGGTGTGTTCGTGATTTATTATTGTTCAAATGCATGTTTTTTCTTTATGTTAACTATTTTAAACTAGAAAATAACCAATAATCCTTTATCAAAGAATGATAATAAAAACCCAATAAGAAACTTTCCTTGTGTTTGGTTGTTAATTTTGAATATGAAGTTTCTGGTTGTGTGGAACATAGGTAATGACATCCATGTTTTTCAATATGAAGTTGTGGGTGTTGCATCACCAATTGTGGGAAGCTAGTACTACGGAGCACCTCCCCGGTGTTGGATCCCCCGTCTAGTATCACTCTTTTGTTTAGTTGGTTTCACTATCAAAATCTTCCAAGTGATTTATTACTTCCTTTGTTTCTTATTAAAGGTGCATACATTTTTTTGTTAATCGTTTTAGTCATTCTGTACTTGATCTCTCTTCATGGTGATCGAGAGACATCTGAAAGATGGGTAAAATGAAGAAAAAAGGGGATCGTGCAAGGATGCCATCCTTTTTTGGGGCCATGGTGATCTCTAAATTGGTAAAGACTATGTTGGAACCAAAGGGAATATATAAACTTCTACAATCAGCAGGTAGAGGGCATAGTGTCACTATGACAAATGATGGTGCTATAATCTTAACGTCCCTAGATATTGACAATATAGCTGCCAAGGTTCTTGTTGATATTTCTAAAGTTCAAGATGATGAAGTTGGTGATGTCACTACATCAGTTGTTGTCCTTTTTGGGGAGCTTTTAAGGGAGGTAGAAAAGTTAATAGCCCAAAATATCCATTCGAAGACCAAAATTTCGTGCTACTGTATGGAACCTGAATGTTCTCGGGATGAATGGTCATAGAGGGTTTTGGATAATAAATAATATGAATACAAATTTAAGTCAGATTTGATGAATATTATAATAACTACACTGAGTTCCAAAATACTGTCTCATGAAAATGAACAAATTTCAATGATGGTTGTGGATGCATTTTTGAGGCTAAAGGGAAGCACAAATCTAGAGGCCATGTAAATTATCAAGAGGCCTGGAGGATCACTGAAGGATTCATTTCTTGTGAAATGATTCATTATTGATAAAAATAGGTATTTTCCTGAACAAATGCATCGAGAATTATAATATTTTGTTGAAAAAACCCAATAAGGAAACATATAATGTGATTATTTATGGAGCATGTGTGTGTGTGGATTCAATGTCTAAGGTTGTTGAAATTGAAAGTGATAAAAAGGAAAAGATGTGTGAAAAGTTTTAGAAGATCAAATCCCATGGAATTAACTACTTCTTCAAAAGACAACTGATCTAGAATTCATAGAAGATGCTGGAAAAGTTGAAATTAAGACTGATTTTTCTAACATTGAACGAATCTCTAGTGATAGGTGGTGAAATTACATCAACCGTTGATAATCCGGAGTCTGTGAAGCTTGTTTATTGCAAGATTGATAGGGAAATTAGGATCTGTGAAGACAAACTAATTCAAATTTTGGGTGTTTAAATGGGCCAGTCTTGTACTATATTCTTGATGCGTTCATGTTTTTATGTGAATGAAGAGGAAAATGGTTTTTGCATGATTCCATGTTCGTGATGTCCCAAACAGTGAATGATAGCTGGGTATTTCTTAGTGGTGGGTGGCCTGACATGGTAATGGGAAAGGAAGTGGATGGGCTTTCACAGAGCACCCCCAGGAACAAATCCCATACTATCAAAGATTTTTCAATATCCCTTCTTTCCATTCTATTAACTATTGCTGATAACAAGGGCCTAGATATTGATGAATTGATTTCATAGTTGTGTGCAGAGCATCAAGAGGGAAGTAATGTTGGAGTTGATGTCATCTCAGGCCATGTATAGGGCATGTCAAAGTAGGGGATTTCATAAGAAATCAAGGTGAATCAAGCTATTCTTCTGTCTACCAATGAAGCTACGGAGATGATCCTCAAGGGTCATTGAGATCATCACATGTGCTCCCTAAATAAGAGAATATCAAATGTGCTTTTTCCATGTTTGTTTTTTTCTATTTATGGTTGTTCCCTAGGATCCTTTTATATTTGTATTTAATATTTTGTATCCATGATGGTTTTCTGGTTATCTTAACAAAAATATTTTGGGTTTTATATGTGGAAAAAGGGTAATGACTTCCATGTTTTTTCTTTATGTTAATTTTTTTTCATAATGTTAACTGTTTTATATTAGCAAATAACCAATTATAATTAATCATGGAATACAAATGAAACAATAGGAAGAAACATTCATTGTGTTTGGATGTTAATATAAATTTGAAGGCTATGTGTTATTTTTGAATATAATGTCTCGGGTTATGTTTTCTTCTTGGTAGGTATACTATTACATGATGGTGTTTTGGTGCTGCTAGATCTAGTGTCTTGTGGGATGAAGGAACACTTTCTTGGGCAGTTTAAATATGGTTTGATAGCTATGTACCTATTGGATGCTCATCATGGAGGATTCTGTTACTTTTTTCACATTTTATGATGAATTTTTTTATCTATTTTGGACCTGTTGATATGCTTTTATCACTAGTGCTTTGGATTTCATGATTTGGTGGAAATCATTACATATTTCTTGTGTTTTCATTCTAGGATGATGTGAAGGATGACCTAGAACTGTTGATCAATTTTTAGGTGATTTTTTTTTATTTTTATGTGGGATATTTCTATTAGTTTGTGTAATAATATTCAATATATTGGTGGTGTAATCTCATTACACCTCATGTATTCTTTGTAACTCCAGCTTTATTTAAAAAAATTACAGATGAAATTTACCAAAAAATGTGGAAGTGAAATTTTGTGGTAGGATATTATTTGAGATGTTTTTGGAATATTTTTGGAGAAATGATGCCTCAATATGAGTCATTCAAAATGTTGATCCATGATATATAAACATGGATGGTGAAAATGGTCACTATGAAAATTATTTTTGGATACCTCTATTTATATTTTTGTTTCAATTCATATAGATATTTTTCACTAATTTTTGTGTATTCTCTTTGGTTGTTTGTGATGTAGATATTGGAGCTGAAGTTTGTGACATAAATTGGAGTTGTCTCGCTTTTTTTATTGATTGTACTTGAGTTGGCTCATTCTTGGGTATGCTCTTTGGTTGTGTGGTGCAGATATTGGAGTCGAAGGTTTTGGTATTGTGGCAACATGAGGCCTCTCTAAAGCTGGATTGATGGTCCTGGGGCATGGATTGGTTGATATAGGGGGATTATTGGCATGGATGGGTTGGTGCAAGAGCTGACTTGCTTGAATGGATGAGTCATTGGTGCATGTTGGTTGATGAAGGTAGATCGCTGGCATGGATGAGCTAGAGCTGCTTCATTGGTGATGATGGGATAGAGTTACTGGGAGCTAATTTTTTGGAGCTTCTAGTTCTTGAGCAGACTCCCTGATGTTGGGGGTGGTGGTGGGTTTCCAATGTTTTTTTACTGATTGGGTTTGTAATGAATTTCATTATTCATATAATTAATTTTTTTTATAATATTGAACATTTGTTAAAATATTATTCTTTTTAATATTTAAAATATATGTATTATATATGATAAATTAATAAATATAATTTGAAATTTCAATAGAAATAAAAATTTATAATTTTTATTCAAATGTAATTTATAAACAAATATTATATGTTTGTAATATTATTACCAACAAATTTTTTTTACTAGATCCTGTTCCTAAACACATTAACCAATATATATATTATCTGTTGGTATTATTATAATTGCAAAAGAATGATTTTATCTGTCGAAAAAAAATTTAGCGAAAGTGTTTTTACCGATAGTTTAGTGATAGGGACATATATGTTGGTAAAAAGTTTTACTAACAGAAAGTGCATTTTTACCCATAGATATACCCCTGTTGGAAAAAGTGAAATATTTTTTTGTGTATTTATATAGTTATATTGTCCTTTTTATTTTCTTATAGTTTAATTAGTTTATATATTTACAATTTAATACAATATTAATAATTGGAAGTAATTTTACATTGAAATTGGACATAAACACATGTGAATCTTTTGGTAGTTTTTTCTTTTTAAAAACACACTTTTTGGTTTTGACAATGGGAATTAATTTTATATTTATTTCTGAAACATTTGTGTTTTAAATTTATAAAAATAGATTTTTTATTTGGAATCATGAAGTCCAAATTGTGTTAATGGGTACCTTTTATTTTTATACATTAAAATAGTAACTTTGGTAAATATATTATTTACCATGGTTAAAGGGTAAATATGGTAAAAAAGGGTAAAAAATAATATTATATAAATATTAAATTACCCTAACACATTTCCTAACCCTATTATATGAGATATTTCGTACCATGGGAATCCTTGGGTTGATTTTAAGACCCCATGGTGCCACTTTTGTATGAAAATGACAATTAATTGCTTTTAATTTAAAGTTATGGAAAATACAACCTAAACATGTATCCTTTACTAAATTGTTTTTATATGGGGTTTTTAAGTGATCACTTCAAATATAAATATTCATTATAAAGGTAAAAATATTTCTTACATCACGGTATTTAATTTATAATTTTTAGACATCAAATTAATATATTTATTTGTGGAACAATGTTTATGTAGTGATTATCATATTAATAAAACATTTAAATAATTCTGACTATAAATATTAAAATAAATTTATTTTGAAACTTTTTATGTCATATAAATATTTTATGGATGATTATGACTTTTTATATTTTAATAAATGATGTTTTTTCAAATTAATCTAGTTGTTATGTATTTTTAAAAAGTCAAGATACGAATAGTATAAAAATTGACATAAATAGGTTTTTAAATCAATTTATATTTTATTAAATGATAAAACAGTCCCAAAAAATATACGATTTGGCCAAATGACAAATATGATGGTAAAAATATCATTAATGATCCATTTTTGGTCTCATGTAATACTATTCTGACTATAGAAACCATATATTATGAAAATACTAGAACACATGTTAAGAGGTAATTAATTTAAATAATGGTTAAAGCTAAATGATAAGGTTAATGTTATGATATAAACTTGTCTAAAACCCATTAGATAAGATTATTTATACCCATAATAATCTATTATTCAAAATATATCAATTTGGTGTTATTATAATTATAATATCAATTAAAAATAAAATAATATTTCAAATCATTTCTATAGTTCCCCTCCTCCATCTGATAAAAGGCCACACCCAATAACCCATTACAGACCCCTCCCAATCCCCTTGTCTCCTAAAAACTATATCCAAATATTATATAGACATACCTCTATTCCTCCATGAATCCTTACCTTGGGTAAAAGGGAAATGAAGAAATCTTTTAGCTTAAAATCAAAAGGAGTTACCTGATTTGAGGTAAGGTCTTCTCTCAAGCTTCATTCATTTATTTTCATTCTCCAACCCCCTAAAATATCTTTATTAAATTATTTTATAAAAAAAGTATCTTTAATATACTAGTATGGTTTTATGATAAGTATTATATATACACTCCCACACACGTCTATCTAATGGATTTAGAACACATTGTTTCTATAGAGAGTGAACAACTACCTCACAAAACGACGATTGATCAATTATCTCCCACCGCCTCTCTTGGTGGAAATTATGATGTAATTGTAATAACATAATATATATTTATTTTATATTTATTTTTTCTCTATGATACTTTAATTAACTTTTAGAACATAACTTCATTATTTTAATATTGTATAAATATGATAATTTCATTTGAGGATGTGAAGACTACCTTCCACTCAATGTGATATGACTCGTTCATTATATACATGTAACCTATAAATCATGAAATTAATGAAAATATGTAAAATATATAACAGTTAAATTACAATGTAATTATAATACACCTATGTATACTTTATTTTTCGTTCCTTTAAATAGGGAAAAGAAAAGAATGTAGCGTTTATGCGTACGTACAACTTACCATCTATATGAATGGTGCATTTAATTTCTTATATTTAAATGATATAAAATATTATAAATAGATATATGTACTGGATATAGAGAATATATATTATATCTAAATAATGAATATAATTATGGATATAATGGACTTCTGACAACATGGACAATTTATAATTATAACAAGTTCTTTTTTGACTCAAGTTCCGAACATCGACAAAATGTTTGATATGAACTCAAATAATTAACTAATTTTTATAGAAAGGTAATAAGTGATATAAAATGAATAATAAACCTAAAAAATTTAATTAAGAAAGTATAAATTAACTAATTTTTATTAGTTAGGAAATTAATTAATGAACGAGTCACGTTAGACACGAGGTATGAGACTTTGTCTCAATATCCTTTCGTTGAGGAATATTTTGTTTTATACACCACATGATTTTATATGATGTATAAACCCCATTGACTTTTAGTTTCATTAAAAGGGATTTTTTTCTATGTATCATTTTACTAAACAGAAAATGAAATGTTTTTTTTAATTTATACGACGATAATGCCCTCTCCGCCACTGTAATTGTTACTTGATATTTTGCTTCCTTTATAAGCATTTATGTTTTTAAAAGTAAAATAAATCACTTATTCCATTTTTGATAGTTTTAGTATTGAAAATTGTTTTCAAATTAGATATAAACTTTTAATATCTTGGAATGATTTATTTTGAGTGAAAATGAAATGTTATTAGTGAAATGTTCATATTATTGATATTTTATGTGTTATGATTGTATAATGGTACTTGGACCATTGACGGGTGGTTATATGATAAACCAATAATGGGTGGATACGTGATAAACCAAATGACAGGTGGTTCCATGATAAACCCTTGATGTGTGGTTACGTTATAACCTCCAGTGCATTAGGTATGGAAGTTGGCCATTTGGCTACTCCATTTGTAAGAATTATTTGTGGAAGTCGACTATATAGTAATTATATTTAAATATGATTACGCCCCATGTTTACCTTTTATATGTTATGTGTGTTTTCATATGGGTTTTATAGTAATCATTTTGTTATTTAATCGTAATAAATGATATTTTATTTAGTGATGTGAATTTACTATGTCATAAAGGTGAGAAGTATTACTTATGATAATGTATTAATGGTTTACATGTTGTTTTAAAAAACTAACAATTTTTATTCCTGGTGTATCCCTTACTGATCTTTTTATGCTCATCTCATGTTTTTGAAAAAAAATTCATTAGACATAATGTTGAATAGGGTCACGGATAGTGTCAAGGAAAGGCCATGTTGTTTAAAACATTGAACTAAACATGTTTCTTTTTCAGAATATTATTTATTTTATGAAAAATTTATACAAAGTAGAAGTGTCTACATGTAATATTCAAGTTGTTATGTATAAGTTATGACCTAATTATCTAAATCTATAAACCTGAAAAAATATGTAATATGAATTTTTAACTTAATTCAAGATTACGTAATGTTTAATGCTGGGTCCTTACAAGAATCTTAGAAAATTAAAGGCAATGAACAAGCAGTGATACCTAATGAAAATAAATTAGGTTACGAAATCCTTCAAGACATGGTAATTTTTAATTAAAATCCCCATAGAATAATTAATTCAAATTGAAACATAAATTCCATGAAAAATGAATTATTTATGACATTTCATATCAAAGGGGTATTATAAATGCTTTTTAAATGTGAATTTCTTCATAATAACAAATAAATCTCAATATAATGTCAATTGAGATGAGTTCCCATACCTCACACTTCCTTTTTCATTAACATTATTTAACCTCATTTACAGTGGTATTAAAATTTTACTAACATTTAATATTACCGTATTAATATTTATAATATCGTAAATGATAATTTTATGACATTTTATCCCCTTATTGTCAATAATCAAACAATATTTTCATTTCTCCCTATGTTAATTGACTTGTTTTCCCATGAATGTTTCGTAATGAATGATCATGTTCCTATAAATATTATATATTTGTTTCATATCTAGAATAATAATATTGAAATTATAATCATATTTTACATCAATATTTATTTTAATTCAAATAATTTAAGATGGTTATAAAAAATGAAGTATGTCATGATCAGTGAGATAGTAGGTCGTACATATACAAGGGTATAATTATCAATATTCAATCCATATTATAAAAATAAAATATGTAATTTATTATATTTTCAGAATGATAATAATATAATAAATATCATATTATATATGTATATATATATATATATATCCTTCATGTGGTTTGGTGATTATAATTGTAAGATTGCTCTGTGAAGGCGGTAGTCCACACGTGGTTCTAGCAGAGATGTACCTTAGTGTAATTACTCCAAAATGGTGCATTGGGTTTGGCCTGATTGTCACCTTGAAGATAACAATTTCATTAAAAAGAAACTCATTATACAAACACATGTTATATTATTTAGATAATTCAAATTTTATATACAATCAGTTTTAATGGATATGAAAATAAAGATATCCAAAAAGAAATAATGTTTACGATTATGAGATTAACTATGGATAAAGTATTCATTTTATGTTATATATTTCAAAATATTTGGGATTTTAAATTATTTTTAATAATTATATGAAATAATCTAGTGAATTACATTTTTTATAAATAGATCATAGAATAAGGAATGAGATCCACCTCAATGAACATAATCTAAAGTGTATGAATGATTGCTTCTTTGATAATTATAAAAAAGTATTTCAAAGTGAAATATTCTCAAAAAACAATTCATCATATGATGAAATATAATCATGTTATTAAAATATTGAAAAATAATTCCCTATGTATTATGATTTATATGAAAATAAAGAGAATATGTGGATGGCATGAAAAAGGATAGATAAAGGGAATAAGGGAGAGAAGGGCTTTACTGCCTGGGATAATTATGGGAAGAAAAACCTCAATACACACATGAAGGGAAATAGAGTTTTCCATAGCTTTGGTGATAAATTAAACCCTCATATGAATTCATGGGACGTAAAAGTTTTGCTAATATACATTTCTTTAACAATAAGGATATTGAGTCACTATGAAAATAAATTTTCCATGAGTCAATGGAATATACCTCAACAGAAACTCATGGATCATGGTCAATATTTATCTAATTACACATATTAATATGATTGATTAAAGTTATTGTGTTTTGATTCATGTTATTTTTAACACCATAAGCTTCCATGGTACACTTCTATTTGAATAATACAACTACTTGTGATGTACAAAAATTCGTGTTCTAGCACATCACGACTAATCAAACTAGCCATTTAAAAAGAAGTTATGAATAGTAATACCACTTTTTAAAATTTTATAAATTTTATTTTCCAAATTGGAATTATTTTTTGGACTCGTAATATCAAAATTAGCTTGGGTTGATCTTTTTGGTATTTTCCAGAATACTTTCAATTTTTGATGAATGGTGAAAAACAATGCTTTATTGTTTAAATATGACTTTTATATAAATAATAATTCTTTTTAATTAAAATTATTTTAAAGTAAAAATAGATTCATAACACCTATATTAGTTCTATATAATTAATTGGAGTCATTTTATAATAATATTAGATATATAAAACTGTATAGAACTATTTAACCCATTTTACCCAACATCTAGGCACATTTCCCAATTTTCATAAAATGTAATTTTACCATTTTTGTGAATTGAATTTCCAAAATACGAAAGAAATAGTTGACATGAGTTAGTAAAATGATGTTCAATAGGATAAAAATAATTTTTGGGGAGTAGTAACTTTTGAATTTTATTTACAATGGTTAAATGTAAATAGGGCAATTAAAGGTAAAATGATATTAAAATTACCTTAACACAAGTCCTAATTCAAAGGGATAAGTATATTTCAACAAAAAGTAACCTTAGTAATAAAATATTATTCTTTTTGATCCACTTGGTTTAGATTAGGACATTAATTATTTTTTTATTTAAAGAAGTGTTAAATGTGTAAAATGTAATGTTTAATAACTAAACCGTTTTTAATATAGGGTTATACAAAAGATAATTTTGACTATTAATATTTATTAGAAATATAAAAATATTTAATACATAATGGTATTTTATAAATTATATTTAGTCATTAAATAATTATGTTTTTATGACATAATAATGATGCAGTATTTACCTTAATAATAAATGATTAAAATAATTGATATTATAAATATTAAAATAACAGTATATTGAAACTTTTGATGCATTCTACGAATTTTCGTGGTTAATATGACATTTTATAGTTGTATTAATGTATTTTTCCACAATAATCATGTTTTTTTTGACTTTCATAAAAACCAAATACTAAATAGTGTCCAAATTGATATAAATGTCTTCTAAATCAAATACTATATTATTAAAGGATATGATATATCCAAAATTAAAAGGTTCATACAAAATAATTATATATTATTGATATGTCATTAATTAACCAATTGATGTAAATTTTGAATTTTATAGTATGTTTATCAACCATGTATTATAAAAATACAAGAAGAAATGTTAAAAGTTAAACTACGTAACTAAGAGTTTAATCTCAAAGATAAAGATAATATGGTGTCTTAAACTTGTCTAAAGCCTATTGGTTGAGGGGTTTTGGACCCAAAACCACCTTATACTCTAAATAAATCCATTTGTATTGTAACGAACCAAATCTGGAGCCCCTCCACTGGGGCCCCGTACCCGGTTCGCCACATGACCTCAAACGAATTTTCCCTAACGCCTGAGGCTGCCGACTATTAGTGAGGGCCCTGGGTGAGTCGGTGGGGAAACTATGCCCTCATTTTTTAAGGTACACAGAGGAAAAATAATAGTCAATAACAGAAGCAGCAACAACATGCATAATAATAGAAACAAAATAGCGGAAGCAACGAATATATATAGCAATGATGACAATGATGCAGCAGGTACAACTATCTATAGAAAGCATCAAACACAAAAACGTGTTGGAATTCAATTGATAACAAGTGAAAAATAAAAACAAAATAAACTCCTCAGCATGAGTTACCAAATAGGTAATGGAATTTCAAATATCAATTTCCATTCATTGGGCTTTACACATACTTCATTGATTATTTTACTCCATGATTATGTGTGGAATCACTATTTATTATTTGTTTAGTAATTTCCACTCCCCGTTTGGTGGATATAATTTTAATACACATAATTACTCCATTGATAAATTCCCAAGTCATCAATATGAACTTGATAAGAGTAATTATAACTAATTCTTCATTTATTGAGTTAAACATCCAATTTATTGGTGTTGTTTTTACAAGAATATGTGTGAATGTTCTATGATTTATATACATCGAATATACAATCATATTGATTGTATTTATATATTTCACACATAATTAGTTATTTGATTTATCCTTAACCTAAGGATAGGGTCTTTATAAGAGATTTCATCTCAATTTAAATTCTATTGAGACTTCTTTCTGTTATGCTCCAATTCCCATTTATATGGTGTATATAATGTACTTTGACATAGTATCTCATGAATCCCTTTGCCCTCATGATATAATAGTGTTTTTATTACCTCAATTATTTGTATTCAAGTCTCTCTCATTTGGTTAGGAACTCTAACTAAAATATCATTTTAAATGTTTTAAAGATTTATTATTCTATATATTTTCAATAATGTTCATGTTTTAAAAATGGTTTTAAGGATTTATTTATATGGACATTAAAGTTTTAAAATTAAAATATATTTAGAAAATTTCGAAGTGGTATGGGACACTCTGATTCAAAAATCTATTTTTAAACGGCTTCTTGACCAATAGAGTGACTTTTAAATGTTTTCAAGAAAGGGGGGTTATTTCTCTCAAATAGTTTTGATGATTATTTTCATCTATGTCAATATAATTCATTATTCTCGATTGAGGTTAATCAGTTACAATACAATCTTCCATATTGTATTGATTGAGTTATGTTTAACTGTTGATGTGCTATTTTCATACCAATCATGGTTTGTGGATAAAGTATTGACATTTTGTATGGTTGTTTTAATATGAATGTTTATGTTATGTTCCAAAATTTTCATAGGAGGAATGCATTGGACTTAGTAAGTGACGGGTGGAGCCCACTATAGCTCTTTGATGCATTAATAGGTCTCATGAGGCAAACTAGTGTCTTGGCACAAGGCGTTGACAAAATTTTATTTGTAGTCTTGGCACACGGACTTGACTATGTGGTTATGATGTCCAACATTATGCATTCCATCATTATGAGATTAGATATTGATATTTCATTGTGGATATTCAACTAGTAGAATACCCATGAATATGTTTTATTATGGAATTATTTACTCTGCTCATATTCCCGCCATAAATTGTTCCTGTTTATTATTTGTAAAGTCATATGATTTCAATTATTCACCACGCCTAATGTTTATATTATCATCCACTATATTGGTTACTCTTACTGAGCATTTGATCTCACCCATTTCTCATGTTTTATTTTCCCATGATATGAAGAAGTTAGTTATGAGTGACTTTGAGGACTAATCATGGATTCTTGGATGATTCTAATGGAATAAATTAGTGTTGTTTTACTTTTCCTGTTGTAGTGTTGAACTTATGTATGTATCTTGTTTCCAAGACTACTAAACTGATCGGTCCTTCGGGACTTGATTCCTTGTAATCATTCCAATTTATTAAAATAATGCAACAACTCCTGGATTCTGGGTTCAGGGTGTTACATAATATAATTCTAGATATGAATTAAATACATCTTATCCCTAAAAAAATTACTAACATAACAAAACATATAATGGAAAATGAACCAGTTAACAGCTGAAATAATGATACTAATGAAATATTATAAGATCATATATGATATAATATTTATGTATGTTGTTCTTATATAAAATAATAAAATTTATTTAACTATTATAAAGTAGGTTAATGTATCCTCAAATAATGATAAGTAAAAGGTATAGTTTAAATTTACAGTCAATTTATTATCCAAGGTTGTTTATACATAAAAATATACTGGGAATTCTTTATCACCCTCATCCATTTTTCTTACAAATGTATTTGAAAACATTTTTAATATTTCCTATAATTTGGGTTAAATTAATTTATACCCTTGTTTAAATTATTATAACTTCTTTTGAAATGAAACCTTCCATAATTTTGAAAAAAAATTACTTTATGGCCTTTTCAAAAAATTAAGGTAAGAATGATTTTTATCTTATACAGCTGGTGTGGCTATTTTCCATTATTATAACACCATCGAATCGTCCCTTACAATATTATAAGAATTTTTTAAAAAATATTGTTTTCTTTTATAATTATGTGGCTTTTAAATGATTTAAAAATAGAATGGATAGTTCTGTCAAATAGTTTTGATTCCACCTATGAAAACATCCTTTGATGGATTGTACACGTGTTTGAAGTTGATTTATTACGATACAATGTTATATATTGTATTGATGGATTTATTGTATGATTTAATATGGAGGTGTTTTTTATACCATTCATGTTTTATGGTTAAAGTATTTACATTTCATATGCTATTTGTAATACTATTTTTTGTTATTTTTCAACCTTTTCATATGAGAAATGAATTGGACTTAGTAGGTGACATGTGGAGCCCACTATAGCTCCTCGATGCACCAGTAGCTCTTATGAGACAAACTAGTGTCTTGGCACAAGTACTTGACAACATATTATTTGTAGTCTTGGTACGAGGCCTTGACTATGTGGTTATGATGTCGTGTATTATGCAGTCCATTATTATGATATTAGCTATTGATATTACAAGTGATTATTCAACTAGTAGAATATCCATGTGAATAATTAAATGGAATTATTCTATTTATCATTACAATATTATTCTGATGTAAAATATTAAAACGCTTTTGTTTTAGTCTTATACATTTCTTTAAATGTTTACTCTTATATATGATAGTTTCCCCTATATTTTTATCCTTACTAAGCATTTTAGCTCACCCCTATTTTATGTTTTGTATTTTCCATGATGTGAATATGTATATTATGATTTACCTATAGAGATATGATGAGGGATATGTTTTTTTTCAAAGGTCACCCAATTTTTTTTATTTCATGACGTATTGTAAAACATAAATATGTATCTAGAAAATCTGTGGATACTAAACTAATTGGTTTTTCAAAACAGGATCTCTAGTGATCATGCCAATGTTATGTAATAATGCACTAAATCTGGGTAACTAGGGTTGAGATATTACAGTTGGCACCATATAATGTTTAGTACAAACCGTGGAAACTAGACTTTGAAATACTCTAATTAGAGAACATTTCCCTCAAATAAACTTTGAGGTTTACTATAGAAGAACATCCTAGAATTATGAAAATGTATAGATTTTGTGTATTTTCCATGAAATACATCCCTATTTGGACAAGGGCAGGTAGCGACAACTCTGGCACAGATTTATTTAAAGTTAAAACCTGAAAACACCACTTTCATCTAGAGTCGAACAGGAACCGGTGCCCGACAACGGGCCTTGCTTCACTCTTGGTTATGACACTCCCAGGTGATATGCTTTGGATAATTTAAATTTTCCCTATAAACCATTTTGAAGTATTTAGGAGTAAATACTTCCATATAGAAATTTTTTTTTATGATTATAGATTATATTCCTAGATTGGTCAATTTATTTTATGTATTTTACATATTTTAAATTATGCATTGTGATTCGTAATATAACATTGTGTATGACATTGTTTAAAAATGGCACGAAGTGGAAGGAATGGAAACTATATCAACACACATAATACATGAAGGTATTTACCTACAACTAAATATATTTATAGTGGAGTTGGTGATGCAACATGTACTGATCAGCTTATAACCATACTGGGACAACTCACTCAAGTTATGAATATTAACCTTACTCGTATGGAGCACCCTGATCCACCACGTGGAGGATCACAGATAGAACTCTTCATCAAGAAACAACCACCAAAATTCAATGGGACTAGAAATACATTTTTATCTAATAAAAAGATAAGTTTATTGGAGAAAATATTTCATTCATTAGGTAGCAGTGAAATGGAAAATGTTTACATGGAATTTTATTACCTCATAGGATTTCCATATCAATAGTGGTCACTAATTATAAAAAAAAGGAAGGTGAAGACTTATAAAATATGGAATTGACCGAGTTTAATGATTTTTCTTAGAATAATAATTTCCTCGTGACCATCGAGTGGATATGTATACAATTTCTGTGTCTAAGGAAAAAGGAGGATGAGAATGTCACAAAGTATGATGCTAACTTTACAAGGTTATCATGGCATGCTTCAGATTATATACGTACTCTAAGGAGTAATATTGATCAATTATTTGATGGATTAAAACCATTTCTCCATCGACCATTAGTCTGACAATCCATCTTGATGTACAAAGATATTTTCCAATGTACTATCAAGTCAGAAATGGGATTTTCTAAGTCTTACGACTTTAAATTAATGTAAGTGAACAAGAGATATACAGAAAATTCTAGAAATGGAAATAAGGGGAAGAAGGAAAAAGTTGAATTTTCATCCTACAGTAAATGTGGTAAGAAAGAACCTAGTACTTTCTTGACAGGAATGGAAGTTTGTTTTAAGTGTGGAGAAAAAGGCCACGAAGCTTGTGACTGTATGGGAAAGAAAGAGGTTGTCAATGATGAATGCAATAATTGTAGTGAAATGGGGCATTATTCAGATAAATATACTAAGAACCAACGAAAATTATATCATAAAAGAGCAAGGGAATAAGTCCAAGCTTATGTGACCACTAATACTGAAACTGAATCTCTGAATGATGTGGTGGCATGTACTTTAATCATTTCCTAAAATTTTTCCAATGCTTTATTTGATTCTGAATCATTGCATTCTTTCATATATTCCTATTTTTCCAAGAAAATTATTTTTTTCCAATTTGATTTAACAAGGGATTATTAAGTCAAAACTCATAAGGGAAGTTTCATTACAACAATGCTTTGTGAATCAGGTACCATAATGTATTCAAACAAGCATTACCTTGTAATATTATATTCATATCCATGAATGAATTTGATATAATCCTCATTATAGATTGGATTTCAGACCATGATGTGAAAATTTATTATAAGAGGAAGGAGGTTCCAATTTTGGATGATGATAAGGAATACCTTATCTTTAGAGGAGAAACATCACCATTTGATTCTTATCTAGATCCACCCCCAATATCTCTACTTAATACATTTTTTAGGGAGGAAGGGGGTGAAATAAATATGAGTGAGGAAAGGAATGTTCAAATAGTGGATGTACATATTGTGAAAGAATATTATGATGTGTTTCCAGAGGATTTACATGGACCTCCTACATATGAGAAATTGAGTTTTCTATTGATTTAATTCTTGGTTCAAGGCCCATATCAAAGGCTCTATATAGAATGCCCACTGTGGAATTAGTGGATCCAAAGAAACAACTATAGGATTTTAGTAATTAAGTATTTATTAACCCTGGTGATTCTTTATGGGGATCCCCTGTTATTTTTATTAAGAAAAATGATTGATCTATGAAGTTTTGCATTGACAATAGAAAGATCAATGCTATAAAAATAAAGAACAAGAATCCCCTACCTCATATTGAAGATTTATTTGATCAACTTCCTTAGGATCAATATTTTTCAAAGATTGACCATAGTTGTGGATATCAAAATTTGTGTGTGTAGAATTAAGACATTCAGAAGACCGTATTTTGTACCAGGTATGGGCATTACAAGTTTACATTAATTTTTTTGGACTGACTAATTCTCCCTTTGTCAGTATGGATCTATTGAATAGAGTTTTCATGGAATATCATGATGAATTTTTAGTGGTATTTATTGATTATATCATTTTATACAAAAAAAAATCTATGATAATCATAAAAATCACATGGACACTATTCTAAAGGCTTTTAGAATAACGAATTGTATGGGAAGTTTAGAAAATGTGAATTCTGGATTCAGGATATTTCTTTTCTTGGACATATTGTCTCTATGTATTAAATCTATGTAGATCCTTCAATGACAATGTCAACACATGATTGAACAACACTGACGAGTATAACTGATGTACGTAGTATTATTGGTTTAGTAGGTTATTATCAGAATTTCGTCCAAAATTTTGTCTGATTGGATAACCAATTAACCATGATCACACATAAAGGAGTTAAATTTGATTAAAAAATGCATGTGAAGAATGTTTTGAAGAAATGATAAGAAGATTATTCAATAATCCAATCTTGAATATACCATTATAGAATAATGGGTATTTCTTTATATTGATGCTTCTAAGAAGGGACTTGGTTGTGTCCATATGCCGAATGATAGAGTTATTGCATATGAATCACGATAGCAAAATATTCATGAACAAAACTATCCAACTCATGATATTGAGTTAGTAGCTATAATATTTTATCTAAAGATATGGTGACATTATATCTATGGTGAAAAGGTGAGATATATAATGATCACAAGAGTTTGAAGTATATTATATCTCATAAAGAACTCAACATGAGGCAACAACGATGGATTAAAATACTCAAGGATTATGATTTCACTATACACTACCACTTGAGGAAGGCAAATAAAGTGGAAAATGATTTGAGTAGAAAGGATAATGGAGTTCTGAATAAGATGAGAGTTGAAAGGGATACTATGTTCATGGATCTATTAATGATTGATATGGGAATAATCATGGAAGGTGAAATATCAATACTTTTTCAAATGGTTTCAAATCCATCATTACTAGAATGATAAAAAGTTTTCAGACTAATGATGAAGAGTTTTAAAAGAAAATAAAAGCTATCTCCAATGAGAGATTCATCGAATTCATATATGAAGATGGAATTTTGATATTTGGTACATGACTTTGTGTTCCTAATATACCTGATCTAAAAAGATAATTGTTCGAAGATGCTTAGAGCTCCAATTTCTCTACATAGTCAGGTAGCACTAATATGTACTTAGATTTGAAGAACATTTTTAGTGGGACAACATGAAGTGGGATATTTTTTATTATGTGTCAGGATGTATAGTTTATCAATATGTGAAGGCTGTAAGACAACATCCTGGAGGGTTTATGCAAACTCCTCTCATACCTAAGTGGAAATGGGATGATATTACGGCTGACTTTGTCATGGGGATACCAAATAATTCTATAAGGGATGATGCAATATGGGTAATTGGTGATCGTCTTAACAATTCAGCACATTTTCTTGATATAATAGAAGATTTATCAATTGAATGTTTATCAAGTCTATATATCAATGAATTTATAAGACTTAATGGTGTACCCCTATCGATTTTTTCTGATCGTGATCCCTGTTTTACATCAATATTCTGGAAAAGTCTTCTGAAATTCCTAGATAGAAAACTACATTTGAGAAATACCAACTACCATCAAATTAATGGATAGTCAAGGAGGACTATACAAACCTTAGATGAATTTTTCAGATATTTCTCACTAGACTCTCAAGGTTTGTGGGATCAGTATTTTACTATTGTCGCATTATCCTATAACAATAGCTTCCATTCAAGTATTCAGATGGAACCCTATGAAGCATTATATGGAAAGAGATGTTGCACACTAACTTGTTTGGATGATATTGGGGAAGGAAAAATCGTAGGCTCAGAACTTATTAAGGAAACAATGGAAAAGGTGAAGATTATCCAATCCCCCGTCAAAGCAGCACAATGTAGGAAAAAGAGATATTCCGATAACCGAAGGAAGTATTTTGAATTTCAAGTAGGTGATCATGTTTTCTTGAATGAATATCCATGGAAAGGTGTTATACGATTTTCTAAGAAAGAAAAATATAGTCTGAGGTACATCGTGTATTTCGAAATTAGAGAACGAATTGGTGTTGTAGCTTACCATTTTGAAGTTTCTCTAAGTCACTCAAAAGTTCATGAGGATTTCCATGTATCACTATTGAGAAAATACATTCCAGACCCAAAACCTATAGTCACCTATGATGAAATAGAACTAGAACATGATCTGTCTTATTGTGTGGAGCCTATCAGGATTCTTGATACTAGAGAACAGGTGTTGAAAAATTATATGACTCGTCCTGAAAATCCTCTTTGGAGAAACCATAAAATGGAAGAGGAAACGTGAGAACCGAAGGAACTTGTAATGAAGAAACACCTGAATCATTTTACGCAATAATATTCTAGAAATTTTTAGGATTACATTTTTTGAAGGAGGGGAGGATGTAACACC